>OY855912.1:17770000-17935000 GCA_963693305.1 Meandrina meandrites | reverse complement strand
AAAAGCCCCCAACAAGGGGTATTTTTAGTTGGTGACCCGCCCAACAGGGCTTAACTTCAGCGACCGGACAAGAACCGTCGCTTTCCATGTGGTATCAGAAAGCGCATAAATCAGCTCATAAAAGTTAAGTCCAGTTTAGCAGGAGAGTGCCAAATTGCCCATAAGATTCACTTAAACTAGGAATTCCTTTTTTACGACTGTTTTGCGTATGCAAAAAAAGGAGTATAGAATTTCAAAGGAAGACTTTTGAAGGAGTGGGTTGGTCGGCTGTAAACAAAAGGCCGTTGACAGATGGTTGGCAGACCTAACGCTACTCTCAGTTACAGTACACGTTGCGGTTTATAAAGACTGATGACAGACCACTATACTTTAGGCACTTATGCTTTTGCTTTGATGGGTATGTGATGATAGGTAAATTGAAAATTGATTGTGAACATATTCTGTTTCTATTTTATCTTAACTCAGGTGTATGTTGTTTCTGCCCCATAGAAAAACCAACAGAATTGTCTTAAGTTTGCAGTCTACGTGCCATCGAGGTCACCACAAAATCAGACTTCGCAGTTCAAAATTGCAATCGTCGGCGAAGAAAACATTGCAACAACATCAATATACTTAGCCGTACAAATGTTGTACAACTCAGCAAAGCCACTGGGAGCTGCATTCAAAAAGTCATCGACTTCAACACAAAATCAGCCTTCGCGGCTCAAACTTACAATCATCGGCGAAAGCCGCTGGGAGTAGCTAATCTACGCAATAGCCCCCAAACGCTTGTTCTGGCCTCAAGCAGGCTTGTGGTTGGACAAAATTAATATTGCGAAAGATCTATTTTAATCGAGAATATAAAAAGGGTTGACAGACGTCACGCGACTCCCGTAGTTTCGGGTCTTTTGGCGTGAAATTTGCCGAAATTTAATGCTGCCAAATTTTCTCTTTCGAAATCAGCCATCACAGTTTATAAGCATAATAAATTTGGTTTCATCTTCTAATGTTGTATAAAATAAGCGTGTAATAAAATTTATTGCCAACGAGGCAGCCGAGCCAAGAGGCGAGGCTGACCGAGGCGGCAGAATCATAGTGCTGCGCGTATAGCAGAAAAAACTCAACTTCTGCGTAAGGTACTTTTTTTACCATATTTGGTAGCCTGCGTAGCTGGCGCATAAAGGGGGAGGGGGAGGGGGGGGGGGGGGGTGGGAAATCGGGAGAAAAAAAAGAGCGGGCGGAGGGGGACTGGGGAGAAGGAGGGAGCGCCTGCATTAAAAGCCCCTATTGGTTCAATTCTGCGGTCGCTGGCGGCCGCGAAATTCCGATTGGTCAATCAGACAATAGAGTGGCTTCGTGGTGTGATAATCGCGGCAGTATCAAGATGGCGACCGAAGTGGACGTGTTGTCAAAAGCTTTAGCCGATTTAAACGTCGCCGCTACTCGCGAATTCACTTTTTAAAAAACCGGAACAAGAGGTAGCAGTGAGAGCTCTACTCCATGGGAAAGATGTTTTAGCGGTTTTGCCGACAGGATATGACAAAAGCATGATATACCGAATGTTTGTCCGCGCCAAGGACTATCAAATGAATGGCAAAGCAGCGATTCTTGTTATTTCTCCGTTGGTTAGTATTATAAAAGACCAGATACAAGACTTCAAATCAATCGGGTATTCAGCCGTCGATATCAGCGAAGGCAGCGATTTCTTCAGGTTTTCTACCTTTCAGAATGGTATCTGATTTACTCAGAGCTTTGAACTCGGAAGAAACAGCGATTCTGACAGCTTCCTTTGTGTGTTCAATGAGTTCTTCGTGTCTGAATGCGTGATTAGCCGCCGTTTTCCAGTTCTTGAGCGCCAAATTGATAATAAGAGATTTTGTCGCGTTGTCGAACGTTTTCCGAACGATGACTTCTCCGTTGGGATTTAGGATAAGTACCTTGAGCTGGGAGCTTGATTTTCCGTCTATATCGTCAATATTACAAAAGTTAGACAGAACGTCGGCATCTTGTTCAGCAGCAGTAGGTGTTACTTGCTCTGTCGAAAACGTGTCCATATCGCTGATCGATTCTGTGTTCTGAGAATTACTCCCGGCAAAATTCTCGGTAAACAAGGCCTTCCTAGAACTAGCCTTTTCAGCCTGAACGGTCTGAACGGCGTGGCTTCTTTCCGGCGTAACAGTCGTAGGAAGTTGTCGTTTGCTTCGATCTTCGCAGCCCGCTTCCCCGTTTAAATCTTCATCAGCTAATAAAGCTTTCTCAACAAAACTGTATAGCTCGGCTGCATTCCGAGTTTTGCGGCCACAAGGTCTGCAGACCCGTTCTGATAAGTTTTGGTTTCGCGATAAAGGAAGCCCAATCGACCCGCAACACTCCGCTAAAATAAGCCCCGCACTTTCTTGTCTTCCAGAAGGCGTAAATAAATTTTCAAAGGACACTCTTGCTCCGTCAGAGGCAAAACTCGCTCCACAAAATCTGCAGTTGTTATTTCGTATGTCTACCTTGGGCTTTCTACCTCGTTTACTGGGCTTTGTTGGAGTTGACATTCCGTGTGGGGATTTACTCTAGCGTAGCACGCTGCTACGAAAAATATTTTTTTCACGCCTTTGCGATAAATTCCCGCGTGTAATCAGTCATAAAATAAATAAATAAATAAATCACTTTTATTAAGTGTCATGCGGAAAAGCGTGCGCCTAATTTTGATTGGACGTTGAAATGACAGTAGAGTTAATCAAATTATGCAAACGAAGTGGGCGGAAGTGCAAAAGAGACGGCTTTTATTGCAGGCGCTCCCTCCTTCTCCCCAGTCCCCCTCCGCCCACTTTTTTTTTCTCCCGATTTCCCACCCCCCTCCCCCTCCCCCTTTATGCGCCAGCTACGCAGGCTACATATTTGGGTGTAATTAAAACCCCATATTTGGGCAGTGACGTCACGTTGCTTATTCCTCATGCTTGATCCGAACGTCAGGCTGCTTTCCTCGTGCTTCGTCCGTGTCTGAGAGTTGCTAGATGTTGCTCCTTGTGCATTGTTCGAGCCGTTACATGCTAGAATTCTCTCCTCGTCGTTCTAGCTGTTGTGTGCATAAAATTTGCTCCTCGTCATTCAAGCTGTTGTGTGCAAGAATTTGCTCTTCGTAGTTCAAGCAGTTGTGTGCAAGAATTTGCTCCTCGCCCGTGGTTCTAGCTGTTGTGTACTGGAATTTGCTCCTCTTGGTTCTAGCTGTTGTGTGCTGGAATTTGCTCCTCTTGGTTAGAGCCGTTGTGTGCTGGAACTTGCTCCCCGTCGCAGTAGCAGCTGATTAAGGAATAGGGCGATACGCACAAATTTTGGTTAGAGTCATCGTGTTCTTCGCTCTTCGATTTATTACCTGAGCTGAACGAGCGTGTTCTTCACAATTCAGAACCAGCGTGTTCACTTCTCAATTTCGAACCAGTGTGTTCTTTCATCGATTGACACGTCCTTGATAGACACGAAATCAAAGAAACAGAGAAATTGCTATACACATCTTATAGCACAAAAATTGTCCTTGAACGCCAGCGTTGCGTTATTTGAAATCACTGACGAAGCGAAAAACAATAACCTTATTCTTTGATCACTGCGTTCAGCACAGTTTTATATAACTGCTTAATCGGGCTCCAAAGGTTATTCAATGTTTCATGCAGTGTTGTCATTGCCAGCTACTTGTCAAGACTTAATACGGCGTTGAAACACGTTCCAATCACTACACGTGATTACCGAAACTTGGTCAAAACTAAAGGACACTTTCACCGTACTATTTTGCCATGTTTTACGTTTACTGTAGCAGTGATCTTAGTGATTTTTTTGTGATTCGTGAAATCGAAATTTTACTATCGTGACTTTGTGACAAGACCCTCCCCCCTTGCCCCCTCATTCCTGTTTAAAAAAAACAACTGGCTCCTTAGTAAACAGGCTCCATTTCATTTTAATTACGCGGGATGAACCGCGTAGTAAATTCGGCTTGATCGATTTGATGCGTTCGATGTGTTCGATGAGTTCGATGTTGTGCGGTAAAATCTATCGAAAGCTCTCGTCGATTTGAGATTTCACCTTAGGTATGCTCGATAATTTTTCTAACCATCGCTGGCAAAATTCTCGGCTGTCCGGCTGTCCGATAGATAACGTACTCTTTCGAAGTTTAACCTCGATTCTCGCAAGATGGACTTTCCCAGACAGCTTGCGACCACAGCGACTTGTAATTCGAGTCGAGGGATGGTTAGTTCCTTTAGAGGAGCCACTCTTGATTTCGCGGCAACAAATCTTGTACCAAACTGTCCATCACTCAGTTCCATCTGGCATAAGCACATGCACGGAATGCCAATCGTGAAGCGTCACAGAAAACAACCAAGGAGGGATTACCAGTTGCACTGGGCGGCGTAAGACAGCGTTCACATTGTATGTTATTGAGGGCAATCAATTCTTCGAACAAAGTCATCCATTTGCGTTTTACTTCTGGTGGCACTTCATCGTCCCAGCTGAGACCAAGCTGCCAAAGCTCTTGCATGGCGATTTTCGGCTTAATGAGGACAGCTGAGCCAGCTCCAATTGGATCAAAGATTCCTGCCAACTTGCTAAGAATTTAAAGTTTTGTTAGCCTTACAGGGAAGTACACTGAAGGATCCTTTGCACTGGCCAAGTCAATTTTGATCTTGAATGAGAATTTGTCTTCTTTGGGAAGCCAAACAGTTCCTAAAACTTTCTCCATGTGATTTTCACCTCCAAGCACGACAACTTCTGGACTTTCTTTAGAGTTCAATGTTGCATTTGATATCCACTTCTTGACTTGAAATCCACCAACCCCAAGTACCTTGTCAACATCCAAGATCAACGTTCATTTGAACTGATAACAGAGTCACATATGTCGTCTACATAAGCATTGCTGATGATGGCTTCGGCTGCCTTTCGTTTAACATCTTGCTTCAGCTTAGCTGTCTTGCGCAAACTGTAGCAGTGATGGCCATAGTTGGCGCTGGACGGTCTCCAAATATGAGAACGGTTTTAACACAAGTGTCCGGTTCACGTCCCGTTTCAAAATTGCGCCATCAGAATCTGTGGACATGCTGATCTACTGGAGGGATGGCAACCATGTGGTACATTTTTGTGATATCACCACAAACAGCGAATGCATTTTCCCGAAATCTCAACACGACACCAAACAGGTTGTTTAGCAGATTGGGTCCCTCGAACCAATAGTCATTCAGGGTGTGGCCTTTGAATGACGCAGAGCTGTTGAACACGATTCTGATTGGCGCAGTCTTCTTTTCTGGATGCAGAACAGCATGGTGGGCGACGTAATGGACTGGTCCTTTCCACTCTTTCTTCTCTTGCTCAGTCAGCTTCCATGAAAACTTCATTTCTTCCATTTCTTTTATCTGCATGTCATAGCTAATAATAAAGTTCATGTATGTATGTATGTATAGCTGGTAGCATGGTCTGGCTGTTTCATGAGACGTCACTCGGTAGATTCAAGCTTCTTAAGAACTTGACCATAGTTATCAGGTACACAGCTGCGATCCCTTTTCCATGGGTACTTCATAATCCACTTGTTCCCTTGTAATTCACATGAATCTTCTATCAGTTGGAGTTCCGCGCGCTCCTCTGGGGACATTTTGGCAGCTTCACACATACATGGTGACACAGACATGCCCATCGATTCTGTTTTCCAAAACTCGGATAGATCAACTGGCTCGGCTAGACAGACGTGAAGAACCTGTTTGGCTTCTGGCAGAGCATCATGTGAATTTGATCTGAAAATGAACCACGCCAAGGGACTTTTTCAAGCCACAAGGCCATCGTTAACTTTGGTTTCTCCGACATGGAACCGAGGATAATTGATGCCAATTAGGAGATCAATGGGACCGGCCTTTCGATGAAGCTTCTCTTCCGGTATGCCTAGGACTCTCGATATGTGATTGACATTTATCCCTGCTGGATCTTCAGATATCTGGGGGATGCCCACAGCTTGAATTGTTTGAATCATCCATCCGCTGTCTGCGTACAATGGCACTTTGAACAACTTTGTATCGAGCTCTTCTTCAACTTCACTGACTTGAGTAATCACGATCTTGACAGGCTTGCTGTCCAGTCCTAATTGGTCTGCAAATGCACTCCGAATCATGCTGACTTGTGCTCCACTGTCGTAGAATACGTTAGTTTGGATAATTTCGCCTTCTCTTCCTTTCATAAAACTGGAAATTACGGGAAGAATTGCTTTGCTGTTGTCCTGGACAAAGGCTACGTGTAGGGCTTCCGAATTGTCTGCTTCGTGAAGGAGCTCGTGATGAGGTCTTTTACACACAGTACCGTCGCATCCTTTCATTCCGCACGCTTTCCTGCGCACACAGTTAAACGAGGTGTGGCCCTTACCTCGCTTCAAACATGAAAAACATCCTCTTTGTTCTTTGACGATCATCCAGCATTCGCCTGGCACCATGGCAAGAAATCTTGAACATTGATCCACATAATGCTCTCCTTTACAGACATAACACAGGTTTTGCTTGGGTTTGTTGTCGTCGGGTTTATCTGTGATACTGCCTTTCCTTTCTCCTAACTGGCCATTTGACCATGTGAACTGATGAACGCGACGAAGCGCCTGTTTTGAGTACCACAGCACCAGAGCGTAGGCGTGCCATCATTTCGTCTTCCATCCATAGGAGAAGGTTAGACATAGAAGGTGAGCTTCTGGAGGTTAATATGGCGAGCCCATACTTTCAGGTCATCCTGGGTCATTTTCCTTTTGATGAGAGAGATAACATGCGTGTTGTCGATGTCCTGAGGGCGCTTTACTTCCTTTAGAATATTAAATGATCGCCTAACCAGATTGACAAGGTCGCAGAAACGATGATCTTCGCCCAGCTGTATAGGATTAAATTTTTCCAGGTCAGCTGTAACAGTGTCAGAAATAACCCTGGGATCTCCATAATTCTGATCCAAATACCTCCAAGCTGCCTTTAAATCTGAGCTGATACCTTCGATTAGTTTAGCAGGCTCTGGTCCAAGACAGGAACGAAGTATTGCGATAGTATCTCTGGTGTTGCAGTGTTTTTCGACAGCATGCTTAAAATCTTCTCTAAAAATATAGTACTTCCAGACGTCGCCGTAAAAGTTTGGCAATTTAGGCTTCTCGTGTTTCAAAACAAAGGGCTTTGCAGAGGCTTCCGCCGATGGGGCTGACTTATTTTCTTCATTATCCTGCTCACCACTGACTAGATTTAGCGCTTCATCATCTTCGTTTACTTCATCTTCACTATCATGTTCATCTGCGTCATGACTGTAATCATTAACTAGCGTCGAAAATTTAATGTACTCACGCGTGCAATTGTCCATCCAAGCCTCGGCATCTGCGTACTCGCCATCGTTTAGGAACATCGAATACGCTTCATGTTTGATAACCAAATCAGTTCGAGCTACTTTAACTTCTTCGAATGCATCCCGGACCTCTTGCGTTGGGCGTTTGGCTTCAATTAACATATTTCAAGCTTTGAGCATTCTTGTTAAGTTCCCTTTCGCTGCTCAACGAACATGTTTGGCCTTTTCCAAGATACAGACTCCAAATTCCCACCAGCAACGTTGAGAACCAAAAATCTTCAGATGATGTGCCAATGGGTCAGTGAAGTAAAAGATCAGCAAGGCTGGATTTCAGCATTTTATTCAATGTAATCTGAAGCTGTAGATTTCGAAATGACACAACATTACCTATAAATCTCTTTGGCATGAAAATGACACATATCCATGAAAAACACAGAAAAATACTTACATTTGTCCAGCCTTGAAAACACATAGAGTTAAAAACTCGCCAACGTTAAAGAACCTTATAACAACCTTGAACAAACTTATACATAAAACATTCCTAGCTTTTGTCGGCACGAACAGAAAACATGTTTAATATATATGGGTTATTGACCAAGTGTGAGGTCAAGACGATATGGTGAGATATTGGCCGAGTTCTTTTTTTGCGTGTTCGTCTCGTCTCGGTCCATAAACACGCAAAAAAAGAACGACCGAACAAGCTTGGTCAATAAAGGATTTATTATATGACTTTTTTCGAGCACTGAAAAGGAAGCCAGTTGCATGCACAATCAATGGCGCATGCTAAATCATTTCATTGGTTAAAAAGTTTAATGAGTGACTGTCAAATTCTTGAATGAATCGAGACGAAGTAAAACGATGCGACAACAGCGAAATTCACCTGATTTTAACACTCAAAAGGATATTGAAATGGCTTAAATTTGCGAAACAACGTTGAGTTTGAAGCCTTAAAAGAAGAATGTCCATTCCATCTGGCCGCCAGCTTTTGATAATTGGAGGTTTTGCAGAGTATTTGCTCGCTTCTGGTGCTTTAGTGGTGCAAACCTGCGATGACATACACGAGCTGAATATTGAAATTGTGATTGTTGAAAGCGTTTGGGATTTTAATACCACTTCACAGGAAAAGCTTGAACTTTTCTACATCATTAATTTAAATGCTCGACTCACCCTTACTCGACGTGAGCGTTAGAGGCTTCGGTGAAAAGATGTTAGGTTCGCCGTGCCGTCCGCTTTCTTCCAGCTTTTGAAGATGTTAAACAAACGACAAGTTTGCAGAGCACTTTATTCTTCAGGTATGTCACTGACTTCAGTCTCTCCCTTTTCTGCCAAACAAAGCTGATATCATGTGTTCAAGTCGCTTTGCGTTTTAATTTTTGTATCAGCCGGTTTTTGCAGCAAATAAAATTTACGAAACTCGTTAATTAACATTTGTAATTTAATTTGTTTGCTCTCATTCGCTTCAAGACCTATTTCTTTGTTGTCGGACTTCCTTTTGCTAGAAATTGACAGGAAATCTTTGCGTCATTTCTGAAAATAGTTTCATAGCGAAAATTAACAACGAAAAGCTTTTTCAAGTAGCGTCGGTAAAAATTTTTTCGCTGCAGAAACACAGCAGGCGATCCCGAGCGGTCAAGATGGCTCCATCTTGACCGCTCGGGTAGCCAATCAGAGCACGAGATTAACTTCATCTTGACCGCTCACGTAGCCGGTCATATAATAATACCAGAAACCCATAATAATACGTAAGAACAAAACAGTCCATAGAGCTTTGCTGCCCTAGCAAAGTTCAAGTCCAGTCCGTTGCTGTTAAGGTAACACAACAATAAGATGTGAAAATATTCGTTCCATGGCCAGTTTTATTTTTCACTGAACTGTTGTCATTCATAGTTAGACGTAACCTCGATTTTAGGGCCGTAAAAAATGGCTTTTCCTTAGAGAACAATGGTAAAACAAAGCGCAAAATCACAACAGAGCCGTACACTGATTTGATACATGGAAATTCAAGTCACAACCGGAAATGAATTGAATTGGTTGAAATGTTATCATCCGCTTATCACACTGTGCAGGGGTGAAAAACTGCCAAAAAAACGTCTGTGTAGACCTTATCTTCTTTCGCGCATATTATCTTCCTCCGTTTCACGTAAGAAAAGCCTAAAACTCAGGTTAATTTATCACAAAAATCGATAGCGTAACACAATGCAGCTTTCAAAATCATGTAAGTACGATATAACTAGGGATAGTTAACACTACAGCTGCCCCTGCTGTTATCCTTTTTTTTTCTCAGCGTATCCGTTACTACAGTCAATTATTTCGCTCGATATTTTGTCTATTCTATTTTCTTGATTGATTGAATTTCAGTTTTCTGTTTGGAACAGTCTTGCGATAATTCAGAAGAAAGCACTAATTTTTCTCGTGTTCTGCTCACAAAGCATCACTTGTTTGTGACCTTCTCTTTTTCAAGATCATGGGATGAGGACGTGCCACTTAAAACGAACTTTCACCATGAATTGTTGAGGTCAAGTAGCTAAGTAAAACAAAGCCAAATTATGCAAAAATTCTGAAGAATTACATGTAATAATCACGTAAATTTAATTACACGAATGCATCCCCAAATTCCTGAGATTATATATTTTGCTGTAATGAGTGATCTCAGCGAGGATAAACTTTGGTAATAGTCAAACGTTTTAAAACTACCAAATGAGACCAGCTGTTTTCAGATTTTTTGTTTCAAGATATTAGGGCTGGGAGCTCAAGCAACAATGACCAACTTGATAGCTGAGCTCGAAATGGATATGCCAAAAGATTTCTCACCTCTGTCAATGTAAACGCCTGCCGTGAGTTTTGATTATCTCAAGAACTCTTTTGAATTCTCTTTCCTTCTTGACCAGTCTCAGTTACAAATTTTACTTAAATACCCAAAGTCTGATCAAGTCTTTTATCTTTTATTTCTACCACTTGCGTTTTTTTTAATGTTATGATGCTCCAGCTAAGAACCGAAAGCACTGGATCGACAGCTGGCTAGTTACATGTATACATGTGTCTCAAGTGAAAACTTTCTCACTTCTCTGCGAGTTTCAATGCTCGAGGTATCTTTTAAAAACTTTCCTTCTTTAACTCTTTTTGAACTTATCGCAGCTGCTAACTTTGTATCTTGGTTGTGGCCTTAGTCTTTCAAACCCCTCGTGTAAAGTGTGATTTGTGTCTGACAAATCTCGATTTCGGATTGAGTCTGTCAATCCTGCGATCGAACGAGAGATGCTCGCAACGCGCTAACAAGAGAAATTTCTGGACCAATACGTACTATTCTCGTTTTTGATCATATCAATTGCGTAAGATTCGGCTTCTAGACCTTGTGCAATCAAGAAAGCTTGAAGGAAACTGCAGCAACCCAACTGCAATCAATGTTTGCAAGCATCGTTTGAGTTGTTGTCATTTGTGCATGTGCTCACGCTTTGGTTTGTCATTGTCACCCAATCATCATTTATCTTGCATCATCATTTATCAATCACAGTACAGAGAATTTTATCACACCTACCGATACTACTTGTGGGCATTTTATCACACCTACCGATACTACTTGCGGGCCCACTTTGGGCAAATCGAGATTTTGTCTGGTATACTATATATATACTGTATATACGCGTGGACTACAATGATACCTCCTCGGGTTTTGGCCTCTGAAGAATAGTGCCGTAAACAAGAAGAATAGTGCCGTAAACTGACACTATTTCACCTGACAGTATATAATATGATAAAACTAGATGAAATTCAATTTGAAATCTGTGATTCCAAATAATGAAAATACTACCTACACAGATTACCGAGTATCAAGGGTACTACAATTATTTCAAATTCTATAAAAACAGGAAATTTCATGAACCTTGCAAAAAAGAGTCGTGGGCTCATAGGGCCCTTTGATCTCTATTTGCATGACTCTTATAACCCTTTGTCTCGCCTGACACTGATACCACAGGGAAAGCATTGTTTGTCTGATCGCTGAAGTTAAGCCCTGTTGGGCGGGTTTAATACTTGGATGGGCGACCAACTGAAAATACCCCTTATTGTGGGCTTTTCATTTTCTATCTTTCTTTTTCTTACGAAATCAGCAAATTTTTCAGGCCCTTGTAGTTTTTTCCAACGGCTTCGTTGACTTGCTTCGACTTTTTTCGTACATTTGATTGTCTCTATTGGGGCGAGCAAGGCCGCAGGGCAGTCACGCTTCTCCTTGAAATCCTCACTCGAAATGAACTTGAAAAACCTGGCTCTATATCGACCTCGAAGGATAAAGAATATATGCATGCCCTTTATTTTGTGAGATATATTTACTGTTTGTTTGTTGTTTTTTGTGTTTAAAAAAAAAACAGAAAAAAAATCTTGTTCTGCCATTCCACGAATTACTAACAACCTTACAATTTGGGCAAAATGCGCGTGAATTACTTCCTTATTTCACTCGCCACCATTTGATTACCCATATACCCTATATCACTGGAGGCGTAAGTGCTTGTGAAGTAGTTTGGTGATATTGTCTTGAAGCAGTAGTTCAGTTTCGTTTTGGTCAAATACTACAACATTGGAAAAAAAGAAAATCTTACAAATAAAAGAGTCATAAGCAGATTTCCGGTGAGAAAATGTCATGGTATACAGCTGGCGGGTTATATGTCGACAAATGTTGGCAAGTCTTACCTTGAAACACGCTTCTTTAGAATGGAAAGTCGAAATTTTGTCTGCATTACTACCCTCCTCATGTGAGGACAAAGCCCCTTCCACAGCATCCATGTCCTTTTTCTCATCTTTATGTTTTTCCTTTTCTGTTCTGTCAGGAGAAATCAAGTTTTCCTTCTGGAAGAGGGCTCGTCTGTATTTGTTATAGCCTTGAATGGTTAGCTCTTCTCGATATAGGGCCTCTTCTATTTGTTCCCATTCTTTTTTGCCCCTTGGGCTAAGCACTGGATAAACTGCAAGGGTTAAGCATTCATTTGCATTATTGCATCATGAGGGATAAAATAAAATAAAAATAAAACAGTTTGTTATATAATGAAGCAGTGCATAGCCCACACAGTGTTCTAATACTAAAAGAACCAACTATTAAGTGTCAGTCTCGCTTAAAGCAGTCCTCTCGACTTCGCATCAAAAAAAAAATTTCTTTTATTTTTTGCCTATGAAAAGGGTTTGGTCCATACATTTTAAAAAGCAATAACTTGTTTTCTTATTCTTTATTTTCGCCTTGCTACAGGCCAAAATTGAATTTTGGTCGATCTGGGGCCGCCAGCGGTAGTCAAAGGGCTAAATTTTGACCATTTTGTGAAACGTGCTACGTCCACAATAATGCACTTCACGGAATAATATTTGGTACAAATTCTAAGATACATTTATTGAGTTCCCTGACGAAACGAGGAAAATTTTTCGAAAATTCTAAGCATTCCAGCATTTCTGAAAGTCACCGTACTCTGTGGTCTTTATTCACACAATTAAAACTAAGGTAAATACAAGAGAATAAAACTCAAAAGTTTCAGCATAAATTGGGGTCAAAAAGCACGTACCGGTAAATGTTTTTTCTTACCTCAATGAACCCTTTTTTACTTTCAAACCGGTGGGTATCTCCTTGGATTGCACGCGAGAACAAATTAAAATCTGCCATAATCAGTGTGTTTACATAATTGCTGCTCGTGCCAAAGCTCATTTGCATAACCTCTGCACTCGATGAAAAACCTCTTCAACCATCCAAAATCGATTGATGACCTTTAGAATATTAGGAATTGCTTTTATGAATATTCCCATACCACACATATCCAGGGCAGAGGAAAATATTTGTTGAAGATGATCACAATGCTCGCGGCGAGCGAGACTCCACAAAGTAAATATTGACGGTTACACAGGTCGAACTTGTCCCAAAAATGTAAGTTCACTTTTTCTCCAAAGATATCTCTAGGGGAAGAAGAAGAGTCGAAATACGACCATTTAATAAATATAGGGTGTTAAAACGACAAATCGGATCCGACTACAGGAATTGATCATGCAAAGATAACTTACAACTTGACGTTCAAAAACAACACTTACAGGTTACTTACTGAGGAAGTGTAGTCGCCAGATACAATCCACAAGTTTGAATAGAACTGTTTTATGTGATGAAGTGATGAAAAGGCATTTTAGCTTCAATCAGTCTTGATGCATTTCATTCCGTAATCGTTCATTCGGAGCCACAATACAAGTTTTGTGCCCCCGGAATCCGTTAACAAACAGATACTTCTGTAGTACGCTTGTGTCACAGTAATTTACAATGTCACGCAAATTGTAATGTATTCTTTATATACGCTGTGTAGCAAATGATCTTTTATTTTTAACAAGTGACTTGTGTTTCCATCGCTAAATATTTCTTTTTTCCTTGTTTCTTCTTCTCTCTTGTGTCACTCAAATTGTAATGTGACTTTGCTAATTTACTTTTGTGGTCGGGCATTTGGGAGCAAATTGCAAAAAGACAGAACAGAAAATAAATCAAAGAAAAGGTTCCGATAAAAGGCAGAATGTGCTAAACTGTTTTCAATATTGAAATGAAAAAATGCTGCCCTTAGTTGTGTTTCATCTCACTGTGGCATCTGTGAAAAAATATATAATCTGCCAAAGATTTTTTTCAAAAATCCAGGACTTAGGAAATGAAAAGAAACAGTTTCTCTTACTTGGAGATGGTTTTATTAGTAGCTACAGCAGGAATCATACCGTAAAAACACGCAATCATTGTATTTTATCATTACTTATTTATCCTTCTTTTCCTTTTTCATTTTCATTTCCAAATCTCCGTTGAACTGTTTTTAATTCTCATTCCGTATCCCGTTCATGACCTTCCGTTTCCATAAAATCATTTCCATTCCTTAAACTTGTCTCTATTCCCCGTACACGTTTCTTACTCCTTTTCATGCACAAGAAAAGAATGTGATACTAATCACACTTCTTACTTAATCGCCCTTGTGTTGTGGCTTTTCCAAGTGTATGAGGGTCGTATGGATATATTTGGACTTGACCAAGGCAAACAGACATTCGTATTGCGACAGGTTACATACCTCTTATCAATCGAGTTCGAGGTCCGTACTGTAAAATACGGACCAAGTTTTTTCCCGTCGATTTATGGCCCGCGCGCTTCGCGCTTGGGCCATAAATCGACGGGAAAAAACAAGGATCCGTATTTTACAGTATGGACCTCGAACTCGATTACTAAGATATTTATTATATCTCTCATTCTGGAGAAAAGAAACCATTTCAAGTCAATCGCGGCTACAGTTGAATGATGCGCGCGTCAAATGCAAGAAGAAAGCGCAATTTATTGGCTTACGAAAACAGTTTGCAGTTGGCTCGCAGAGACGTGAATCCAAACTTCAAACATTTTAATCTTCTCCTTTCTGAGGAAAACTGGATACAGTTCAAGATTACTTTGAAATAACTCCTGAAGTGATGTGAAGTTCGATAAACAGAGAAGAACAACTCTACTGAGAAGAAAGCGGTGACCTCAAGCAACAAACAATGATTTTGTCGAAAACGTGAACTAAATTGTCAATAAACAACCGGTAAAAACCTCAGAGACCTCCGTCTACTTTTAAGCGCTTTGTTGTGTCGTCCTGAGAGGTGTTTGGTGCAGAATTCTTGTTGGAAAATGAGTACACTATCGAACTTTTGTCTGGGGTGAACTCGAACTATCCGGCCGTTTTCAAAATAATAACCGGAAGTCGTTAAAAATTTGCCAAACAGATCGTCAAGAACAGCAGCAGGTACGTTGTTTTGAATGTTTTGTTCGTTTACTCTCGACTAGCCTGCGAATAAGCCGCCTCTCATTCCAGGAGCGATGAGAGGCGGCTGTTTTCGCAACAAAACTCTTTAAATCTTTTTCATTCAGAATTCGACTTCTCTACCTTTCGGCAGAGAGAAAATTGTCAAGTTTCTGACTTGTGTGATGCTCGGGGTCGGGGACGCTTTCAGTTTCTAAAAGATGTGAAAAATCTAGTTTGAATTTTGTGAGACCCTGTTCTTTTCGCTTTTGTTTCTCAAAATGTTTTGTCCGAATGCAGATGTTTTCAAAGTAGCTTTCAAAATTTTCGTTGTAAGAGATTTTGATAAACAAAACTTATCGCATCAAGAGAACTCTCAAATTTCGTGGGCCGTACTGTAGAATACGGCCCGTAAAATTGACCAATCACAGCGCGCGTACTGTCTTTGAGATATAATAATACGCAATACAACATATCTAGCAGAATAGATATACAAAAAATTAACGCAAAACAATTCAGTCACTGAGTTTTTCATCAGTGATTTTGCTATATCCATTTAGGCATAAGTGCTTTTACTTTAATTCAAGTTATGTTTAATAATTTTGTTTGGCTGAAGTCGAAGTGAACTTTATTAGCTTTATTAGTACATATTCATAGAAAAATAAAGAAAATGTAGACCAATGAAAAGCATAAATTCATTTAAATGCTTTCAACTGCTGAGTTTTCTCTTGCTGTGAAAAATGAGTCCAAAGCTCTTCAACCCCTCAAGTTTTCTCCTGCTGTAAATACCGACCGACAACCCAACCCCCTCCCTCCCAGCCCCACAAGTTTCATCTGACCTCTGATCAGCCAGTCACGTCACAATTTGTGTGACATCGTGTCGCAAGGGGAAAATGAAGTTGACGGATCCCGAAGCACAAACCCTCCATTATATTGTGGCTCTGAATCACCAATTACGAGAGCAAATGTATCAAGAATAAATTGAAGCTAATGCCTTTACATCAGTTCATCACATAAAACAGTTCTACTCAAACTTGTGGATTGTATCTGGCAACTACGCTTCCTCAGTAAGCAACCTGTAAGTGTTGTTTTTGAACGTCAAGTTGTAAGTTATCTTTGCATGACCGATTCCTGTAGTCGGATCCGATTTGTCGTTTTAACACCCTATATTTATTAAACGGTTGTATTTTGACTCTTCTTCTTCCCCTAGAGATATCTTTGGAGAAAAAATGAACTTACATTTTTGGGACAAGTTCGACCTGAAGAAGTTTTTCATCGAGTGCAGAGGTTATGCAAATGAGCTTTGGCACGAGCGACAATCCTCCGTAAGAAGAAAGATGGCGGCGGTACGTTAAACCACAATACCTTGCGAACCTAACACCACCCATATGGCACATAGAAATCTATGTTTTTGCGAAATTACTCCCCTTACTAATAACATTGTTCATGCTGGGTTTCAAGGTTTTAGAGCTTTTCTGTGCGCTTTTATGAGCGTTTTTACAGTTTTCGCGCGCTAAGCATTATAGGTAAATGTACCAGTCGCCATATTTTTGCGTACGGTGGATTATGTAAACACACTGATTATGGCAGATTTTAATTTGTTCTCGCGTGCAATCCAAGGAGATACCCACTGGTTTGAAAGTAAAAAACGATTCATTGAGTTAAGAAAAAAACATTTACGTGCTTTTTGACCCCAATTTATGCTGAAACTTTTGAGTTTTATTCTCTTGTATTTACCTTAGTTTTAATATGTGAATAAAGACCGCAGAGTACGGTGATTTTCAGAAACGCTGAACGTTTCATCAGTGAACTCAATAAATGTATTTTAGAATTTGTGCCAAATAATATTCCGTGAAGTGCATTTTTGTGGACGTAGCACGTTTCACAAAATGGTCAAAATTTAGCCCTTTGACTACCGCCAGCGGCCCCAGATCGGCCAAAATTCAATTTTGGCCTGTAGCAAGGCGAAAATAAAGAATAAGAAAATAAGTTATTGCTTTTTAAAATGTATGGACCAAACCCTTTTCACAGGCAAAAAATAAAAGAAAAGTATTTTTGGTCGCGAAGTCGAGAGGACCGCTTTAAGTGAGACTGACACTTAAAGGATTTAAATAAAACACAGACATGCTTCATGATGTGGTTCTTACAATAACATTCTAACCTTTATGACAAAAAGCTGTTTTAGAAATTAGTGTTTTGATTTTGAAATTACAAGCACCAGGGACTTGCATACAGACCATACGGGCACTGAAAATTAATTACTGACTGACGGTAATAACACAACAAGAACCCGCGCAGAACAAGAAACACTAACGAAACACGCAGAATCACTGACATGTCTTGATGCTCTAAAAGCCTCATCTATCTAATCGATTGCAAGAAATGCCACTGTTGATATATTGGAGAGACCAAACGCCAACTCAATGAACGCTTCGGACAACACAGCAGATCTATCCTTAACCACCATCAACTTAACGACCCTACTCCAGTATCGATTCATTTCAACCAACCTGGCCATTCAATCAACATCGTTCACCTCATCCCACTTGAACTTATACGTAGCAAACGTGACTCAGTTAGGAAGGCTCGTGAAGCCCATTTAATTAACCAAGACAAAACATCACATCCCCTTGCATAAACAGACGTGACGAAGCACGTCATTGACAATTATTAATTAGTTCAGAGAACCAATCATTGTTTAGTATTTTATTTCAAAATATTTTATTTGTAATGTTCCTTTTACTTTCTTCCCATTTTTTTCCGTCCAGCCCGAGGAAGGTGTGTATTGCAAACCAAAATATAGGGCAAAGTTTTTTCAATACGTTTTAGTTGTTTTATCCACTTAGTTTATGTTTGACCACTTCAGCTGTCAGGATCAGTTTGCCGTCTATATTTTCCGTTTTAACTAAGTTACTGATCCAAGGTCTTCAAGAGATCCGGCACCACTCATCGGTTTGTCGCTGTGATATTGCAGAGTTTTATTATATTATGTTTGCATATATGTAGACAAGAATTTTATTTTACAAAATGGTAAATAAAACATTTTATTCAGCAAATGATGTGTGTTAGGTTCAGGCAACACAAAACAGCGAAACAGTTTTACTTCTTAGTAAAATCAAACGCTAGAATTCAAATCAGAGTGATTTCAATATGCCGGATCAATATATATTTCGTTTGACCTCTGTGACCTTTGTGAAGCTTAACTTTCAAAACATTATTGGAATTTATTGCCCTTGTGTGGTTAGCGAGCGCCGTTTCTTTGGCTCCAGTTGAGATCGACAAAATAATTCGTTGACCCTACCCCGATGGAAACATTTTTGTCACAGGCGATCACGTGACCAGCCTCATCCAGGGTCTCTATCCTCGACGACAAGGGAGGAAAAGGAGAGAGGGCCTGGGAACAAGGTTGTAGTTTCGGGTCTTTTGGTGTAACATTTGCCGAATTGCTACTCTCTGAAAATGTACTGAAAATTGGATCTTCCGAATTATCTTAGTTTAAGATTTTAGTTTTTAAGGAGCGTTAGTACAAAGATCGCCGCCATTTATCAGCTCCTGCCTTTCCTCCCGCTACTCACTATACTTCATGCTAATTTAAAGTTCAAAGCGAAGTTTCTGTAATCACGAGCAAACAGAAGATTATCAGTATCTGCTGTGTGCCAAAGGTCAAATGATAAACTTTATTCAATGCATTCGAAAAAGGTAAAATCAAACTTATTTATCTTATTTATTGTTGTTGCTGTAACAATTTACTAAATCATCTACAACTGTTTCACAGAAAATATCATAAAATTTTTTTGTAAAGCTGATGTTCTATACTTTCCTGCTGTTCGTCGGTAAACTGTGGTATATTCAGCTCTTCTACAAATTCGTTAAATTTATCTTCATTCAGCAAGGTTCATAGAAACATTGGATTCAATTTAAAATCTCCTTTTCATCCAATAAAATTTTATCATCCTCGACTTGAGCTCTGTAACTATCTTTATATTATTATTTCTCTTTTCAAGATTAAGAAAATATTTTGTAGGTTTTTCACTTTGCTCACTCCATCTTGCCTTACATCGAAAGATGGATCGCTCGCCTTTGACTTTATAGATATTTTCGTCGCCGTTCTCCCACTGACAGTAAATTAGCTTTTCATTCAAAGTGGCATGCAGCACCTTTAATCGCATCCTTCTTTTAATTTGGCGGCACATATGGTCATTCCATATGGTCACTCTCAAGGCAATCTCAATAGAGTTCTCCTGCCTCACTCCACACCATATCCCACTCCCTGTTCCGTATATCTGTATCTGTATATATAATATATTTCCTTTACCGTTGTTATGATGTAACAATAAACTGGTGTTTTGCTATTGTTTATTCAATTTGTTTTCCTTTCGTTTTCTCTCAGCCTTAACAAGTGGCCCCTAAACTTTTTTGCCAGCTGCAGTCAGTCGCATGTGCAGATGACTCCACTTTCCGTTACTGTCAGAGATGCGGTTACAAGAAGAAAACCCTAACCTTTGGCCAAACCCAAAGGACAGGCTTAATTAAGTGCACAAGCGTTCCTCCTTTATGATGTTATTTTCCGTGAAATATGATTTACCATTTTTTCGACTATTTTGCTTGGAACAAGGAAAATGGTAAGAATTGGGATCATTGGTTTCGCACTCTCTGACCCACATTTTTGTATACTCTCAAGGGACTGTTTTAATTTGTCAAGGGAATACTTTTCGCTGTGGGCGATAAAAACGTCACTGGATAGGAATGTGTCAGCAATTCTCGATCCCGAAATGTTATTTTCACGTGTCGCTCGTCATTTAGCCTGTCTAGCCTTTTGCAAACTACAGGTAGGTATTTTTTAAAGATCTGTGCTATTCATCGATTGAATTGCTTAGTTTTACATGCTTAAAAGCTGCTGCGAATCTTCATTATCAGAGGATATTGGCCAATGCTATTTTCTATTGTTACAAGTCTATTGTTTGTCGTCTTCATTGAAAGAAGTATTTTTAGCTTGTCACGCAATCTTTTGTTTTGACCACAATTCACGGACTTGATCACGACTTAATGCAGCTTCTCAAGACTTCAGACAGGAAAATGGTAATGTACAATATTGCTTTGAACTTAAATGGAATTTTTAGAAGGATCGGTAAAGCCACTCAGTGAAAAATTGACTGCAAAAAGCCGTCGGGCTAAAATTAAACTTACGCTTTAGCGTGAATAATGCAGGATCTCACGGCTTCAAAAATATGCAGAATTTTGAAGCTTTGATACATCTTGAAATGAGAATTAATCTAAAACAAAACTTCCTTCAAGTTTCTTTCATTTGCCCAGTTTACGTTTGGAATTTTAGGTTTCTGAACGCGTATTGATTTGAAAAGCGCATGGTGACATCTGATATGCAGCGTGTGGCAGACTTACTGTACCATGGCGTTGTTGTTTATTTAATAATTGTGTTCAGTTTACGACCTTTTACATGCAAAGATTTACTTCAGTACTTCGGAAAATGCAAACAAGTATTTTTTTGTTATTAGTTATAGTGATGGATAGCATAAAAAGCAATCTGAGTGTTAATTTTGTGGAAGGAATTCAGTAGTTTTCGCTATCTCACGGCACCATGATTCGCAAATTATTATCTCCAATTACTGCTTTTCTGTACCAAGATAATACCACTGGTGGTTAAATAAACGTCAGTGACAGTTATACAGAATGAAAACCTACCTTTCACCAGAGTGTTTTGAACTAGTGTTATATTTTGTAGAAAGAGTTCGTGTTTTTGCGAGTTGTTAAAATGACGCGCGGAGGTGAAGAAATTTTTTCACCGTCAAGTTTGGTTTCGGATCAATTTATCAAGGTTGATAATTAACATTTCAAATCATGAATTGGTCTTTCAGCGTGTCTAGTTGTAATAAACGTTTACTTCAGAAAGGAATTATTTGTCTGAATTTAGTACGCATATGGTATATTTTTTCCCACTCGCACGTTTGGGTTAGTAGCATGGCCTTGACGGTCCTGGCTCATTTCATTTTTCTAATTTTTTTTTTTTTTCTTTTAAAAAATTTTTAAAAATTTTTTCCTTTAAAAAATGTAAATGAAAAATGGGTTAAAGAATTAAATCATTCAATATAATCAATGGAGAATCTTAAGGTCAAAGATTTGAAGGCTCTCGCCAAAGAGCGAGGCATCAAAGGGTATTACAGATTGCGAAAAGCGGAGCTGATTGAGGCGTTGACTCCGGTGGGTGATCTGGTTGACCTCAGAGAGAACACAACGAATGATCAACCCATACCTGAGATTGATATCCCTATACTCGAACCGTCAAGAATAACGAATATAAAGAATCTTGTTGTAGAACCTGTAAAGAGTGTAATGAACCCTAATCTTTTTAAAAATGCAGTATATGAACTCATCGAAGCTTTGACAAAACCAATTAAACCTAAAGAAACGGTAAAAGAGATAACCAATGATAAGAGTGAACCTTTATTCGTGATTAGAGAGATTGAAAGTGATCTGAGTGTACCTTTTGAATGGACAGGTATACGTTGTAGTGATCCAAATATAATCCCATACAACGGTTTTCCAAGATGCCCTCACGGAAAAGATAAACCTCAATGTAAAGAGTGTGGTGGGTGGAGGATCTGTATTCATGGTAAATTTAAACCTTACTGTAAGGATTGTAAAGGATCACAGATCTGCAGTCACGGAAGAAATAAACATCAATGCAGAGATTGTAAAGGATCACAGATCTGCCCTCATGATCGAGTTATCTATAGTTGTAAAGACTGTATGGGGTGTCCTCACGGAAGATTAAAAAAATACTGCAAAGAGTGTAAAGGCAGCAGAATCTGTGAACATAATCGAGTAAAGTACACATGTAAAGAGTGCGGTGGAAAAGGCATCTGTCAACACGGAAAGAATAAAAGATACTGTAAAGACTGTAAAGGTAGTGGAATATGTCCTCACGGAAAGAATAAACCTTGCAAAGAGTGTAACGAAACACAGTAATTAAATATTCACAAGACTGTTAACATTAGTTTTCATAACGCGTATCACGTTATGAACACGTGAAATGATTACATCATCACATGATCTTAAACTAGATCTTTAATCTATGCAAAGTATGTGATTATTCATCGAAACATATACCAAGCTAATCCGCCAGCGATAATTGTCAATGCTGCAAGATTAATCTCATGTTTTGTTGTGTCGGGCTTAGCCGGCGTCGGTTGAGGTTCTGTGTCAGCAGCTATCGTCATAGCAGAATCGCTTGCGACCGGTTTAGGTGTCTCTTTCTTTATTACCTTCTGTTTTACCACATGAGGTAATAAAACCTTACTCTTTCCGAGGTTATGTTTTATACCGACCGGCACGCTCTTAGAATTAACATCTGTATTCACTCCCAATTTCATGCTCGGTTCAACACGTTTCAGTCTATTGTTATAACCTATTGTGCTCTCTGTATTGATCACCATTCTCGATGGCATTAACCACGTACCGGGAGAGACGGCTAGATCGAGCTTAACTTTCGCCTCCTGTACAGCGAGTTGAAATCTCTGTACACTCTTACTTATGTCAGGCTGTTTAATCGCATCCTCAAATAACACGAGAAACTCTCGACGAGCCTCCTGAGCACTTCCCGTGTTTCCGAGAATTCCGCTTCTTACGTTTACCTGCGCACCCAATACACAGTAAACAAGCGCTTCGATAGATTGATTAAGTCTCGCCTGACCGGCGTTAGTCAATCCGTTAGATACACGAGTGAGAAAGTATTCGTACTGATTCCAAGACCCTTCATTAATTATATACTGTAAAAGATTACCTTTTGTTCCCTCTCCTCCCTCATCACTGAATTTAAAATGCCCAGGGTAATCTGCATAGGTACTCTGAGGACCGTGACCCGTTACCCAAATGTAAACCTTTCCCAACCCGTGATTAGTACCGTAATTAAAGCGAAAGTCAGCATTGGTCGGTGCATTAAACTCTTTACGAATCCTCTCATAAGAAGGAATGTCGTATCTGTTGTCTTTTTCATTAAAGGTTGGATCACCTGGTAGAGCAACTGAACTCTGTATTCCTCCCATCTGAAATAAGATTCGTCTGATTGTGAAGTAGACGTGAAACCAGAGAACGGCTCGTATCTGCGGTGGAAGTTTGAGTTCATGGTCAGTCAAGTCGATTCCTCCCATCTTCTCCTCTAATAATAGACGAAGGCTTACCCCACAACCGGTAGTTGCACACCAAACAGCAAAGTTAAGCTGCTGCGTCCAATACTTCATATTCGGTCCGTTCAACCACTCATGTGTCTCTTTCGATGAGGTGTGTTTAATTACCGTATTTGTAAAGATGTCTCTGACGGGTACAGAGAAAGAGTCTGTGGGTGTTGGATATATATTAAGTCTCTTCAACTGCTCTCTCAATCTGATGCTCTTAAGAGGAGGGTTATCATCAAAATCGATCGCAGGAATGGGTAATGAGGGTTTTGGATTAAGTGTCAACTCTTGCGGAAAATCTAAGGGAAGACCTAACGCTTTTTTCAACTCGTCAGAGAAGTACATACTGTACTGTAATCTTTTCTTAAAGAACATATCAAACTCTGAACCATCCCTTCCGACAAATTTTACATGCTCTTCTTTATTCTCTCTATCGTATTTTTCAAATACTCGTCGGAATTTAGACAGGTCGGCATGGGGATATCGATCGAGAAATCTGTTCCACAGAGATTTAGGTTTATCGTCATCTTTCTTATCGTCATCTTTCTGATTGCTCATTTTACTTATCAATCACATGTTTTTAAATAAAGTAAGGATTATACGGAGGATCTCTAAATGTCTCATCTAGAGACTCATCTATAGACAGGACTATCATGCAGTTACAACTTACTCTGACCGGGCGAGTTTTTTTAACATCTCTGCACGAATATTTTCCTCCATCTTTTTTAAATCCACCTGCGGAATCGGGGTAGGAGGAGGCTGTTTCTCATTCTTTTCTCTTATCGATCTCTTCATCTCATAATACTTTTCACACTCTTTCTTTACCAAAAGAAACTCTTCATGGCTTATCTTATTATCGGTTAACGCTTTAGAAACGACGTCTTTCACTGTGTTTATCTTCGCTTGGCAGACAGAGACGGTCTTCTCATGCTTACTAACCTTCTTGGAGATGATCTTTGCAAGACTCGCTGTCGCTACGCTCGTTAAGGCACAGACAGCACCTACAGCTCCCAAACCGACCGATACCGGAATACCGATTCCTGTAAGTCCCGTTCCCAATCCTCCACCGCAGAGAGCGACAGACAGAGTTCCGCTGCCTGTAGACAGATTGAAAAGATAACTCCTTGCCCTCTTATACTTTTTGTACACTTTTTCACAATCATGAAGATCTTTCTCGAGAAGGGATAACCAATCTGAACACTGTTTTAATCTGAAGCTCTCTCCGGTGCCTTCGGTTGGCAACTGAGGGTATATCTCATTGTAATTATCCATTTACTTTCTATTACTCTTATTTTTAACCTGTTCAACGAAGTAGACAACAACAGCGACTATCAACAACCACGCATTCTTTGCAAGAAAACCGATCGCCTCACCCGCTGTTTTAAATATAAAACTCGCTATCGCACCGATCATTCCGGGAAGTATCTCTCCCAACTTCTTTCCTATAGCTTTAAAACCCTTACCGACTCCTTTACCCAATCTCGACAGACCGCTCTTAAGATTAGATACGATCACACCGATCACTGCGCCGACGGCGGAGAGAACAGCGAACGCTGTGAAACCGTACTTTTTAAAGATCGCTTTGACTCTGTCTCTAAGTGACATTCTCTCCTCTATCGCTTCAACATTTCTATCTATATTCTCTATCGCTTCGTTCTGCTGTTCGATGTCGCGAATGATGTTCTCTCTCTGACTGGGCCCGGCATCTTTAAGAGAGGATTCAAGCTCATTAATTTTCTCTGTTCTCCTCGATCTCTCTCTATATTCAGTCTCAATCACCTCCTCATTGGTAGGCCCGAGACTGTCTTTTATGGTCTTCGGTAATTTATCGTTAGGTTCACCGTCTGTTTTGAACAGTTGGTATACCTTACCACCCTGTCTTTTAAGTCTGACTACCACTCGATCAAACTTGTCAAGTGCGGCTGTGAAAGAAGATTTAACGGGATTAACCTTAGGATACTTTCTCTTAACTCTTTCCCAAGCTTCATCTCTGTTCTCTTCTCTCTGTATAAGAGAAGTGTTATCATCATCAATGAAAGAGGTCTCTTCATAATTGGGATTATCGAAACCTCCTCTATCTCTTCTCGATGTGGATGTCATCGGTATCATCTCTCCCTCATCATCGTCATCACCGGGATCGTCCGGTTCAAAAGGATTATCTCTGTCAGTCTCTGTCGGGTCAACTTCCATGATTCTTTACAAGATAAGTAAAGAATCTTTAAACTTATTATTTGCTTGATAATCTTTTTTTAATTATATATACTTACCAGTCAGAATAATCTACTCGCGACATAACCCAAAACCAACATCCCTCCACCGACGTAGACCATCTCACCCACTCTCTGATCATCACTCGGTCGGTAGTAATCAGAGAGTTGAGGTTCTTGAAGAGAGTAATCAGGATGTGTCTGAGAGTAGAGTTTAAAAGCCTCATCAGTGTTCGAGAGATTTAAATTAGCCTGATGCTCTTCTCTCTCTTGCTGATTATACCAATCTAACAGTCTCTGTCTCTTCTCTTGGTAAGCTGCGTAATCTCTTTGGTACTTTTCCAAGGCTTTATCGTGTCGAATTCTCTCCGTGTCCGTATTCGATCCGCTAAGATACTTTGCCAAATAAGATCCTCCGACAAAGGCTGTGGCGTTTAAAACTGCTCCTCCTATCATTAACGCAATGGTCGCCATATGAATATTATTGGTGAAACCTTTAATATCAATGAATAACCTTTAAGAGGGAAGAATTTTCTGTTTCTCCAAATACTCTTTCAAGTACATACTTCCTGACAGAACAGCGACCCATTTACCGTAGTTAACAATGCTTGATGAGGGGTCGTTTATGAACGATTCTTTCATAGCCTTCTTCGCAATGTATCCGACTCCCGCCGAGAGGCCGATCAGAACGGATGCATCAGTGACGGTCTTCACAAGTTTATTCTCTGACATTTTTACTCTTTGAAGATTATCTTTAAATAAATCTCACAAGAATGTGTCGTAATCATTCCCCTTCTTTTTCTCCTCTTCGATTCTTTTCAACTCCCGTTCTCTTCTTACGATCATTCGGTGATTATACTCTCCGCATTCACACATTCCTCCTCCCTCAGGTATCTTAACTCCACAGGCGCAGTATTCTTTCGGTGAACGAAACGTAAGATAGATAGCGAAGGCAATGATGGTCATTATTAAAACCTTACCCCACATTTTACAGAGGGTAGTAAATCTTTAATCGATCTTATTTATAAGAATCATACCGAACTTTTTATACCCCTCTCCCAAACCGTCAAATATGGTTCTGGCATCTGAGGTCTGTATAGACAGTTTTGTGTTTTCATATATATCTAAAACGGAGATGAAATTATACGTTTTCCAACCTTTGCCTGAGTTGGGTACCGTGATGTTAATATTATCGCTCAGACTCAGAAAGGGTGCGGGATTCAGTATGAACTGAACAGTTCCGTTATCGTCTTCCTCATCGAGGGTCTTCAATCCATCGATCAGAGATATCGAGTAGACTCCCGGATTCTTGATCAGTATTTTCTCATAGTCCTCCTCATTCACGATGAAATCGGAGGGATCACTCTGTCTAACGTACTTTGTATGATCACTCGTTCCGTTTGCGAAGAATCTGATGAAGCTATAATTGTCGTGTTTAAGATAACCTTTATAAAAGATTTTTTTTCTCATCTGCAACTTAATGCTATCGTCGACGTATTTTTTTGTTGCCGCTCCTTTATCGACAGTAGGGTCTTGATAGAGTATTAAATTCTTCTGCATCGAAACGTTTCCTTGGTCAAACACTCTCCAAGAGTTCCAAACAGATGTGGGAACGTTATTATAGAATCCTTTACTTCCGTAAAAAACAATGTAGACGGGTAATTTTTGAGGATAAGCGACCCCCGATCTGTACTTTATCACTATATCAAAGATTAATTTATCAGGATTCCAACTGAAAATCCTTTGGGTTCTTACCAAAGTTCTCACGTGGTTCTCAAAAACGTTCGATTGCTGTGCATATATGACCTCAAAAGAGTTTAAAGAGGCTTTCAGCGTGGCTGACTCTATTAAATTGGTTACACTATCATCCCAGAACATTTCACACATAACAGTGTATCTCGGTTGTTCGGTTGCGTAACGTAGGTTAACAGCGAAGCTGCTTTTGAAAAAATCTTTTTTAAATTTGAGATCGAAATGAGCCGTCCTTTTGTTGAAGGGGTGAAAATCTTTACTTGTGATCACTCCCATTCCTTTAATGTTTAGTTCATCAATGAATTCGTCACCTGAATCTCTCTCTAAAACGTATTTGAAATCGTTTTCCATCTCTCTGTCGACGGTGTAATCAAGTCTCCCAGAGACGTAATCTTGCCACCGTGCCTGTAGAATGGCGTTACGTTCGTTGATGGTTTTGTTAACGTAATTAACGTTCGCAGCGAATGTTGCATCCGATGAGGATGCCTCTTTAAGATTCTTTATCTCGTTTCCGCTCATGTCTAGATCGCCTGTCATCTTATCTCCCGCTTTACTCACAAGGCTGTTGAGAGTAGTTTTCACCTTCCCGTCCGCATAACTCTTATTGACTGCGTCTTTGTCACCGACGGGATTGGCGAGGTTTACGATTCTCTTTGATTTAAGATCAAGATTCTTTTTATTGTCTTTTTTTAAGTTAAGGTTATCATCCTTCTTCGAGTTAAGGGAATCGATCCTCTTCAGTATCTCTTCTCTCTGCATATAATCTTTCAAGTAAATACTTCCGGAGAGGACTATAACCCATTTAAGGTAGTCTGTAATGCTTGTTGAGGGGTCGTTCATATTGACAAAGTAACCGAACCCTGAGGAGATACCTATAAGAACGGAGGCGTCATATATAGTCTTGAAGATCTTCTCTTTCGACATTTATCTTAAGAGAGAAGATCTTTAAATCTTTAAAGAACGACGTATGAGGTGGCTCTTAACGAAGTTCATAGCATCCCCATCTTCGGTACGGGAATCTTTGATTGTTGTGGTCTTTCTATCGCAGGGGGAGGATCAACCTTTGTGTCTTTTCTGTAACTCATAAACATATTGATCGCGGTCAAACCTATACCGACAAGAGAGATCGCGGTTGTGAAAGAGATCTCAGGAATCCATCCCTCTGCTGTGAAAGTCTTACTATTCTGTGACTCTCCTGTCTCTCTCTCCTCAGGTTCAGTCGCCTTCTCAGCATCACGTTTCATCTTCTCTTTCAACGCCTCTTTCGCCCGTTTATTATACTCGGCGAGTTTCTTTCCTGCGGCGACCTTCTTGGGATCTTTCTCTTTTGTTCTGTCATTACTCTCAACTGGGGTCTTAGTGATCTGTTCAACATCTTCTGACATGTTTTAGTAATGTTAGAAGATGTCTTTAAACCTGTTTAGAGTCAAGTTTACACAATGCTGTTTATTTACAACGGTGAATAGAAATAATCATCCTCATCAACGATTTCGTGTCTCTGTACCTGATCCTTACTCATCTTTATGGTGACTCCCCTTCCTTTGTCGAAAGCGCTTGCGATTCTTTTAAACTGTTGCATAGTGAAAGCGATGAGATCATCACCTCTCCCGAGATCCTCGTGTCGAAATCTTATGGTTACGGCTTCGCTGTTATCAATGGCTGAATAGAATCTCTCTCTCTGTTCTTCAGAAATGTTCACTCTGTAATCAACGTAACGCACAATGCTGGGAGCGTTAGCGAGTACCTTCTCTTTCTCAGAGTTTTTAACTTTGCGAACTACGTAACATGCGTTAACATTAGACATTTTAATAAGTCATTATAATTCTTTAAATCATTTTTCTACATACTGATTAACCTTTATTAGTTAAGCTTAACACCCTCTATTACCAATCTTCCGATAATGAAAGGCTTTAGTTCCCAATAAGGAATGTAGTGAGGTATTCTTATTAAGAGAACCCCTTCATCTCTGCACATCTCATCCTTTAAAGAGTCTTTCATCACTTGATACTCGAAATCTTCCGCACATGAGTGAAATAGGGGAGTGAACCTTGAGTGCTGCGCACCGTCATACTCGAATGCCAAACCTTTACCTTTAGGAGTTAACACGTCAGGGTTATAACCGTCCAACTCGAGGTTCTGGTAAGTCCAAAGATTCTTCAACCAATCGGGTCTAACCTTTTTAAACTCTTTTTTGAATAACTCTTGAAATATCTTTCTACACTTCTCTTCATATACTCCGAATGACATCTTTAGTTAACTATTAAGAAATGTTTAAATCAACCGTTACGGTTGATTTAGTCAAGCTTAACAGCCTATTAAGAGTCTTCTTCATTCTCCTCATTCTCCTTAGAATTCTCCTCACTCGGTCTTAACTTTACGTGCTTAACGACCTTAAAGAGTCCGCTAGCTAACGCTACCAATCTTCCTCCCTTCAGTACCAAGAGACCTGCGAAGTTCGACAGTTCACGTTTAACAAGATCATCGTTCTTCAAGTCTTCATTCAGTGACTCCACATCATCCACGGGAATAACATAGGAGATAAGAACGGATGCCGCGGAGATGGCTGACTCCACCAGACCGGTCGATACTCTCTTTCCCATTACGGTCTTATAACGATTGAAGTACTTCTCCACCTGTTTCGGTGATAGTTTTTTAATATCACCGAGGGACATCGCTTTACCGAGATACTCCTCTGTCGTTCCGAGAGATGCGAGTATCGCGAGTGATTCTCTATGATTCTCCAGATCATCCTCATCGAGGGTCTTAATCTCCTCTTTAACCTCTGGTATCTCTTCGATATAATCTTCAACGTTTGCCATCATGAATATGATTTATGATACCTTTAAATTCTTAATCTAACACTTCTTTTAAACCGGTTCTTACGAAATTCTATGAAGGTATCTCAAGATAACACTCAAAAGGATATCTGAGGCAGAGACAGAGTCGAGCGTATCTCTCTGTTTTTAACACTCTGTTAAATACTCTCTTCGTCTCTGTGTCGAGATCTCCTCCGTAATCATCGAACAGGGTCTTCATACCGACCTGAGAGGGATTGTGAAAAGTTACCACGCAGGCGACGTTCTCTCGAAAGGGTTTCGCGATCGATGTCAACTGCTGTGTCAACACCCATACACTCAATCCATCGTGTCTCCCGGAGAAAGCGAGATCGATAAATTTATTCGAGCGTTGCTTAAGGTCTTTGGAGACGGCGCAGTCGTCTAGAATTAACAGTGTATTCGTCCCGGAGAAGATAAGTGATACGTCTGTAAGAAGGGAATCGATCTCTTCAGAATTTGATGCATCCGGAGAGAGGACATAGAAGCGTTTGTCATTCTGGGCAAAACCATGATAGGTCCTGTTCTTGGCGTAGGTCGGGCAGATAAGAACAATGTACTCAAAGACCTTTCGAAAGGGACCTCGAAGTTGTTCTATTAGGTACTTTGTTTTTCCACAGTTTGTCGGTCCTGTGATTATCATGTGAAAGGGAATTTTGTCTCGTAACTCTTTCATTTATCATTATCTTTTCAGTCTTTTATACAAATATATTTTTAGTTTAGTAAAAATATATTTTTACAATGAACAAAGTTCATTATCACTATCTGTAAATGTGAGAGCCCTCAGTATACGATTGACTTTAAATCTTTGCTCATGATCTCCATCACCGCGTCAGCTACCAAGAACATATGACAGGTGATGTTTCCCGATCCTCCGGTCTTTCTCTTGATCTCTAATTTCACACCGTCTTTTGTGTTGCGTAGACCTCCTCCATGAATACTGTTATCAAAAAAGGTTCTCAAATCAATCCAAAGACCGAACTTATCACCTGCGTAAAAATCCTTCTCTTTTACTGATCCCGATCCTCCCATTCGTCTCTTAATCGCTTCCCAGAAGTCAGAATGAATCATTCCCTTTGAGTAGAGTTGATTCGGCATACCGTTGATATTGATGCTTACCGATCTGATGTCGGGATTGACAAACTTCTCAGAGTCTCGTTTAGTGTCATAACTCTCTTCAAAAAGTAAGAGTATACCCGTCATCGACCTCCTTGATGTATCGACTTTCTCGTTAATTATACTGTCATTCGGTTTTGAGATGGTAAAATTTTTGAGATGATGAACGTTCTCATAGTAAAATCCTTTACCCGTTTGATAAGTTGCAATCGCCTCAAGAGCTAGGTCTTCACTTTTGATGCAGTGGTACTCTAACTCAATGTTTTCGAGTTTATAATTCGGAGGTGTCTTCTTCTCTTCCGCTTTATCATGATTTACAATGTCATTTACATCCGGCAGAGTGATCTCAAAGGTCAGATCATGAGTAAGCGCACTAGGATACAGTGACCCGTTATCACAGATAACAGGATGGTCGATAGGAATTTCATACCTTTTGCCATGAACTTTGGATAGGGCAACCTCCTTTGCGTCAGATTCAACCTTATCCCCAGCTTCAGTTCTGAGTTTTCTCATATTCACTGATGAGATTCCCTGTCTTAGTCTGTCCTCTCTGTCCTCAGTCTCAAGAAAGAGGTCATGATAGGTTTGAAATAGATCATATCTATTTGTATCCTGTAGTGTCTCACCTCCGAAAAGAACCTTGAGTTTTTTAACAAGGTTTCGACCGATATTATTTACGACGGTGTTGTTGGCATGACCGCTGACTATCAGATCGAATATGAGTTTAACACTTCCAGGAACAATCACTACATCATCTGACAATTTAGGTATGACCACTCGTATTGTATTCCCGGGATTATGAGATGAACGATCGAATGTTATTCTGTTGAGAGATGACTCTGCCTTAAGTCCGAGCGGTTCTCTCGGTACTCGGTTCGGTTTTATCTTCTCAGGTACAGAGTACGACGACATTTTAAAAGAGAGAGATGTTATTTTTAAATGAGTAATGTTAAAAATAACCTTATGAGAAAAATATACTACAGCCCCGAAGGTTATTGGAAAGGGTACTCCGCAGTATCGAAGTTGGCTTCCGCGGCAAATGTTGTTGAAAAAGAGGCGAGAGATTGGTTAGAGAGACAGGCACTTTGGCAGATCTATTTACCTCCACCGAAGTATTTACCGAGACCTCATTGGAGTGTTAGTAGACCGAATGAGATTCACCAAGCGGATCTTCTCTTTCTTCCTCACGATAAGGTGGGAAGAAAGACTTATAGATACGCTTTGGTTGTGATCGATGTTGCAACGAGATATAAAGATTCTGAGGCGTTAACATCGAAAGAGAGTCAAGAGGTATCGAAGGCCTTTGAGAAGATCTATAAAAGAGAGCTTAAATGGCCAAAGAGAATAATGGTCGATCCCGGTAAAGAGTTTATGGGATATGTTACAAAATTAATGAGCAGTCATAATGTGAAGATACAGAGAAGTGAAGCGGGTAATCATCGAGCTCAGGCCTTCGTTGAGAGAGCGAACAGGACTTTGGGAGAGAGATTATTCTCTCATCAGTATGCGCAGGAGATGGTGAGTGAAGGGAGATCGAGAGTCTGGGTTAAGAGATTGCCCGCCGTCATGAAATCGTTAAACTCTCAGGTGATCAGAATCACAGGCAAAGAACCCGATAAATCCCTCGGTTTAAAAGAGGTAGAGATTGATCCTGTAAATTACAAAAGACCTGTCGGATTAAAAGAGAAGAGATTACCCTCAGGTGTTCAGGTAAGGTATCTTCTCTCTCCCGGTGAGGATGAGGGAGGAGAGAGAAGGAGAGCGACTGATCCGATCTGGAGTATTACAGTCTATAATATAAATCGTGTGGTGATATCTCCCGATCAGCCTGTTTTATATTATCTTCTCGACGGACCTAAGAGATCGTTTGTCAGGGAGGAGCTTCAAGTCGTACCGTTTGGTACTGAGCTTCCTCCTTTATAACCGTAAGCGAAGGTGTGAATTTTATCCTTCTGTATTAATCTCTTATCATCGAACGGAGAGAGAGCAATCTTGTTAACCGTCTCGGTGTACATTGTGTGTAGATGACTTCTGATAACATTCATCTTTCTCATAGCGGGTTTATTATCGAAGAGGCAGTTCTTATAATCGTTAAAGGTGATGGTCTTCTTTATCACCGCCTTCTTCACTCCCTTACACTTCTTCTCCTCGTAAGACTCTTCTACTCTGTATGAGTAGAGTTTTGCCCTCAATCCAACAAACTCTGCAATCTGCTTTCCTGAGGCTTCGTCTTTAAACATGCCGATGACCTTCTTGTTAACACCGGTGAGAATACCGCTTGGGTGATTCTTCGGGTAATTACTCGTGTCGAATCTTAATTCCACATCGGAAGAGATGTCTCTATAAAAGTCTTCCGTCTGTATCTCGTAGGCGAGGCTGTCCGTGTCAGTGAAGAGTAATTTAACGTTATCACCGTACTTGGGTTTGATGTAATTATAGTGAAAATCATACATCAAGGTCTTACTCAAGTCTAGGATTGACATACCGAGGTAGACAGGTTTGTTAAAGTATAACTTCACCTTCTTCATATGAACGGCCGCAAGATTCTTTGAGAAGATTGTGTGATGTTGATAGTTCGGTCTACACGTCAGCTTCTTTGCCTGAGATTCTCGAGTGACCAATCTTATGTCGACTCTGTTTCTGATGTTCTCCATAGTCTTTCCGAATACGGAGTTATTCATCAACTTGAAAAAGTCTTTCTCAAAATCGTTGGTTGCCTTCGCTCTGAGATTCGTGTTAAGATCGATGTACGGCTTTAGCCACGCACACTCATCGAATGTGATCCCTCTGTGAATCTTGGTTAGTTTAAGACCGAGAGATAGATAGAGTTTCAAAGTTTCGTGATGAATAACGTACTTTGTCTTATCATTGAGATTGGGGATCAATTTCTCAACCTTATTCACGGTGATTCTCTCCGGTGCTAACGGATAATCGTTATGAAGGTCGTGGAGTTTCTCGGGATACTCCAAGTCGACCTCAAGTATGCACGGCATACTCTTCCAATCTTTCAACTCCTCTTTTGTCATAAATCTGAAACAGTTAATCGGCAGAGGTTTACTCATTGCCCAACCGTAGAGATTGTTTGCGTCGAGATAAGAGATGAACTTGGTCGGTTGATCGGGATCGTAATCTTTCATATAAGGATTGTTGGCTTTTCCGTATCTCGTAGAGATCATTGAGACTCCTCCTCGAATTCCTTTCTCAATCATCATTAACATGTCGTAATCGGTTAATAACTCCAGTCTGACCTTGGCGATCTTTAAACACGCATCCCAAGCTAGACCAGGCGCTGTGTAATAGAACATCGGGTCTAGACGGTAATTATCAAGGCAGACATCCCTGAAGTTTTCAAAGACATCGGAGAGAAGGAGAACATCACTCTTAAGATAGAGGTCATGGTAATCTCTCATGGTCTTCATATTGAATGTTTCCCAGACATTCTGTGCGTGTTGATAATCCTCTTCTGAGATTCCGCTGTCATTCAATATGGAGTGGAATGACTCTTTCGGTGGAAGGTTATCTGCAGACAGTCTGTCAAAAGAGTCGAACCAATCGTAGGGAAAGACACCCTTTCTTTTTATAAGGTCTAACTGTTCACCTTCATAAAACTCTGTAAGATTTTTAAAAGACTCTTTCGGCAAATTATTCACCAAACTGTCTAGACTTGTCGCCATGAATTTTAAAGAGTCGATAAATCTTATTTCACGTATGACCTCTTTCTCTTCTCCTTTTTTATTTTTAAATTTATCAACCAAGATATTCTTGGAGAATGAGATATACTTCTCCTCGTTGTTGGGTATACAGTCTATCTTTCCTTCCGATTTACCGAGGTTTTTAATAAATAGATGACTGTCGTAACCTGAGAGATTGTGGAAGATGACTGGATAGAACTTCGGTAGTCTATACTTAAGGTTACACATGCTATGTGCCGCTCCTCTAAACTTACCGGTGAGATGACAGTGGTCACGGACCTTTTTAAATCTAGGATCATCTCCCTCTTTAGGTATTCCTCTCTCACATATGTGGCAGATGGTTGCCTTTTTATAGTCGATCTTATCCTTTGGTGTCATCACCATCTTCTTCGGTATTTTAAACCTGTTGTAGATCTCTTTTATATCTTCCTCCAAAGACTCTATGAATAACTGGGGGACATTATCGTTTATAGATTCAGCTGTGTAGTGAACGAGTTTCGGAGATAAAATGTTATCATCAAAGCATTTGATCAGATAACTGTAACCTGAGGGTCTGTGCTTTTGATATCGGTTGGTGAAGCTTTTGGTATCTTTGGGTTGACAGGTGTCAATCTTCTCTGTGAAACACTCAAAATCAGCGTATACAACGAAGGGAACTCTCTGCTTTTTGTAAAAATTCTTAAAATAAATGTATTTAGGTCCTAAAAACTTTCCTTCGTCATCTTTAAACATCGGCATCTCAATCTTGACAGCCTCGTTATTCTGACAGTACTCTTTATGTTTATCCAGTGATTTTACCGAGATAAACGAGTTTAGACATCTGTAGCAGAAATATCGCTTGTGTTGGTGATTATTAATCTCAGAGGATAAAAGTCTCGACATGTTTTTGATCCAGCAGTAGTGATTGGTCTCTTCATTAGCGATAAGGAGAAGGTTTATAACCTGTTCACAATTCTGTTCATTCTTTTTGCTTATTCTCAGAGGGTACACAACAGCATCTTCATAACCTAAGACGTTGATTGTGTAAGGGTTATTATTTTCAAACTTATCGATCTGTTTAAGTGATACGGGAAATTTAATACCTGACCAGTCAAACTTTTCTGAATCCTCTCTCATCTGTTTACTCAATCTCTCTGCATTTTTCTCCTTAGGAAACACTGCTGAGGTTACTGCCCACTTAAAACACTCATTATCATTCTCATTCTTGGCGTTAATGATTGCTTTCTTATCTGCTAACTTTTTCGGTAAGGGAATGTATGTGGAAGCAGACAGAGGATTGTAAGGGTTAATGTTAATGTCAAGGTGTTCGATTCGGTCGAATTGCCAACCGGAACCTCTGTTATTAAAATTCTGAATCGATTGAAAGATTCGACTCGTCATCGTATTATAGAGATTATAGAGATCGGTTGACTCTGTTATTATCACCGGGTCTGTGGCAAAGTAGCCTATATTGATATCGATGTTGCCTGTTGCGGGATTCTCTTTGGTAAACCTTACGGTGAGAATTAACTTTACTTTAATCGATCCCTTACTCTTGATGAGATTTATTACCCTCGGTTTTACAATGTTAATAAACGTCTTTTCATCCATACCGTCTACTCCGTTAACTCTGAACGTTTTGAAATAACCCTTTATGGCTGTCTTGTGCTCTTTGGGTGTGAGATTATCATACCTCTTAAATATACGGTTCACTCTCTCTTTAAGACTGTCAACTCTTTCATTAACAGTATTTTTAATCGGTTCTGGTACTTTTGATATTATCCAGTCTGCAAACTTGTTTATCTCTCTCTTCACCGGCTTTGCAGCATTTGAGGCAAGATTCTTCAGTTTTGTTACTTTAGAGAGATTTACAGGTTTTGACGGTTCGAGTATAGGGATATCAATCTCAGGTATGGGTTGATCCATTATGTTTTGAAGCTGTGGAGGATCACCCACCGGAGTCAACGCCTCAATCAGCTCCGCTTTTCGCAATCTGTAATACCCTTTGATGCCTCGCTCTTTGGCGAGAGCCTTCAAATCTTTGACCTTAAGATTCTCCATTGATTATATTGAATGATTTAATTCTTTAACCCATTTTTCATTTACATTTTTTAAAGGAAAAAATTTTTAAAAATTTTTTAAAAGAAAAAAAAAAAAAAATTAGAAAAATGAAATGAGCCAGGACCGTCAAGGCCATGCTACTGGGTTAAACACGGAGCGATCCTATATAACGAGGCTGAACTGTTCAGCCTGCCAATCCCTGCCAATCACAAACTCGAATGAGACGATTTCATTGGTTGGGAAATGCAATCAACTGGCTTTTGGTGTGGCGTGATCCAGACTGATCTTGTTTTCTAAATTAAAAATAGATTCAAAGCAGTACAAGAAGTAGCATCAAGATTATCGTGTATAAAATTATGTTTTGTTGTTTGGGTGCAAACAATCGAAAGTGAGGTTTAGAAATAGTGAAAGATACCTGTAGCTATCAGTCACTGTTCTGCAAAATCACGAATCTCCTGCCCACAAGCGACCTGAGCTTAGCGCCGATACTGAATACAATTACATTGGATAAATGCGTTGCAAGTAAATAAATATTTATAAATTCATTTTCTGAAATCTTAATCCTCTTATTGCTAAAGGATAAGGTTTTAGTCAAGGATATGCCACATAAAAGCTAGCCAAAGACCAACCGAAACTTGTAGTTTTGAATTTTGTCGCTTCAAAATTGAATTTGGTTATTGTTCCCATTTCACGATAGTATAACAAGAACGTTTGTAAAGAGAGTAGCTCCTAATTCGCCAAATTTCGAAATGTAGAGATTTTTTCCAAAGCATTGTTATCTTTGTTGTTTGAACCCTCGACCCATAAAAACAAAATACTGAAGCGATTGTCATTGATGTTTTCAGCATTATCTGTTGGAGCTTTCATGTCGTAACAGTGTTTGTGCGTGGTGAACATCAATTTTGAGTTTTCAGGATTATTGCATAAATTCTGTTTTAATTTTCTTTTAGCTTGTATGGAAAGAATTATTGGTAGTTTATATTGTATATTAGCTTGTTAATTCCATGTAAATGAACTGGGATCGCATTTAAAAAGTAAAATTTGCGGAGCTCTTCTCTTTCATGACCGTTACTCTGACACAATTTTTTTAAAATTGAAGCCAACAAAGTGCTAGACGAGCCTTTTTATAGGCTCGCTCCGTGCTTAAATGCGGTAAAAGAGCCAGGAATTTTTTTTTTTTTGGGGGGGGGGGGGGGGGGTGGGTGAGCGCTAATAAAAGCCTTCTGGACTGTGAGTCAATGGGTTAATGCATCACAAATCGCTTTCAATACTAACATTTCCCCAACGCATACTCCATGCGAAATAGTCGAATCTCGAAGAGATCTTTGATTTATAGTCGTGAACTGTACATGTGCGCATGACCCTCACCTTACGGCCCCTCAATACAGTAAATGCATGACATAAAATAGTGGCAGATTAACTCCAACACCTCTTTTGATTTCCTTGATGACAACATTCTTTCAATGAAATTTCTTTTGGTAGTCTTGATTAATTCCTTGAGGCGATTACAGGCTGCACGCAACTTTTCCCATGTTACTGTGTTGATTTTGCTCGCTCTACATGCAGATCCATGTAGTCGCAGATCGTAGAAGGTGTCTTTGTTCTTTTAGTTCTGTAATGGCTGGATCTTTTAGCAAGGGTGCAGATGGTTGAGTGACCTTTGTTAGTGTTAGTGTTTGTTGGGATTTTTCTGTAGAATCCCTGAAGTAAATACGACTCGATGGACAAGGACTAAACCACAACGAAACATTTTAATGATCCAACATGGCCAACCCGCTTGTACGCAGCCCATTACATCATGTAGGACCACATGAAGCAAATACATCTGCTCTTCATGTAAACCTAACACGAAACATCCTACATACCCTCAGCAAGCACACAGACGGGCCAGAAGTGATAGGAGGCGACTGCATTCGCAGAATACAGAAAACACTTCTAGGATCACGTTTCTTTCTAGCCTGTTTGAATTGATATTTTTTGACGAGTCCTCAATAGTTCCCTCATTTGGCCCACGCTGAGAGTTCGGTGAGAAAACTTTTTTTAATGATTGCAAAACACAAGAAAGAAAATAAAACCTACTTACAGTTCAATTACTTACATTACTTGCGTGACAATTACCTACATTACTTATGGGATACAGCGAGAAAACTTTTGTGAAACTCTGATATCGTATGCACGATAGCACCCAAGTGAAGAAAGGCTGAAAATGCTGAAAACTCTTTAAATCCTTACCTAGAAAGGCATCTATAGGACAAGCCAAAGGAGTCTCAAATCTCAATTCATAGTGGCATATGGTGGGTTCAATTACTGACAGCACTTTGTCATGTTCTCCACATCTCAATAAAACCTGAGGAATTTAATTATATGAAGTTACTAAATAAACATTAAAATGACGAAACTGCTAGTAAATATAATCAACTCAAATTGACTTCATTTTAACGAGGGTTTCACGTGATAGTCGTGCGACTGACAAACCTGTGGCCCTCGGATTCCTGATCAAATTGGAATTTAGAAGTGTTAGTTTTAGTGGAGGGAGGAATACCAGAGAACCTGGAGAAAAACCCTGGGAGTAGGGACGCAAATCAACAACAAACTCAACCCACATGCCAGGTCCGAGAATCTAATCAGGGCCACATTGGTGGGAAGACAGTGCTCTCACCACTGCGCTTTCCCTGCTCCCCTAATTTTAAGGTAAGGGAAATGAATCCAACTTATCCATCAAGTGTTGAGCACAACAAAAGTTTCAGTGTTCTACTCATTTTATTATACAAATTGTAACCTGATTCTTGAACAAACTTATTTTGTCTAGTTAAATGAAGAAAATTGGGGTGGAAACGGAATAACGAATGATAAACAACCGGTTTTAAAATAAAAAGAATTAATAAACATATTTAGTGTTTTAGGTCGCAAAGGACCCTTGTTCTCATAATGTATCTATTTATTTACAGAGTATGCACGAATAGTGATGGTTGTAGCTGTAGCTATTTCTCCTTTCATAAATGGTCGATCTAAGGGAAGTTTGAGTGGGGGTGTGCCGCAGAGGCCTTCAAAACCTGACCCTGTTTAAGACAAACAGGAAGTACTTGTTGGTATAACTGACATAATTGACTTCACTGCCAACGATCACATCCTGTTCGAGGCTTTCAATTCAGAACTAATTACAGAAGAGCTAAATAGAGTCAAACCTCTATTAAGGTGGTATGGTAAAGTTTGTTTAAATTTGGTGCAGAAGCTTCAATTGCATAGGATTGCACTCATAAAGAGAAACTTAATTTTAAAGGTTTTATTCAAAACGGTTGCTATGGAAATAATCCACACCTTTCTGTAGTAAGCTTTTGTGGCCTTTACGCCAACAGTTGTAGGTTTAAAAGACAACAAGATTTCAATTTTGAAACAAACATATCGTCGGAATTTATGCTCCCCTCTGTGCAATAGACCAAAGTTTTCACAATAAGATCTTGGTGAAAGTACTTTTTTCAGGTTTTATTTTGGCACTACCCCATTTTGCACCAAACTGTAGAACAAATTAGTGGACAAATTATCTCTGTCAAGTGACCCACGTAAAAATGATGTGATATTTTTGGTTTATTGCATGACGACACTATTGGTCTTTAAATTCCCCAACTTTCAGGAAATTCTCTAAAATACCTTTTAAAGTAGAAATGTTGCCATGAAGTCTGTCGGTTCAAAAGTGGACATTTGAGAAAAATGCATTTAAAGTTTCTTGCACACGAGTTTAGCATTTAATAAGCCAGCAGTGGGGTGGAGGGGAGGGGGGGGGGGGGGGGTTGAGGGGAAGTTACCCAAATTGGTCAGTAAATATCCCGTTTCATAGGAAGATGTAAAAGCGTATGATGGCGATTCAAGGGACGTTTTTTACCAGGGTTATGAAATCCATCAACTTGTACATCTTTTTACAACAATGTGTCATTTAAAAATTTTAAAATTAATCTACATTTTTGGCCATTTTCTGACTGTAAACAACCGTTTCTATGGCCGTTATCATGTAAAAAAGCTTCTACCACTGTGCAATTCCTTGAATTTCACACTTATCAAGGGACAAATTCAGCAAAATCGTTCCAAAATATTTTTAATTAGTGTTCAATGGTTTTAAATCCTAATTTTCAAAAAAAAATTACTTTTTCATCAACATCGTCACATTTTAGGGTACCATACCACCTTAAGCGGCCAGTTATCAAAGCCCTAAAATCATTGCCAGTAAAATATTCTAACTAAAACCCATATTAAGCGGCCACAGCCACCTTTTGGTCGTCCCAATGAGGGTTTTCTATTGTCTCTACCTCTATTTAGTGACCACCCAAAATTTAATACACATAGTTTGGTTTTGTTTTGGAAAAGGCGATGGCAGACAAGAGTCCGAAATAGAAAGTCGCGACAGATAAAAACATTTAAACACACATTTATTAACAAACACTACATGTGTTTGTATTCGAATGAAATGATGTTTTAACCCCGCTTTATGCTAATGACTGTCCAACCCCTATTAATCGGCCAACTTCTTTTAAGTGGCCACTTGCCATTTCCCTGACGTTTGACTGTAGTGAAATTGTTTGCCCTGTTTAAGACTCAAGTCCTCGAAAACCATACCCCATAGTGTTGGGTGGCACATACCTGTTTAGGCCAAATAAGGGAGAGTGCCCCACTCCCCCCCCCCCACCCCCCCTCCTGGTTGTAGTGGAATCATGGGATACAAACAAGGTCACCTGACAAAGCACATAAAACTTAGTCGTGATCTTCCTCATGCATTCCACAAGTTTCGAATGTTCAAAACTTCCTGTTTACCGTTCAGAATACAAAGTTGCGTTTCTATGTTTTGTCTATGTGTCGGCTAATTCCCCCATCAACGTCTACAGTGTTATCTAGAGCTCCATGTTAACTTAAATCCAAGCATAAATAATATTTGTGATGAATAAGAGGCTTGGCCCAAATATTCTGTTTTCACCTCCAAAAGAATCAAAGGGCCCTATGTGCCCATGACTGTTTGTTTTATGTTCATGAAATTATCGTTTATTTATATACTTCATAGAATTTAAAATCAGTTCGGCACCCTGGAAATCGTTGCTCCCTAGTCTGTAATCGCTAGCAAACGGAACATTATTGGTGTCACGCTGTTTGCCACAAACATCAAAGAAAACGCAGCACATATCATTATAAATTCATCATGGCTTGCTGCATGGTTTGCGCCGTACGTATGTGTCGTGCAACATGGCGGCCATACCTTGTCGGCCTTATCACCTTACAACTTTGATATTGCACATCCATGTAATGGTCAATTGACAGCTGTCAAAACAAGGCATCCGCTGACCAGTATCACATCATATCGCGGGCTAGGATGAAGAGCTCATCGAGGTCACATACTTTTATGAAGTTGACCGCTTTCGACCCAGTGAAAAGCACAAGATTTTGTCAGCCAAATGTTTGCGATTTAAGTTGACGAATTTAGTCCGGCTATGGAATCGATCAAGCTGAGAGAATTTGGTGGTCGTACGGCCTGAAGATGAGTTTATCTTTGTCCTTGATTTGGAGTCCTTCTTACGCAAAAGAAGGGAAAAACATTATTTAGTTTCTTGAGAGTTAACTTACTTGTCGTAGAAATTTTGTAAGAACACTGTATTACTTAGAGTCTTTTCTCATGTTGAAAAAAATGAACTGGACATATTTCATTTCAATTAAAACGAAGTGATTGTATGGAAAGGCGGCAAAATAGTTGGCACGTTGTTCACCAGCTAACCTGAATGAAAGACGCGAACAAAGCATGCTGGAAAACACAGTTCTTTGTGAATATTTATAAATCCATTTACCCATCTACATCACGAAAACTCAAGTCAAATGATTTAGGATATTCTCTTAAGGTTACACAATACCTTCAGAGGTCTACTTTTGTCGAAAAAATTGGTTTTGGACTAAAATCAAAGTCTTCTTTAAATCTAACATTTCCCCAAAAATAAAAGTAAAATCTTAAAACGCGCGCGAGTTTATTTTGAAGAAAGGGTTTTTAAATAAAAGTTAATAAAATAGTTAGGTGTCATAATAGTCATAGCGCGTTGATTCCCCAGCGATGTTTTTGCACGAAACGGCCTTATCAGCGAGCTCTCATTACAAGGACATCATTAGCATTGTTTTGTTTACAAGTGATTTTGCTTTTCTTTTATTCTCAATCTTCGTTTTATCGCCCTTCAATTCTCCTTTTGGCCTTACTGAGGTCGTGAAACGAGTTAAAAAATAAAGAAAAGTCCTTGGACAGTGACAAAAAAACGAAACAAGACCTATGAAGAAGACAAAAGCGGAATTTGCTGAAAGCAAGAAGAAAAACTTGGCCGAGAGCGACAAGGAATCCTTCGAACAAATCGAACTACCCGTTGCTACTTCATTTTCTGTACTCTTCCCCCACATATTTTTCTTAGTTTTTCCATTTCTCTCGTACACTCAAGTTCAACAAAGAGAACATACGCGACTGTCACACTATTAATGCCGTTGAATTCCCGCGAACATTGTTTCGCTTGCTGTGTGCCATCATCTCATTGGCCGGCGGCATATCCTGTTGACAGAAGGGCATAACATGTTTACAAATCTTCAAATGGCGAAAACTCGCAATCGTTTCACACGAGAATCCCATCTCTTTGAATGAATTAATAGGGTATGTAGAGTTGATGGATTCTAACGAAATTTTGCCAGAACATTCGTTAAGCATCGAGGAACAAAAGGGTGTCGGGGATTAGCTTTAATTTGGATATTTCTCATTTTACGGCCGCGAACGCAATGGGGTCGGCAAATTATTTATTACTAAAACTTTACAGGTCTATAAAAAGATAACTAACAAGAATAACGAATAAGCCTGACACCCTTTGATAGATTGATACTTGCTGATTAACATTGTGCAGCACTTTTGCAGTAGTGGTTGTGTTTGATACTGGATTAATTAGGCGGAATGACACTCGGTCGTTTTCGGTTTATCAGCTTCTTTTTTCTCAAGAATGGCTCTGACAAAGAGCAGATATTTTTTTCGAATTCTACAGTTCTTCACCTTTCTATTGATATATAGTTTGTGGTAGTTTACTTTAAAACAACGCGCATACAAACTTTTTCTCGAAGGACACCCTCGAAGGTATTGTGTAACCTTAATGGGAAGATATGAAATAACTGCCGACCTGAACATGGCATATCGGACAACAGCGAGAGTTGAAGCACTGCAGTTGACCAAGGCTGAAAAATTAATTGAGCTGACATTGTACGGTGGTCGAGAGTGGCCATCAAAATTCAAAATTCAAACTCAAAAGTCTATTTTCAAAATTCACAATTCAACGCGAAAGTCGATTTCCAAAGCTTAAAGTTAAAAGTCCAAAATTGAATCCCAATAAAAGAAGACTGGGGCGAGTCGCGTAGGTCTGACAACCCCATTTTATAATGCTTGTAACATTTTTTAGACATTACCCCACCCTGCGGCATGTCACTCAATCAGATCTGAACATGTACAATTGTACAACGAGGAGGATTCATTCAACTTTACGAGTATTCAGATCTCTTATTTTAGAGATGAGAAATGACTTTATTTACTCCTCATGTTTATGTACTTTGCAGAAAGGATAATTCTTGACGCCAGATCGAAATTGAGCCACTTCCAACCTCATTGGCCAAAACCGTGGACTAACAGAAAAACAAACGCCCATTTTTGATCCGGTAAGCGATATAAAAGGAAGTTACACCACGAGTAGTTTGTGCCAATGCACAGAATGTCTATCATTCTCGAACATGTAGGAGTTGCACTAGCAACTGTAGTATAACTATAAACCTGTATACCGGCAACTGATGAGATCCATATGGAGGATCGAAGCCTTGGACTTGTCTGGACTAAATCATATAGAGGCATATACAAAACGCAAAACAGTCAAAAGACTTGCGCGTGCGAGATTTCAATTCTACATTTGAATCATGTGTTGCCAGAACGTAACACACTGAACGAAGGGAGGTAAAACTCAAAAGACAAAATGCTAGATCAAATCAATGCAAGAAGCATAACCAATTTACGGCATTTAACACAAACGTGCGAGTGCGAAAAATAAACCAAATGCATACCACATTCAGACAAATAATTTGTTTCTGAAGAAAACTTTTATTACAACTGGACACGCTGAAAGACCCACTTATGATTTAAATTGCTTATCAACCTTGATAAATTGATCCCAAACCAAACTTGAAGGTGAAAAACATTTCGTCACCTCCGTGCGTCATTTTAACAACTCGCTAAAACACGAACTCTTTGCACAAATTATAACACTAGCTCCAAACACTCTGGTAAAAGGTAGGTTTTCATTCTGTACAACTGTCATTGACATTAATTTAACTACTGAATTCGTTCCACCAAATTAACACTCACATTGCTTTTTATGCTTTCCATCACTATACCTTATAATAAACATAGGCACGCTAAGCGTGCAGGAGTTCTTTTTCAATGGATTGGGTGGCTTGGGGTAAGACTGGATGAGCTTTTTGTGCATGGTGCATCACTAACTACATAGCCTTACGACTAAGAGGCATTTTTTGGAAAAAAAAAATGCTTGCAGACAAAATAATTTTTACGTGCAATTTCTAACGTCAAAACTGTTTCGTTCAATAGTAAATTTTTATCATTTTAAAAAAAAACAAGAACAATTGTCAAAATGTCACAAAATGGCCTATTCTGTTAGCGCTTATTTTGTTGCTAGCTTTTTTACAACCGTAACGCGATACTTTTGTTTGTTACAGGATACTTTAATTTGTGTTTTTGTCGAACACTGTAAAACGATACCTTTGTTTTATTTTAAACGCATGTAACATGACACTTTTGTTTATCTCTAACATGATATTTTTGTTTTTCTTGAAAACACCATGTCTCCATTGAGTAATCAAAAAGTAATAATCAATCGTAGTTAATTTTAAAAGCAAAACCATTTTAATAAAGCTAATACCCATACCGGTTAATTAAATGTCTAAACATGGTGTGTTTAAGGTATAAACATAAACGCTACTTGCCCAAGAGTCAGTGAATCGAGCAAGACGCTAAAGAGACTAATAAAATTAATTGTGGTTTTCAGTTGGCGACACGGAGTCTCAAGCAATATTAAATTTAGGAAGTTTCCTTGTCACAAACTCTTAAAACAAGAGGCCCATGACAACACACTCTGAAGAAGATTCTTTGCCATTTTTATGACTCTTTGTAAACACAGTCTTCATAAATAACTCAAAAATACTTCTTGGTATTTTCTGAAACTTGTACTGTAGTAAATCTTTATATGGAAAAGGTCGTAATCTGAACACAACTTCAACACGACTTAAATAAACAACGCGACGGTAAGTCGGCCGCAAGAGATGCGTATCAGATGTCACCATGTGCTTTTCAAATCAATTCGCTAAAAGTTCCAAACGTAAACTGAAAGAAGTTTTGTTTTAGATCAATTCTCATTTCAAGATGTAGCTACTAATGTATTTAAAACCTTCCAAATTCTGCACATTTTTGAAGCCGTGGATCTTGCATTATTCGCGCTAAAAAGTATAAGTTTAATTTTAGCCTGACGGCTTTTTGCAGTCGGTCAGTTTTCACTCAGTGGCTTTACCGATCCTTCTAAAAATTCCATTCAACTTCGAAGTAATATTGTACATTACCATTTTCCTTTCTGAAGTCTTGAGAAGCTGCATTAAGTCGTGATCGTGTGGAAAACTTGTGACATTGCATGACATTTTAGAGACTTGCACGCTCGCTCTAGCGTTATGAGCTTGCGAGTTTATTCGTTTTCTTTTATTTGATGATAGACTGTTGATTCGAGGGCTTATTCATCCTTATGTTGATTTATTAGGACATGTTTTGTTGTGATTGAGGACAATGAGTGCTACATCAGATGTTTATTACGTAGAACATTCTAAACATTCGAGAATTAAAATAACTTTGGGTCAGATTTCAAGTCATATGAACATCGCTCGAGCATGTACAGCTACAATTACAGCGAGAAAATAGTTGGTTAAAAGGTAAAATTGTGAGTTCTTCAGTGTCTCAGGGAATTCATGAAAGGGCAGTTAGTCAGGTAGCAGAATGCCAAAAAATCATTTTTGCTAAACTTTTTGAGTAGAAGCAGGAAACAAGGCTGAAAATGTTCGTCTTGTGGTCCTTTTTAAGAATATTGCTCTTTCCAGCATTGAATTCAAATGGTATGGAAAATTTAAGGGCGTTCTGCTTGGAGCCTTAATCCCACAACATGGAAACGAGGCTAGCTCGAGGATCTTCGCAAAACACATCAAAAGATCAACCAAACAATACAAAAATTGTCACGTTTGTCAACATCAGGGTATTAGATAGTTAGAATGGCATAATCAGAATGTGGTGGTCACGTGATGCGTTACTTTAGTCATTATACCTGGCGCGTTTTTGGACACTCAATTTTCCGTAGAATTTTTCGTAGATGTCTACGCCATTGTGTAGATGTCTAAAGTTAGATGTCCACGCCATATAGCCGTATAGCTGTATGATCTATTATATATAGGTTACATTTAATTCCAACCTCTACGCCTCTACGTTCTTTTCTACGCCTCGACGGTTCTTAATTCCAACCTCTACGCCTCTACGTTCTTTTCTACGCCTCGACGGTTCTATTTCTTAATTCCAACCTCTACGCCTCTACGTTCTTTTCTACGCCTCGACGACTCTATTTCTTAATTCCAACCTCTACGCCTCTACGTTCTTTTCTACGCCTCGACGATTCTATTTCTTAATTCCAACCTCTACGCCTCTACGTTCTTTTCTACGCCTCGACGGTTATATTTCTTAATTCCAACCTCTACGCCTCTACGTTCTTTTCTACGCCTCGACGATTCTATTTCTTAATTCCAACCTCTACGCCTCTACGTTCTTTTCTACGCCTGGACGGTTATATTTCTTAATTCCAACCTCTACGCCTCTACGTTCGTTAATACGCCTTAAGTCTAATCTCTACGCCTCTACCGTTCTACTTCTTCTACTGCTCTAAGTTTCAATTTTAAATTCTACTGTTATACGGCTTTTCTTGTAATTTTATACGCTTCTTGTTTTGAACTTAATCAGCTTTAACTTTAATTTTGTAAGTTTTCATTTTAATTGCAACCTTTTTTTTTTCTTCTCAGCTACCAATATATCCTTTTTTTTTTAATTTTTTAACGAAGACTAGTGAGCAGCACAAAGGAAGACTTCTTGTAGTTGCAAGCTTGTCGTTTATTTCCGACGTGTTTCGTCTCTAACTGAGACTTCTTCAGGGAATGAATACAACTAGCAAAGAACAGCATATATAGCACATTCGCGTGCCTAGCTACAACTTCCCATGGAAGTGAATAATAAGTAAAATATGCTGTAAACGGACGTTACAAAAAATGCCTCAATACATATGTTACTACGTGTTGTTTTATTTTGGGGGCCATACGATTAGCGCTAATCGTATGGCCCCCAAAATATAACAACACGTAATAACATATGTATTGAGGCGTTTTTTGTAACATCCGTTTAAATCATATTTTACTTATTATATTTTTTAAAGTAAAACCAGTGAGCAGCGCGTCTGCGAACTACTTGAGTTGTAAACCTTTTTTATTTTCTCCTACGCGTTTCGTGTGACTAGCGCACCCTTCTTCAGGGAGTTTAACAGTACAATCAAGTATACCTGTATGTATACTTGATTGTATTGTTAAACTCCTTGAAGAAGTGTGCGCTAGTCACACGAAACGCGTAGGAGAAAATAAAAAAGTTTTACAACTCAAGTAGTTCCCAGACGCGCTGCTCACTGGTTTTACTTTAAAAAATATAACAACACGTAGTAACATATGTATTGAGGCGTTTTTTGTAACGTCCGTTTAAAGCATATTTTAGTTATTATTCACTTCCATGGGAAGTTGTAGCTAGGCACGCGAATGTGCTATATATGCTGTTCTTTGCTAGTTGTATTCATTCCCTGAAGAAGTCTCAGTTAGAGACGAAACGCGTCGGAAATAAACGACAAGCTTACAACTACAAGAAGTCTTCCTTTGTGCTGCTCACTAGTCTTCGTTAAAAAATTAAAAAAAAAGGATATATTGGTAGCTGAGAAGAAAAATCAAAGATCTCTTCGAGATTCGCCTATTTTGCATAGAGTATGCGTTGGGGAAATGTTACTATTGAAAGCGATTTGCGATGCATTAACCCATTGACTCCCAGTCTAGAAGGCTTTTATTAGCGCGCACCCACCCCCTCAAACATTCCTGGCTCTTTAACGGCATTTAACATAAACGTGCGAGTGGAAAAAAATATACCATATGCATACTAAATTCAGACAAATAATTCCTTTCTGAAGTAAACTTTTATTACAACTAGACACGCTGAAAGACCAATTCATGATTTGAAATGTTAATTATCAACCTTGATAAATTGCTCCCAGACCAAACTTGAAGACGGTGAAAAAAATTTCTTCACCTCCGCGCGTCATTTTAACAACTCGCAAAAACACGAACTCTTTCTACAAAATAAAACGCTAGTTCGAAACACTCTGGTGAAAGGTAGGCTTTCATTCTGTACAACTGTCACTGACATTTATTTAGCCACCAGTGGTATTATCTTGGTACAGAAAAGCGGTAACTGGGGATAATAATTTGCAAATCGTGGTGCTGTGAGATAGCGGACAACTACTGAATTCCTTCCACAAAATAAACACTCACATTGCTTTTTATGCTATCCATCACTATAACTAATAACAAAAAAAATACTTGTTTGCATTTTCCGAAGTACTGTAGTAAATCTTTGCATGTAAAAGGTCGTAAACTGAACACAAATTATTAAATAAACAACAACGCGATGGTAAGTCGGCCGCACGCTGCATATCAGATGTCACCATGTGCTTTTCAAATCAATACGCTTCAGAAGTCTAAAATTCCAAATGTTAACTGGGCAAATGAAAGAAACTTGAAGGAAGTTTTGTTTTAGATTAATTCTCATTTCAAGATGTAGCTACTGATGTATCAAAGCTTCAAAATTCTGCATATTTTTGAAGCCGTGAGATCCTTCATTATTCACACTAAAGCGTAAGTTTAATTTTAGCCCGACGGCTTTTTGCAGTCAATTTTTCACTAAGTGGCTTTACCGATCCTTCTAAAAATTCCAGTTAAGTTCCATTTAAGTTCGAAGCAATATTGTACATTACCATTTTCCTGTCTGAAGTCTTGAGAAGCTGCATTAAGTCGTAGATGGTCGTGATCAAGTCCGTGAATTGTGGTCAAAACAAAAGATTGCGTGACGAGCTAAAAATACTTCTTTCAATGAAGACGACAAACAATAGACTTGTGATCTATTAAAGCAAACTTATGTTGAGCAATACCTCTGTTGCCTCAATGCGTAACAAACGTATCCTTGTACTCATAATATTCGTACGAATAGATAAAAGCCACTGTGCACATTCTGTCGTTCCAGATATAAAATCGATCTGGCTTGCGTAAGCAAAAATTACACTAACACTTAAAGGTCAAATGAACCAAAATCTAGAATTTTCTTTTTTTTAGGCCAATTTGTTGATTAAGAGCCAAATAAACATATTCCGAAGTTTCAAAGGAATTGGACTTTGCAAAACAGAGAAATTTCAAGTTGAAAAATGCTTAGTTTTGGCCTTCATAATCGTAGAGCGCTCGGGAAAATTGTCGGGAAATTTTCGGAACATAAAACTGTGACGTCAGTATTGGTGCGCTGTGAAATTGCGGGAAATTCAAAGTCTTTTAGTGATGAAGCTCACAAGAATGGAACATCATGGTGTTTTGTGTAGCACTAGACTGCTTAAATTATTCTAAGTCGAAAGTAAGTACGTTTAAGTTTCCAGCAAATTCAAAGCTCAGGAAACAATGGCTTTTAAAAATGAAAAGAAAAGAATTTCAGCCAGGAAAGAACTCTTGCATTTGTGCGGTTCATTTTACCAAAGACTACTTCAGAGAAAATCTGGCAATACGTAGGTTTCTGGGTACTGATTTCAAGTCGCTAAGACTCCACCTCAAAGAGGATGCTGTGCCGCGGACTATTTTTTTTTGGTTCGGAAAAGAAATCACGGGGAAGAATGTCTTCCGAAGCACAAAGACCCCACTGTCCGTTCGGCTTTTGCTAACCGAAGGAAGTTAGAGGTATGCATTTTGCACCTTTCTTATTCTACCTAAAGCGAGATAGAGTATTTATGATTATTAGCACTTTTACTTTGTTGGTTTGGCTGGTCATGATCAAGCATTAGAATTTGAGTTCGTTAGTTCAATATCCTCGTCAAATAAATAAATTTGCTTCCATGCACGTGCACGTGCTTTTTGACACGTATAAAATTAAGCTTCAAATGTTGTATTTATGTTGGGTTTACAACCGTTAATTTCGAGCCCTAAATAACATGTACCGGCTAAATAAATATGGACCAAAAAACAGCTAATACAAACAGAACTCACAGTGTCCGCGAATTTATTCATTGAGTGATGCTTTGCAGTGTCGAATTTGCATTGAGAAATATCCTTTCATTCAAGTTAAATTTTTGTGTACAAATTTATTTTTGTGTTTTGTGTGACTCTCGAGTACAGAAAAGAAACAGTGAATTCAATCTTAGCTTTTGGCCGCATCCTAGGATAACTTCGCGCTGCATACCGATCCGGGTCCCAAGCCGCACACGTCCTGATAAGAATTACGTGCATATCCAAAAAAACTGCATTTAGATTGAGGTATATAACAAAACTAATTGTTCTATACAAAGCTGAGCAGACTGATGATTTTTATACGCCATCCAGTGTTTGAAAACCTCCTATATCTACAATGCTTACAATTTTACTCAGTGCTTTGATAATTATTAATCTTTGAAACTGGATTACAATGTAGTAAAAAAATGTAACAACCATGTTTAAAACAAAGCTTAGATTCTTTCAGAATTACTTGAATTACTTAGACTGACTCAAACCTTCAAACTTAACATTATTCGCTCTTTAAACGACGATCGTCTCTTCGATCGCAAAGCCGTGAAATAAAACTATTACGTCACAAATTCAAAGCTCGATCCATTCCTTCCATTCCAGTGCGCGGTCATTTTGGAAACGTTTTCGTGAAGTCTTCGGAAATCTTCGTAGTTCGCGCTTTAAGGCTCAGAAAGCAAAATTTCTTCTTAAGTTTAGTTAATAATGAGTTCTTTTAGCGTTTGGTTGCTTTAAAATCGCTAAAGAAAGAATGTCGAAATTTTGGTTCATTTGACCTTTAATCCACGTGATTCATCAGGTGACTATCAAATCGTATCCAAGGCAACAAACTTCGGCACATTTTGAACCGGTGAGATCCTACATTATTTACTTAGGGCGCTTTCCATTTGTCAGAACTGGCCGGCCAGACCGGTATATTCGAGAACAGAATTCCGTTGTTGGCCAGATTTGTCCTGTTGAACCAGTCAATAGATTAACATTATACATTGTTAATGGTCAATTTGTGGTAAAATCTCGTAAAAAAGGTCCATTTCACATTCAAAACCACCGGACCGGCCGGCCAGTTCTGGCAAATGGAAAGTGCCCTTAGACTTTCTACCGATCCTTCCATACATTCCATTAAAGTTCGGACCATCATTGTACACTCACTCAATGGCTTCACCGATGGTCTAAATAGAAAATCATGGGGTAGAGTGTGCTAAAACAGTTCCGGTGAAAACGTATCCGATCGTTTCGACAATCGATTCGCCTACACAAATACTTGCAATTCATCGCCCAGACTATCTCTCATGTTTAGCCTACCCTAAAATTTAAAGATAATGTATATTCTTCGTTCTTGAAACGTCAGAGCCCAAACACGCTTAACACAATGTTATTCCTCGTTCTAAAAGAGTAAAAATGTAGACGAATCGACTTGTACGAAAATCATCTTATAGGCAAAACGACCGACATTCGGTGAGAAACGTATTTCAATGCGCGGATATAATAACACCGTCTTAGATGCATGGAGCTATTAATGCGTTTTTTTAATAAACATATTCCATTAAAGTTAAAACCGTTATTGTACATTACCATTTTCCTTTAGAAGCTGCTTGAAAACTGTACGTGAGGGCACATTGCGTGACGAGCTAAAAATACTTCTATGAATTAAGACGACAAACAGCAGACTTGTAACAATAGACAATAGAATTCGCCAATATCCCCTAACAAAGAATTTGCAGCACCTATTAACATATTAAACTACACGATTCAATCGATGCCTGGAACAGATCTTTGAAAAATACCAACCTGTAGATTGCAAAGCTACACAGGCTAACTATACGAAGGACGCGTGAAAATAACACTTCCGAGGGACGTGTGAAAATAAGACTTCCGCTCGAGAACTGCTCACGCATTCCTATCCAGTGACATTTTTTATCACCCACAGCGAAAAGTATTCCCTTGACAAATTAAAACAGTCCCTTGAGAGTATACAAAAATGTGTGTCAGAGAGTGCCACTATGATCCCTATTCTTACCATTTTTGCTTGGTAACCAAGCAAAATAGTCGAAAAAAAAGGTTGCAATTAAAATGAAAACTTACAAAATTAAAGTTGAAGCTGATAAAGTTCAAAACAAGAGGCGTATAAAATTACAAGAAAAGCCGTATAACAGTAGAATTTAAAATTGAAACTTAGAGCAGTAGAAGAAGTAGAACGGTAGAGGCGTAGAGATTAGACTTAAGGCGTATTAACGAACGTAGAGGCGTAGAGGTTGGAATTAAGAAATATAAGAACGTAGAGGCGTAGAGGTTGGAATTAAGAAATATAACTGTCGTGGCGTAGAAAAGAACGTAGATACGTAGAGGTTGGAATTAAGAAATAGAACCGTCGAGGCGTAGAAAAGAACGTAGAGGCGTAGAGGTTGGAATTAAGAAATAGAACCGTCGAGGCCTAGAGATTGTAATTAAGAAATATAACCGTACAACCGTAGAGGTTGGAATTAAGAAATAGAAACGTCGAGGCGTAGAGGTTGGAATTAAGAAAAAGAAACATCTAGGAGTAGACGTTGGAATTAAGAAATAGAACCGTCGAGGCGTAGAGGTTGGGATTAAAAAAAAAAAGAAAGTAGATTTGAGGAGGGGTAAGGAATTTAAAGTAAACGGGTAAAAACGTAAAGGTAAAGGAGTATATATTCAGTAGAAAATACAATAAAAGTGTAGAGATTATAATAAAGATGAAGAGCCGCAGAAGAGTTAAATGACAAAAAAGAAAAAGAAAAAGGGTACTAGTGGAGGAGTAGAGTATATAAAGAAAAAATGGGGTTTTTGCATATGAAAACAGAGTTTAAAAAGAGAAAAGGAGAAGTAGACTGGGAATTGGTAAGAATTCGCTAAGTAAAGGGTATAATCGTATATACAGCTTTTATAACGTAATAAATATAAGATAAAAGGATTAAAAAGTTATAAATATAGATAAATAGTAGAGAAAAGAATTGGTTACCATGGCAACACAATGGAGCTTCAAGACAATGAATAAAAAGGCAGCAGTAAATAGAAGGCGAAGGGGCGAAGTAGAGCAGAAATCTCTACGAAAATTTCAACGCAAAGTTGAGTGTGCAAATCGGCGCCCCACTTGTTAGTCATGTGACCCATAGCAATAAAATCATTAAACTTCGAGGGAAAAGATCCAGATGATACAATACCGAGTACAAAAATAAACATGAAAACAAATAAAACCATTCCTTTCATAATTCTTTTATTGCAACCTTTCTTCAAATGTACATCGAGGAATTTGAAGTGTCACGTGACCTTTTACGTAAACAAATCACATAATCTTGATTGTCACAAAACTGTATATCGTAATACAACATGCACTTCTGGTTTTAAAAAACAGACAAACATTCAGTCTAAAATAGTTATGTTCCTACATAAATCCCCGCATTTACAGGCTTTTGAACAATTCAGGGACAGCCTAAAGCACGTACATCTCCTCGTGGCACATCCTGCTGAGACCTGTTCTATGGTAACAAGCTTGGGCTTGAGGATGCCGTCTTCGTAGTGCCATCCACTATCATTTGGGCTGGGCAACACAGGGCAAGCTCTCTTCCACACGAATGTTTGATAGTGAGCTCACTTGATATGAAGGTGCAGGGCATCTTGAGTTGGAGGGAGACTATCCAAGCTTTTCTTTGCTCTCTGAAATGCTGCTGCTCTTTCACAGTTGATAAGAACTTTGCTTGTCCCTCTGTTGTACAGTTTGCAGACAAAGGCTTCGGCATCAGAGAGTACTTTATCATCTGGATATTCCTCTCTGCCAAGATGGTGAAGCAGCTCAGGGCATGTGGCAAACATGCAGTAGTAATAGTGGAGGCTGAATAAAACCACCTCGGGTGAACCTACCTAATTTCACCTCTTTTCTAAGGTTTACTCTAAGGTTTTCATCTTACCTCGCTCACAAAGCTCGCTCGGTAAGCTGAAAACTAGAGTAAACCTTAGAAAAGAGGTGAAAGGTAGTTGCACCCTCGGTAGTTTTATTCAGCCTCCACTATTACTACTCGCAAGAGAAGGATGAAAAGGATGCCCATTTAGAGGGATGCAACATAAATGTACAAAGTTCTAAATAATAAAAATTAAAAAATATTTTTCCATATTATATACGATGGACAGCATAGACCTCAGATCATTGGAAGAAGAGCTTGCAAATCTTGATCCCGAGGATTTGCGGTTTTTATCAAAATTTATTGCAGAATATTCGCCCACAATTCAAAGAAAAATAAATACTCTGCTGGAAGAACCAATCCCAGAAGGGGTAAATAAAAAATTAAAAGCCCCATTAAAACCATCAAAACCAATACCAATACCACCGCCAAGAAACAGAAACAGAAACAGAAACAGAAAACAAGAAACCCTATTGGACATATTTGACCCAATCCGGCCGAACAGGGTGAAAACGGTGACAGATTATCAGAATGAGATTAAGGATCTGTACGAAGACACGGAATATGCGGGGGTAGAAGAGACAAGCGGGAGACGTTACAAGAGGTGGCGTATCGTAGAGGGGCTAAATAAAGACCTCACACCAAGGTTTATGGAAAAGATAAGGGAGAACGTGGGAACATCGTTTTACATGAGGCACGTCTATTCGTATCTTCTTGTAAACATCGAAAACGGAAACAGGCTCACTTTCTATCAAAATAAGGGCTCCCCATGGATGAAAACTTACGCAGACGCGGAGAAATGGATAAAGGAAAGGGAGGAGGTACGTCTAAACTCGGATAACATTGAAAGACCAGATACAAAGTGGGTTATTGACACGCAATTAGAATCTCATTTTTTCACCGTCGATCTAAAGGTAGTGCTAGACCGTCAACCGCTGCTGGGAACAGGCCCATTGCCAAACTGGCTGAGCAAACAAGCAAACACGGGGAGAAAACAAGCAATGGTGGCGCTGGACCAATATCGAGACAACCTGTGTTTATGGCGCTGTATCGCTGCGCACAAAGGAGCAAGGCCAGATCGAAGCACAGAAGCAGCGAGAGATCTAGCCAAGAGTTTTTATAAACTCCGCAACAGGCCAAACGACCTTCCAAAAACCTCGCTTGACGAACTGGAAAAGGTGGAAATGCACCAGAACAAGGGCAAGGATTTGGGAGATTGGCTGGGAATAAGGGTTTACATCCCGGAGTTGATAAATGAAAACGAAATCGAATTCGGCTTAGAAACTTGCCCCAGAATAGTGTGGCACCTGATGAGAAACCCGCCAACACAAGTCAAAAACGTAATGACAATAGGGCTATACGGAGATCATGCGTTCCTGATAAAAGACATCACGAAGTTGGCCAAATCGTATGAATGCAACCACTGTCACGCAAGATTCACAAAGGCAAGCAATCTCCAACGTCACGCGGAAAGATGCAGCCAAGGCAAAACGAAAATAGAATGTCCGGGAGAAAAAGTCGAAGCACCCCAGACAGCGTACCAGAAAGCGTTCTATCCAAAGCAACAAGCCTCAAAAGAATCAATCCAGTGGCTGAGGTACGTGGAGAAGAACTGGAAATTCAAAATAGCGCACGCAATGTCGGGGCACGGGGGGGAACGGTGGATAGAGAAAAGGCCGGTAGACGGGTACAACGACGAGAAAAAAGTGGTTTTTCAGTATCATGGCTGTCGTTGGCACGGATGCCCAAAGTGTTATCCAAATCGAGAACAAATAATCGAACACGGTGGCAAGACAGTAGAAGACCTGTACCAAGCGACAAAAAGGCGCACAGCGCACCTGCGAAAGAGCGGATACAAAGTGATTGAATGTTGGTCATGTCAATGGCTCGTCCCAGGAGGAGCTGACAAACACGGTGAAGAGATACCAAAACCTCAAACAAAAAGTTATCCACACGCAATTCTGTACGATTTTGAGGCGTACGGAGATGGAAATCAACGAAAGGAGCCAACAAAATTCCTGACAATAGAAAGCAAGCATATACCGATCTCAGTGAGCATCGGCGACACGCTGGAAACCGTCATTACACAAGATGGAAAAAAAGTGCCGAAAGTTACCCACATCTGCGAAAGAAACCCCAAAGTATTAGTTCAAAAGTTCATGCAAGAGCTGGGAAGGCGAGAAAAAAACATCAGGAAGCGGGTAAGGGCAGAACATATGCCAGCGGACGTGAACCTGATCCCCAAAGACCAAAGAAAAAAGATAGAAGAATGGTGCGACCAGGTGCCCACACTGGGATTCAACTCCGGGTCATACGATCTCAATTTAATCAAAAACCACTTCGCGAAAGAGCTGGCGGACACGGCAAACAAAGTGAGAGTGGCGAAAAACGGCAGCAAAATCATGTTCTTGCTCACAGACAGATTGCGTTTTCTGGACATAATAAACTACTTAGGCCCTGGAACGAGCTACGAAAGATGGGTAAAGGCGTACGACTGCAAGGCAACAAAATCGTGGCTGCCATACGAATGGTTCGACAGCGAAGAAAAGCTGGATTACGAGGGCTTGCCGGAATACGAGCATTGGTACTCAAAATTGAAAAAAGAGTATGTGCTGACGCGAGAAGAATGGGAGGGGTGCAAACAGGTGTTCAAAGAAAAAGGGATGAAAACGTTCAAAGACTGGCTGGAATACTATAATAATCTGGATGTGGCACCCGGGCTGGAAGCGCTGGAAAAAATGAAAAAATTCTACATAGAGAAGGGGATAGACATACTGAAAGACGCGGTAAGCATACCAGGGGTGAGTTTGCACTATCTTTTAAAAGGTGCAATAGAGCGCAAAGCGGAACTTTACGCCCCACGAAAAGAAGCGTATGAGATGTTAAAAGGGGCGGTGGTAGGCGGGCCAAGTCTGGTTTTTACAAGATACCATGAGGCGGGCAAAACGCGGATAAGGTCACATCAATATCCAGACAGCAAATTGTGTGAAAACATCCAGGGGTACGATGCAAACGCGCTGTATCTATCAACCATGCTGAACTACATGCCCTGCGGGAAAGAAAAAGTGGTGCACTACACCGCGCATGCAGCAGACCATTTAACAGAACAGGTAGAAGCCTGGCAATTAGAGCAAGAAACGGCAGACTTCACGCAAAGATTGAAAGAAAAAAGCTGGTTCGGATACGCGGAAGTGGACATAGAAATCCCGGAGCATCTGCATCAAAAGTTTGAAGAGATGTGTCCATTCTTTCACAAAAAAGTGGTACCGGCCAATGTGGTGCCAGAACACATGAAAAAATATCTGAAAGCGACGGGGAGAAAAGCGGTGGAGAGCAACAAAAAGCTGCTGGGGACGTTGTCAGCGGAGAAGATATTGCTGTACGAGCCGCTACTGCAGTGGTACATAAACCACGGGGCAGTAATCAAAAGGGTGTATCGGACAATCGATTACAAACCGAAAAAGATCTTCGAATGGTTCGTGAAAGAAGTGACAGAAGCGCGGCGAACGGGGGATGTGGACAAAAGCAAAGCGCTGCTGGCGGACATATTCAAACTGCTGGGAAACAGCGGGTATGGGAAGCTGATCGAAGCGCTGGAACGGCAAACCAACGTGATCTACACAAAGGATGAGAAAGTGGTAGACCGAGCATTAAGAAGCGCGTATTTCGAAGATCTAGATGAGATAGGGCAGGCGTATGAATTAGAAAGCCGGAAGCCGCGGATAACAATCAGAAGACCGTTTCAGATCGGAATCGCGGTATATCAGCTGGCCAAGCTGCGGATGTTGCAATTCTATTACGACTTCCTGGACAGGTACTTGGACAGGAAAGATTTCGAGCTGATCCAGATGGACACAGACAGCAACTACCTGGCGATCTCGGGAAAAAAGTTAGAAGACATCGTAAAGCCAGAGATGAAAGCGGAATTTGAAGAGCAAAAAAAGAACTGGCTGGCATGGGATAAGTGGAGCGGAAGAACGCCAGGACTGTTCAAAAAAGAATTCGAGGGGGAGCGGATGATCGCGCTGTGCTCAAAATGTTATTACACAGAACATCAAACAGACAATCAAGAGGTGAAGAAAAAGCTCAGCTCAAAGGGGATGTCGAAGAGGCAAAACGAAATAAACTGGCAACGTTTTAAGGCAGCGCTGGAAGGGAGCAAAGACATGGCAACAAACCGGGGATTCAGAATGCGAGACGGGAATATGGTAACATACGAGCAAGAAAAGCTGGGGTTGAGCGCGTATTACGACAAACGCTGGGTACTGCCAGACGGAATACACACCGAACCAATAGAGTATCATGAATAAGCGGGTACACCCTAGGTGACGTTAGTGGGAGGTAATTGTGTATTTGGCGGTACAACAAGCAGTTCTTCACGTACAAAACCACGCTTAGGACCGCCGCGCAAATAGTAAAGAACAGGTTGATTCGGTTTGGTAAAAGAACGTTCAAGGTTAAAGACACCCAAGGACCAGATTGGATCGGTGGCTCTTTTTGTCCCACCTTCAAGCTCACCAGGTTCGTACAAATACCGAACCATAACGATGGAGGGGAGCTTTTTTTCGTTCAAACCAACGGGTCTCAAATATTTGGTTGATGGCTCTGCATAAACATGTTTTTTCTTGATTGCGGCAGCAGGTTTCATACCAATCAATCGAGTGACTTGGTTGTTCAGAGCAGAAACAACTTTGGGAAGCCTTTTTACCCACACAGTAGACCGCAAACCCTCAGGCGAACGCATTTCAACTGCGTACTGGTGCCCAAACAAACGCTCAGCCAAGGTACGATTGAAACGTTCAACGATAGCTTGATCTCTATGTATTTCAGGGTGGCCACGTCTGATAGAAGTTTTGTGATTTTCCATTTCTTTTGTAACAGCGCCCATAAATTCACGCCCAGGATCAACCTGCAACAGTTGAGGCCATTTCAAAGGTCCACGTGTATAAATTGTCTTAAAAGCTTTGGCAACCTCATCAGAGTTTTTAGAAGTTAAAGGTTGAGCTTCTTTGAATCTGCTGGCAATGTCAACAACGGTAAGCGCGTATTTGTACGTTTTACGACCCAGCTGATCGTGTGGCAGAAAAAGAAGATCTGCCTGATGAACTTTGTTGGGTGTAGGCACGTCGAATTTTAGGCGAGGAATGTAGCGCGGTGCGGGGAGGTAAATCTGCCAGAGCGCTTGTTTGAACAACCATTCTTTGGCAACAACTTCAGGTACCTTTGCAGCGACCGCTAATTTTTTAATGGCAGAAATGCCTTTCCAGTAACCCTGCGGGCTGAAATAATGCCGCTCTAATTTTCTATCCATTAAATAATTATGCGCGGTCATATATACATGTCAACAAAATGAGTTTGGGTAACCCTCACGAACCCTACCTTGAACAGCTTATCGAAATGTTGGTGAAAAAGCACCCAGCGAACCGTGAACAGCTAAAAGAAACGTTGAAAAAACAGCAGGAAGCGAAAATAAAAGAAATCAAACCGGAAATCAAGCTTGACTTTTACTCATGGGATCAGCAACTCTGTTGCTATCTGCCGGATGAGCCCCATGAAGAGATGAGACACCACCTCAAATTATGGTATTTAATTGCGGTACTAAAAAAAGTCGGCATTTCTGTAGATCAGGTCGGTGACAATAATGGGTTGACTTTTTTGGGCAATGTCATTCACCAGTTCAAGCGGAATCAGCAACTGAGTTGCTACCCCGGGTCGTGTAACTACGTTTGTTTTTTATACAACTATTTTCAAAAGGTCACAACAAGGGATTGGCCGGCGAAAAATGCAATACTGGAAAAGCTCACGAAATGTTTGCCGAAGATGGAACAAACCAGAAATAAAGCCGAAAAAAGTTTCAACGAATGGTGGAGAGAAGAAATGTTAAAACAAATTATTTATTACAGGTATCAGGTTTTCCCACCACGATTAAACAGAAGTTGTCTTTGATGTTCTGTTAACCTTTACCCCGCCGTCAGTGTGGTTTGAAAACCGCAGTTTTGTCTTTGCAGTAGTAAAGCTGTTGTACTTTTTGATAATATCTTGGTACTCACTGTCTGAGATTTTACCATCTTCAAGAGCGGTTGATATGAGAGAGTTTATTGAGCTCAGCGTAGCTTCAGCCAAAGTTTGTATTTTTTCGTGTTTTTTCGCTTTACGCAGGAAAAATTTGATGGTGACGATGGAGGAGGTTGACACCAATGAAAACAAGGTGGCAGTTGCGATTAAAGGGGCACCAACAACAACGCCAACCACAGAAAGAGAAGCGGCCAACCCAGAGCCCGTAAGAATGGTAGCAACTCCGCCTGTTAACGCACATACTGTTTGACACCGCGTGTGCCACCGTTTAAACTTGGCTGAGGTTTGGTAGTAATGCGCCAACTGGTTTTCAAGATTTTTCTTTATCATTTCTATTTCATCCCGCCTGAATTTTGTTGCAGAATCCATTTCTTATATATGTGTTAAAAATATTTTAGTCGCAATATTGGTTATGCCATTTCCCATTTTTATATACAATCTGATTACATGGCCCAGTTGTATTTTTAGGGTGTGTCCAAAACTTTTTGCTGAACAGACCGGTTTTCTTGTTGAAGGCACCTTTTGCGATGGCACCACTCCAATACTTTTTAAACAAATCCTTATCACCACCTGTGACAGCCATGATTGCAGCAGCCACATCTTGAGCCGGTTGAAAGCCAGGAATCTTTTCGCCGATATTTTTATTGATCGTTTCACCGACACCCAATCCTACCCTTTGCTTCGAGCTGATTGCATTTCGGGCCGCAGCATGACCCCATTGCCGTTTATTTTTGGGGATAGCGTCAAGAGCCTTCACCATTTTTTTGTCTGCATCATGTTTGCAACCTTTTTCATTTTTCTTACCTGCACAGACGGCATAATCAACATCATGCTGCATTGCAACTGCGTCCGTGGCGCCTGTGGGTTGCTGATAAATCTTCAAGATCTTTCCCGTCTTGGGGTCGTAAGAAAGCTGTTTTTCAAGGGGATTGTACGGTCCTGTGTAGTTATGACCAGGAAGCGTCCACCCCTTTTTTGGCTTAGGCAGCTTACCAATGGCTTTATGCAAATCAAAACCCCGCCCACCACGTTGGTAAAGAGGGTTTGTTGGGTCATCTACGCGATTACCCGCATAAATTCTCATATCATAATTACCACCACTTTGTGTTTTATTTTTAGCACCACTTTGCGTTTTGTCACTTATGAATCGTGTCTTGGTAATGCCGCAGCTGGCGCATTTTACTTTAAGCAGTTTTCTGCCGTTTTTTGCGGTTGCGTATTTTTCACTTCCTGACACATTGGGTGTGAAGCGCTTTTCCTTCACACAGTAAACATCCATCTCTATATAATAATTACAAATTGTGACACCCACCTTTCAACTTATTTCCGGGTATCATATCTTTTGGTCTTAATCTGTTTGAGGCTTTAGTTAACAAATCTCCAGACAAAGCATCAATTGTGTAATTAACAGCTTTTCTCGCGATTGGTTTGGCTTTATTGGCTAACTTCTTCTGATACTCTGGTTCTCTTAAAAACTCGCTCGCCATGTATCTTCCTTGTTTCACACCTTGCTTTGCTAAATAAGGAATTCCGTGCTCAATGAAAGCTTCAGCAGCTGTGTCTCCTATTGTATCAAAAATTCCGCCACCGAACATTCTTTTTTCAGCGCGTGCAAGTTCTTCTCTCTTCTTTTTGGGTAAACCCCTTCTGGTCCACTTAAATATTGGTTCGAAAATATTACCTCCTTCTTGAGCAGCACCATTTTGCGTTTTATTAGAAACGAATCTTGTCTTGGTAATGCCGCAGCTGGCGCATTTTACTTTAAGCAGTTTTCTGCCGTTTTTTGCGGTTGTAATTTTTTCACTTCCCACCACATTGGGTGTGAAGCGCTTTTCTTTCACGCAGTATACCTCCATCCTTCCTATATAATAAGCAAAAATTCACTGGGGGTGTGGAATCAGCAACTCAGTTGCAAAACCGCCCACTGTGTAAAATAATCCTTCACCACAGCCTCGTTGGCGTGCGTATTTTCCGAAAACATGCTCAAAATATCTCGAAACGACCGGCCTTTGTTACGCTCATTCAGGAAAAGCAAACAGTAGTAGCCGCAGCGCACACTGGATTCCTCCTGAAGCTGGTTGTCATTCCGAAGAAAGGTCTGTTTACCTTCAAGAATCAACTCAATTTCCCATTCCGCGGGTGGAGGTAAACCAAAAGAGTCGAAATATTCAGTTCCATCCCAGCAGCATACCCAATGGGTGCCTGGCCCTCCAAGATCATCCATGTTGATTATACAAGGGGAGTGGTTTTTCACGTGGATCTCATCTCTCGCAAATATACCTTTGATGGGGATTTTCAAGTATTGGCACCATCGCTTCAAGTCATAATCAGTTAAGGGGACATCAACGAAGGCGGGCTTTTTTTTGATCACCCCAAGAACCAATAAATGGTGGAGGGCGCATATATGGCGGAGGGTTGATGCGCATTCCCTTTCCACCTGTTGGAGGTTTTACCTGCATGCCTGATCCTGTTTTCTTTTTGATAGCGTTGCGCACACGTCTGATTTGTGTCTTGCTCATGTCTATGTCCACACCCGTTTTGTTTTTGATAGCGCGCTCTATTTTTTTGATCTGCCTGGCGGTCAAGTGCAAAGTGTCGCTACCACCGGTTATAGCCTCGTTTTTAAATCTGAGTGTAACTGCTTCTCCTCGCCCAAAAGCTCGCGCGAGGTTTACCTTCTGCCCATCTGAAAGTGAAATCTTGTGCGGATAGTAAGTCGTCATCTCTTATATTTCATACAAAATTATTTCACTTTCATTTGCTACAAAGTCACTCGTCATCTCTTATATTTCATACAAAATTAACTTTTGTTATGCTAAATAAATTCTGAGTCATTAACCCATAACCAACTCATTACCCACCTGCCTGAGAGCAAATTCGGACTCGTACAAAATTCCTGCATAAATGGTGTAGTCATGCGCGTTGGCCGCCTCGTTGAGCCTGTAGTGAAAAACCATCTGCTTCGGGTCGTTGGTCATGTTATCCTTGTTTTCACGTAGGTCGAAATAGACTATTGGGTACAGCGTCTCGAAGTTGTTGGGCTGAAGCTGGACACCGGTGTTGTAGTCGTTTTTGCGGTACCGGTAGTTCATCAAGTCATTGAGAATGCGCAGTTTGAAGTTTTCGTCGTAGTCCAGCTCTGGATAGAACTGTGAAGAGCCGTACTGCAGCCGGCAGGTCGCTAGCTTGGCTGAATTGTCGGCATCAATGTCAAAGGTGTCAAAGAAGTAGGGGTTTTGAGTCAAGGCGTCCTTCTTCGCCGATCGTTGAATGAAAATGAAAACATGTTTGGCATCCTTTATACCGGGATTTATCTGCCACTGTCCAAAAGCATCACGTCGGCTACTGCTGGGTTGGATCATTTCATTCAGGTACGTCCATTTCTGAGGTTTCAAAAAGTTTTCGTTTGCAAGCTTTTGTCCTTCGCTGGTGAAACGCAGCAATGGAACCCACAGCTCGAAGTTTCTCACCACTATTCTGCGATCGGTGCCATCGCTTTGCCAAATCAGCTCTGCATCCGATTGTAGCTCAATTTCAAGCTCAATCTGCATGGGGGGGAGAAGCTTGTCATTCAGCTCTTCGAAGAATGAGTACCTGTTAAGAGGAATGAGGGTTTCAACCGTTTTTTGGGGGTCGCCGAGGGCAAGCAAGCCCCTTGCTCTGCTTCCTTGGTTGGTGGCAGCGGCGGCTGTTACATCGCTATTCGTTGTGTCCAAATACCAAAACTGATTTTTTGCCGCGCTCCTCGCATAGTCATCTGAAAAGTCCAACAAGTTTTTGATAAATATGAGCTTGTGAATGTTGTCTACGTTGTAAATGTTTTTGCCTGCTGATTTCAACACAAGTTTGTTTATCAATGAAAACGAGCCGTTAATGGGCGCCGCTCGGGTGTCTGCTGCAACTAGCGCACCATTTGCGGTTGCCTCGAAAGTGAAATCAGCCCGGAAGTAGGCGTTATACCAGTCATACCAGTTGTCTCGGTCGGTGAGTGTGAATTTATAGTTTGTCTTTACCTGGTGCTGATTGTTTCCCGGGATAGTGATCGGTTTGTCTAACATGATACGAACATACTCTGTTTTTTCCAAATGCCTGTGGCTTCTGAACATCCTACCTTCGCAGTGTGAATCTAATCCTTATATATATATCTTTTTTTAATTTCTGCTCAGAGTGATTCTAATCCTTATATATCTTTTTAAAAAATTATTTTAATTTTCTGCTATCAATTGGTTTACTTTCATCCTTGCAGCCCGACCCGCATTTAAAATCTGTTGCAACTTTTTCCGTGAATCCCCGCTTAACTGAGTTGCTACCCCAGGGTTTAGCATCTTCTTCAGTTTCTGTTTCGACTCTGTACTAAGTTTCTGTGATGGGGTCTTTTTACTCTTTGGTTTTACACTTGGGGTCTTTTTACTCTTTGGTTTTACACTTGGAGTCTTTTTACCCTGGGGGCGTGGAACAGCAACTGAGTTGCTATTTCGCAAAACCGCTTGTATCTTGTCAGCCGCTTTTTCTTCTGCTTTTTCTGCAGCTTTTTTCAGCATTTGCTTCGAGGCTTTATTTACAGCCTTCTCCAACGTCTGACGGGTGACTTGCTTTTTGAACCGCTTTCCTATATTCATCAGGGTGTCTCTTACAACCCCCGTACCTTTGTGTTTGTATCTATAGGTTCCCCTCGGCGCGTCATAATATCTCGCCCACTCGCTCGGATGATTCATTATTATACTTATGTGTAAATTATTTATGTGAAAATTATTTTCAGATGGGCTTAGGTGTTTCTTCTTCAATGATTATGCTTAAAGCCACGTCTTGGTCATTCAGATCTATAATGTTGTTGCGCCCGTCCGTGATTTTGATATTTATCGCATTGATTCTGTTTTTGTTCACCGGGTGCCACAGGAGGCGGCGGGGCTCTTTTGAAAAGGGGTAGCTGACGGTGAGTTCAGCGGTTGAAAAAGAAAACATAACGTCACCCCCGATGTTGTCCACTGCCCTTGTGATGAGATCGCAATGGATATAGATCCAGTCGACGCCTCTTGTTATATTTGGTACTTCGTCGCTCCTGTTGTTCGTTCTGTCTATTGTTTTCTTGTAAAAACCCAGCAACGGCGCAAATTCACCTTCGGTTAGGTCAAGCTCGTAGCCGTCCTGCAACAGAATGACCGCCCGATACGTTGTGGTGTGAAAATACAGCTGAAAAATAAACTTGGATTTTTCATCCTTGGGATCCACTCTTCCGATAAGCGACTGAATGGTGGTGTTGAGACCGTTGTAATCATACATTCCATCCGGAATTGTCACGGTTTTCCAGTTCTCTGTTTTTTTCCGCCATTTGAATTTGTTGTTGTTGTACAGTTTCTCGATGTTGTACCACGAATAAGACATAGATACCAGCTCATTTAACGCCGCCTTGTATGATTTGGAGGGATCTAAAGCGATTGGTGGGTCAAAGTTAATTGTGAAGTCATGTGCCTTGCTGTTGGCGTTGTTTTGTTTGGCCAGCTGCGAGTCGAGCAACAGGTTGAAATGAAAATGGGTTGACATGTTGCTTATATATTATCACTCAAAATTTTGTGGGCTTCTTTTTGTGTTATTTCCTTTAGCTTTACCAGCAACCCTAACATCTGCTGGACCTGTTTTTTCAGCTTTAGTGAAGTGTTGCCCGCCTGTATAGACGCCAAGCTTAAGTGTAGCCTGTCAACCAAAGCGTTTGGATCAACACTTCCGCTTCCTTCCATTTCCTTTTCTCTTTCGGGTTCCTGTTCCCAGTCGGGTTCATCATCCTGGGTGTGGGGTAACCTTACTGAAGGCTGTTTATTCCCTTTTCTCCTGTCAAGAATTTCATCTCTTGCCTTTTTTATGTCTGCCAACGTGTAGCCGCGGAATTTTGATTTTGGGCTTTTTACAACATAGTCAGGATTGTCTTTATTTTTTGTTAACATGCTGCTCAGTGTCTGCAGGTCAACCGACTCTGATCCCTTGATACCCGGTTCTTGTGGTGGTCCCCATTTACTTGGTTGGGGTTTTACCCCACTTGTACTTGGTTGTTCTTCTTCCATTTCTTCCATTAATTCCATTTCTTCCTCTTCAGCCAAAGGTGGTAACGGTGTTGATGTAGGAGATGGTGGTGGTGATGTTGTTGGTGATGGTGTTGGTGTTGGTGTTGGTGTTGGTAGTGGTGTTTCCGCATCCGGATTAAAATCTCCATCAAAGGGGTTATTTAAATCAAACTCATCCATACCATAGTCTGGGATTTCTTCTTTTGGCTCGGCAGCTGAGTTGCTATCCCCTATTTGGAGTTTGTCAAGCCGCGTTGTGATAGGTTTGAACAAATCCTCACCTGATAGCTGGCCAAACCCTTTATTGATTTTGGTATTTTTTATCACCGCGAGGATTTTGTCGTTCTGCTGCTCAACTTCAGCCTTTTCGCTAGCAAGTTTTTGCCACTTCTTCATGGACATATTTTTGCCGTATATATAACAGAAAAAAATGAAAATTCCCAATTACGACCCCAGTTTGACTACAAAAAGTAATTACAAACAAGGCCACCCTTGTATGCCAGCAGATACCTTTCGGATGCTTATTTGCGGGCCAAGCAACTCTGGTAAGACAAATATTCTCATGCATATGCTTTACAAGTTGTTGGTCTACGACAAAATTTACCTTTGCGCTAAGAACCTGCATCAAGACAAGTACCAATATATGATTGATGATTTCGACACAAGAGTCAATCCTGTGGCTGACTATAATGTTATTGAAGCTGCCAACGATGTTATCCCTTTGGAGGCGCTGTCCACTGACAACCAAAAGATTGTAATTTTCGATGACATGGTTTGTGAAAGCAACCAAAACGACATTATCGATTATTTTATCAACGGTCGCCACCGCAATTGCAGCGTCATTTATCTTTCTCAAAGCTATTTTAAGGTCCCCAAAAACATCCGAGATAATTGTAGCCACTTTTGCATTTTCAACTTTCTTCCCAGAGAAAATAACCGTATTGCTGATGAATTGGGAATTGACAGAGAGCTGCTTGAAAGGGCTACCGATGCTAAATATTCTTTTTTATACCACGACAAACCAAAAAAACAAACTCTAAAAAATTTTGACGAAAATATATAGAGATGGGGTTTCTTAACGGTGCGACGGGTGCAACTCAAACACATGAAGAGTCTACTTCAATCCGAGGGCAAGCTGGCCCTGCTGGTCCTGCTGGTCCAACTGGTGCAACTGGAGCGCGTGGCCCTAAAGGTGAAAAAGGGAATAAGGGCGATACTGGCCCACAAGGTCCTAAAGGAGATAAAGGCGATGCTGGAGAAAAAGGAATAAGAGGTGAAAGAGGTCCACAAGGGCGAACCGGACCTGCCGGACCTGCTGGAGCTACTGGGCCAACCGGACCAACTGGAGCTACAGGACCTGCGGGACCAACTGGAGCAACTGGACCTGCGGGTTCGAGAGGCGCTATTGGACCAAAAGGTGCAAAAGGTGATAAGGGTGATAGTGGGGATGTATCAACCGCTAATATTTCTGGAGATATTCTCATGAAAGACCATGCGATAAAGCAACTTGCGAATCCTACGGGTGATCAGGATGCTGTAAATCTTGGTTCAATGAAAAAATATGTGGGCTCAAATTCAATAACAGCAGGACACTCACATAAAAAGAATGCCTTAGCCTATTTATCCAAAATAGTAGGTGTTGCAGCTGTAAACAATATTTCTTCTGTTACGTTTGAAGACTTTACATCAAACCTTCATTTTGTGAATAAAAAAGCTTATACTTTCAATCTCGTAAGAACTGGTGTCAATTCTTTCAACTCACGTTTGGCGTTAAATAAAATACCCCTGCCCGAAGGTGAGTACACTATATGTGTCGAGTTCTTTATCCCGAAAGTTGATACTAATTGGTTTTTGAGTGCTTCAACCCCTAACCCGGTTGATACTCTTAATTACCATACCAAGCACTTCTACAGTCACAGCCCGAAATATTCACGCACCATTATTAACACGCATAAATACAAAAACAACGATAACACTATCTATTTTGATATTTCAAATACGGGCTATGACGGCTCGTCGCCACTTGAAAGGGCTGCTTTGATTATTTATGGGGTAAAGGGTTATCAAACAGATGTAGATGGAACTGTTTATGATCAGGCTTTCGTTATCGATGATGGCGAAATCACGCTACAAACCGATTTGGATATGAACGGCTTTTCATTGAAAAATTATGATCGAGGGTACAAAATAGAAAACGATACTATCAGGTTACAAAAAGATTTAGATCTAAGAGGTTATTCGTTAAAAAATTTCCAACCTAGAATAATAATAACTGGCGAATGGAAATCCGATGAAAATGTTACTGGTAATAGAACTTTTGTTAAATTCGGTAGTAACATTCGTGTGATGGCGCCATTTCCTTGCTTACTCGACGGTATCTCAGCTTTAATTATAGAACAAAAGGGTGCCTCTAGAACTTTTGAAAGAATAGGTTTTAATTTTACTTTATCTTTCGGTTCACGTGGTGACGCCCCATTTACAAGCATACGTAATGCTAATGGTTTAAAATACCAATATGCAGAGCCCCGTCATTTAGGTATAAGAAAAAGAATAGACCCGGGAGACTATTTTGCGGTTTATTTATCTCAACATGACCACGCAGATAGAGGCCTATCTAATACAAAACGTGTATTGGTAAGTTTAATTTTAGTAGACGATTTTTCTTTTAAGAGGTAAGTTTGCCGACCGCTCTTCTTCTCAGAAATATCACGCAAAGACCCCTCTCCATTTCGAGGAGAAAGATCTCTTGAAGCGCTCATCATAATCATTTTCATCAAAAATAGGATAGCCGAGATAGTGTCTGAATCCATTTCTAATACACAAATTGCAGAGACCATTTCGTGAACATCTGCTTCTGTCACATTTATAACAGAACAAGACCCTTACAATTTGTTTATTGCGATCGCAAAATGGTGCTTCAATAAATGCAGCATGAACTTCATCCCAGCCAAGAGTTTTTCGCTGTCTGAGCTTCATTGAAGTATACCCTTTATTGATCTCTTTTCTGACATCGTCCCAGCCAAGCATTTTACGCTGCCAGAGTTTTATTACAATATACTCATTGCAGATTTTTTCTCGAAGTTCTTGTGGAAGTGCTTGTATCAGTTCTAATGTATCCATGTTTATTTCCTTATGCCGCGTTTCTCTAATTGCAGTGCGCCGTCTTCGTAGAAAACTTTATCTATGAAGCTGGCCAGATCCCTGCTTTTGTTCAGGCCTTTTAGGCTAATTGCACAACTTTTCTTCTCCTTTGCCAAATCTGCTTTTAGCGCGCCGTCTTCGAAGAAAACTTTATCTATGAAGCTGATTTGTTTTTTATTTTCGTAGGCCTTTTTATCCCGCTGGTATTTTTCCCGCTCTTCCTTCGTGGCTGGGATGCGCTGAATCAACGTTTTCCTGACTCTCCCCCCTTCAAACTCTATGTATTCCGCTTCTTCGTGCTTTTTTATATCCTCTTCCAGCTTTTTCATAATCTCCAATTGCAACTTTTTTATAAAAGACCTTTTTTGCCCAGGGTTCAGATTTTGTATTGCTGCCGCTTCTGCCATTGCTTTCAACTTTGTTTGGTTTCGCTCTAATTGCAAAAAAAAACATGGTTATATACCATGATTGTTCTGTTTCACGCTGTCATCTGTGCCTTCATAGAGCTTTCTTCCCCCGTTTGGGCTTCTGATGTCAGACACATTGTTGGTCAAGCTGTTGAAGCTATTGTGGACAGTTCGCCCGATTAAGCGTTCAATGCTTTTCTCAATATGTACTCCACCTGTGCTTCGGTGAACTCGTTTGCCATTATTCTGCCGCAGAGGTTTGAAGTTATTATTGGCGTTTCGTAAACTGGCTCTCCTGCGCCCGTCAAATCAAACTCTTCCTGCTCGTTTGGGTCCACTTCTTCCACTTCTTCTTGCTCCGTTATTAGCTCGTTCTTCAGATCTTGTGGGCTCATTTTTTTCATTGTTGCGAGCAGCTGTTCTGATATGTTTATTGGCGCGTCTTTTTCTTCTCCGTTATCCGGTTCTGCGATAAATATTGCGTGCGGCGTTGTCAGGCCGTTTTTAAATATTTTGGTTTTTCTCCGGCTTTGGCATAGAAGTCCTTTTCTTCCTCGTCCCATTTGTTTGTACATTTATGTTGCATCCCTCTAAATGGGCATCCTTTTCATCCTTCTCTTGCGAGTAGTAATAGTGGAGGCTGAATAAAACTACCGAGGGTGCAACTACCTTTCACCTCTTTTCTAAGGTTTACTCTAGTTTTCAGCTTACCGAGCGAGCTTTGTGAGCGAGGTAAGATGAAAACCTTAGAGTAAACCTTAGAAAAGAGGTGAAATTAGGTAGGTTCACCCGAGGTGGTTTTATTCAGCCTCCACTATTACTACTCATGCTCCAAGCTGACTGCTTGCCAATTCCAGCAAATTGGCTAATGGTATCACAGCCAGTGATAGCATGGAAGGCTAGTAGAGAATTCCTCTTCTCTTCACTTAGGCGAATCTGATGTATGGGAACATAAAGCTTCCGTTTCGATGTCCCAGTGAATATCCAAACAGCAGGAGAGAGCTTTGGTAGGTGCACGGTGAGGAAAACGAGGACAAACGACATTAATCTGCTGATATCCTCGAATGGCAGCATCTCTTGAATGTAGAAGAATACTTGTGTCAGCCTCCTCGTGATCTGAAGCCAATCCAGCCAGATGTCTGTCAGCAGAAGACCACACCTTTGTCGGGTCAACAAAGCCTCCGCTCAAGACCAGCTCATTCCTTGCATTCCCATGATAGGTTTGAGACAATTCTGTGCACAGAAAGTTCTCGTCCATGATAATGAATCTGTCCCAGTTACCAATGTTCTGTTCTCTGAATTCGACATTTCTCTTTATTCCTTCCTCTTTCCCACTTTTGCACTTGGCACGTGTTCCGCCTTTGATGGAGTTCTCTAGGTATCTATCAAAGACAACGTCAATCCTGCTACATCTGTTTGAAAAGTGTGAAACAACATACTTCAAGAAAAGGTCACACCACTTCCTGAAAGTCTTTGCTCCAGGGCAATTCCCCATGGATTGTATGGCTGCCATTCCGTCAATGATTGGGCAGGTTTTACTGTGATTCAAGGGAGCTTGGTTCTGTACTGTGTGTTCTTGTAGGATGTGACTTAAATCAGACTTGCTGGAAGCATATCTTAGTTTACCATCCATGGTAGCTAAAGATAGTGGAACATCTACATCGCGTCCAGATTCTAGAGCAACAATCACTCACCTGAACAGATCCCTGTCTGCCATGATAGAAATTGTCCTATCTTTATCCAATCTCACAGGAACTGAATATTATAGTGCTTCAAGTGTTTTAAGCTTTTGCAGCTTGATTTTCTCATAAAACTTTGTTTGCTTCGAAATCAATCTGTCATTAAAAAAGTCCTTGATGGCGGTATTTCCCAGGCTCTGTGCCTGAAGAAGGTCATGCTTGATTTCATCACTGGCGACATCAGCGACTAACTGAGAAATTCCTTTTTCAAGGAAAACATGCATGCTTCAGATCCTCATTACTCTCTCCCTGTTTACAACCTGAGTTCTTTTCAGCAGTTCGTTGAAACTTAGTGTAGCATTTCAGACGGTATTAACCTTCTGCCACTTACACCTGCTAACCTGCAACTCATTACCCGATCAAAGGCCGCTTTTCTGAGAAGTTTTTCTGATGTCTCCACTGTTTGCACTTGGTTTAAACCAAGGGAATCATTCTGGCAAAACATACATTTAGACCAGTCCATGGATGAAACAGAAGATCTCCTTGACGCAGCAGGTGTAGTAGACTCTCCTTCAGAGTAATTTGGTGCTCATTTCTGGTGCTCTTGGTTTGTAAGACTGCTATAGCAACCTCTATGCTAAAACACCTCGTTTTCGAATCCTTCCAATTCCTTCAATCTTCCCATGCCAGGGCATCCTTAAAACTGGAATCTCTACTTTGTTCCCTCAAGTCAACACAATCGATCACACGCTGAATACCTTCAATGGTTGCCTTTGAGAATGGAAACATTTCTTTGGAAACTTGTTTTCTTGACAAATGATGCACTTTTTCCAGTTGATGTCACTAGTCGAGGCCGTGTCATTGCTAGCAGCCATGGAAACCGAGTCAACTGGTTCCATTTGAATTATCCGTTAGTTACGTAGTTCTGTACTTTTCTTCAACTTTTCACATTCCCAATTACAACCTTTCTAAACAAATATGTTCCCTAAATAAATTGCTCACATATCTTTCTTTTCTGGAAGTTCCACACAGCATTTAACGTATAGAATTGAGCTTTAACTGTGCTGAACCGTCAAAAAAAAAAATCCAACTCGCCACCCAAAAAACTAGTCTCGCTTTCACGTTAACCTCGTTTTCAGTATTAGCCTCAATTTAACAAGGACGATCTTCCAGAGAAAATTTTCTCAGAAGAAGAGAGGATCGCGGTCAACTGGGTCATCTCCAAACATGTGCATAGGGAGTTAGTAGCACCGCTCTGCCCTTAGAGAAACGAAATTTTAGTGTAAGTTGCATAATTTTCCCGAGATTATTCCAGTATCCTTGTTTGTTACATCCACCGGATATCAGGCTGATATTTGGTATTTATTCAGTGTTTCTGTTTATTTCGGTAGCATTCTAACAGGAAGCTAAGGCCAGTTAATGATGATAAGGCTCAGAGTAGCAAATTGAATTTTTAATTTCATCTGGCAGCTGGTAGCTTGGGTCTAGATCCCTGCCCTGCAATTGTAATGTCAGCCTTTACAATGTAATTACGCAATTACATATGTCACCACATTTCTTCTGTCAAAGCATTTCCTTTATTACCTCCCCAAAAGCCATGCCCAAAAATATGGAAATTGATGACAATCCATGATAATCGATGGTTATCGATGACAATCGATGGCAATTAGAAAACACAAATTTTTGGCCATCGATTGGTCATCGATTTCCGATATCAATCGATTAATTGTTATCGATTGATATCTATTGATTGTTATCATGCCGGGGTGAATTGTAGTCAAAAACACATTGGTAGTGCCATGCATGTCACAAGGTCTTGCGGAATGAAAGATACATTTCTCACCGGAACGGTTTAAGCACACTGTACTCCATGATTTTCCATTTCAGATCCACTTAAAAATTGATCTGTGTTTCTTCATTTCATTTTAAACTTTAAAATGGCATTCTCCATGCCCAGAATGGAAAACAAGACCCTGCAAGTTTGTAAATAAGTGCTGCAAGGCGCCATGATCTTCATGTACATTTCGTTACCGGGAAAGATTGCGTGATGAGCTAAAAATACACGTGGACCACTTGTAACAAAAGAAAATCACATTGGCCAATATCCTCTGACAATGAAGATTCGCAGCAGCTTTTAAGCATGTTAAAACTAAGCGATTCAAGAGATCTTTGAAAAATACCTACATGTACCCTAGTTTAATTTGCAAAAGGCTAGATGACGAGCTACGCGTGAAAATAACGCTTCGGGATCGGGAAGTGCTGACGCATTCCTATCGAGTGACGTACTTACTACCTTGAGAAATTAAAACAGTGTTTGAAAGAATTTGGTAAGAGTGCCTTCCTTGTCCACTATTCTTACTATTTTACTTTAACAAGCCAGTCAGCGGGCTAAAATTTCCCATATGAACAGATAACAAAATTCATCCCTGTAACCGAGCCAGCTCATATGAAGAGGCCCTAAATCTAAACAGGAACTTTCATCTTGGACAGCATAATGAAAAATGTGACCCAAATGTTTACTGGGACATCAGAAAAAAATTAATTGTTGTCTGTGACAAAATGAATATAACAATAAAACAGGTTGGCATGCATAAATCATGCTTTTAAGGCTCCAAAAGAAAGGAAATTTCGTGATTATGGGCCCAGAGGCCAAAACCCGGGGAGGCATCCTAGGACTCCCCCTGTAAAAAAGAAAAAAGAAAATGAAATATTTGGTACAGAATATGAAATACCGGTATATGGTACAGTATGAGAAGCAATCCTGATTTGAAGAAACTAGGCGTGCAAGGTGGTCTCGGTTAATATTTCAGCAAGCGTGCAGGGTGTTAGGTAATCCTTGTTATACACAAAATGGCCGTCGCATATTCTGATCGCAGGAAACATTTTTTGCTCGAAAAAAATGGCTGAAGTGTGCCCAAAATTAAAATGATACCGAAAATGACATGGGGAGTATTAAAGGCGTATCATCCAGGGAAGCAGCGTTTTTATCAGTGACTGAACGTCATGAAAACAGTGGAAATCGTTTGAATTGTATGATGTAGATTAACATCCTAGAAGCATGAACATTGTCATGCAATTCAAGGTAATTCATTCACACAGTGACAATATTCCTTCCAAATTGTCAGTATTTGGTCCAAAGAGTGGGTTGATTAAGAATCAAAATTGGTTTATCGATTCTTTGAATGTGCCATATTTTTGGCGAGGAAATCATTCTAAGCTGATTTTGAATTAAAAGTTCATGGGTTCCGCCTGTACTTTTTATTCTGGTAACTTATCATTCCTACCAATACTCGAACATACTCATTAATCCAACTGAATACAGCGTCAACTACATTGTGTTCATTGACATCTCCCTCAATAATCAAACATTAAATGACATAATGGTATAAATTCAGAATTAAATACAGTCCATTTAAAAATAACTGGGGGAGCTCCGCTTTTAGGCTTGCCTAAATCTATATATTATGCTTATAACATAAATTGCGATGGTGGATTTTGAAAGACATCACTTAAAACTCCCGTGTAAATGTTACAATGGCAGCTTGAAGCTGCTGTAAAGCACAACAAATGTGCCGATCGATAAAAGTGTTTCTAAATGCACATAAAACTACAGAGAGAAGGAAACAACCTGCCTCTAACGTTTAAATCCAGATGCACTCACAATTGAATTCCATAGCAAAATCGTTCCATGTGTCATCAACTTCACCACAAAATCGGAGTTCGTGGCAACTTGAGTAATCATTGGTGGAGAAATCAATATACTTAGCCGTAATGTCCAACTCAGCAAAGCCACTGAGAGCTGCGCTCAAAAAGCCTAGATTCTGCCTTTGGCTTTTGTTCTTCCTCTTATCATGATATCAGAGTCCTGCCAATGGCAGTAACGATCTCATCAACTACAGAATACAAGACTGTGTATTTTGCCCCTAGTAAAGGCACAGGCAGACAATCCTCTGTGTTTGAGGTTACGTGACGTACCTGTCACAATACGCTATTTGATCTCATACATTTGATGGTAACAAGTCAAGCTTGATCGCGAAAAATGCTCCATAAAATACTGGATTTTGCATCTTTTGATCCCAAATTGTGATCCACTATAAGCCAAATAAAGGTGTTCACTTACGTTTTGTTGTTTGTGTGGTATTTTGTGGTTTGATGGGGTTTTGACTCTGTTAATTCCTTGCTAGCCGTTGCCACCGTCGGCTCCTACTTTTGCGATCAGTTGAATCAAGCTGAGGTCTGTTGTTACAAATTACAGTAAATGGATAAGATCAATGAATAGCGTATCGTGACGCGTACGTCACGCGTCCTCAACCATGCGTCCTCACCCTCTGCCATGGTGAAGGTCACAATTCTTAGTGTTCTAGAGACTGAAAGTAAGGCATGGAAACGGATATCGCTCCATTTCTCATCGCTGTCTTAGATTCTGGACTTATCGCCTCACACAAAAATATGGCGCAATACACAGTGGTCCGTTCTGGGTCTGATAACCATGAAAGAAGCGTCATTGTTCTCATCTGGCCATAGTATCTTGCAAAAGCTTAACCGATTCCAAAAAATAAACTCAAAATGCGGGAATAAAACACAAAAAAATGATTCATTTCTCTCTTAAACGACTTTATATTCATTAAAAGTGTGAAGGGAAATCGGTAGGAAGACCAAATTTTCAGAGCACAGCAATCTGGGAAATGTCACGCCAGAACACCTGAAACTACGGGAGTCGCACTAGGTCAACCATCTGTCAACACCTTTCGTTTACGACTCACCAACCAACTGCCACAGCTCCCCACACATACCTATATTCTTGTTAAATTGCATATGCAAAAAAAGTCGTAACAACTGCAAACCACACTGTTTCCTAAGCATTGAGACTGACTTTACACTGCAGTAAATTATGGTATACCTTTGTTTGCCGTGGCTTCTCTCCAGGACACATGTCACCATTTGCAAAGAGCATACCTTCAAAGATGTTGTTGATAATGAGCCATTCCTTCCAAACACTGATTAGAAAAATACCAATAACAGTTTTTTAATATACAATGTACACATGCACGTAGCACTAGTGTTCTATTGTAAAAACCACACTGATCTGAAGGCAACTGTGTTGTGTTCTTATACTGGGTGTCATTTGTTTGGGCAACCTCACAAAAATGGTGAGGGCCAACCCCTGGTCCATTAGATTGGAACATACCCTTTGAACCTAACCTGTATACACAAAGGGGTCTGCTAATGAGCATCAAATCTTCTGGATTTACCTGTATGGAAGACACATTCCCAGCCCACACCCTTGCCCATGCATGATGTCTTACCCTAAAATGCCAGCAAATGCATTCCATCTTACTGTCTGTTCCTTTTGAGTCACATTATGAAATGGACAGAACTCATACTTGTAACTGTGAACGCAGAATTACAATCATCAAGACAATAAAAGAAACAAGATCACATCCATAATGAAGAAATGTAAACTAAATACTAAATTTTAAGCCATATTTCAACTTAAATATTTTAATATTTAATACGATGTGACTCAATACACCTCTTGTTGCTGTGGAGGGAGCACAGCAAGTGAGCAGCAGTTATAATCAGAATATAGTATAAATGTATACAAAATTTCTGTCTTCATTGGTTGCTTTTAACCAAAATGCACTTTGCTTGGTGGAGCCTCGCTTTCAGTGGACCATAATGCACCATGCTCTGGTGGAGCCTTGCTTTGAGCTTGAAACACAAAACACAGGCACAAATTTTAATGTAAATCCATGTATGCAAAAGCCTGTCAAAGCCGCTGAGGTGCGAAATCCAGTGCGTAATCCAGCAAGGAGAACATGGCAGCTGCTGCACAAGTATTAAACGACAATACTATCAGAAACACAGTAAAATTTCTCTTAAAATTTTGTGCAGCAAGTACATGAAAGCCTGTATGCGTACGATTCAAGTTCTCAAATGCTTGTAGAAGTTTAGTAAATAAAAGCCTGTCAAAGCCTCTGAGGTGTGAAATCTGGTGCGTAATCCTGCATGAAGAAAAAAATTAATAAACCACAGCAATTTCATATGCTTGGGCTACACTCGTTACTGTACAATGAACTATTAGAAAGAAGTGAAATTTCTATATGATGGTAGACTGTCCACAGCCTCTCGATTTTTCAATGCAAAAAAAGCAAACGAAGTGAGCACAAGCACACGGGAGGAGAGGGGCGGGAAGCGAGCAAAAGGAAAATATTTTTTTCGCTCCCTGCTCCCATCCCCTTGCTTCTTCCATTTTGCGCTGGCGTCCAGTTTTCTCGCCGTTCTCACCGTGCGCTCATCGATCGAAAAACACAAAAAAATAGAGAGCTGTGAACAGTCTAATACGATGGATGTTTTGAAGGCCAACTCAGTTAAAGCTTAATCCAGCAGAATCACATACAAAAAAATAATTTATAGCTTAAATTATACAGTTGCTTATTATTATTACCCATTATTTATAAGGGGAAAGCACTTTCCAGCCAAAACGTGGAGATGGGGTGGACCTGCAAATTAGGCACAAAAAATGTAACTTACCACATGTACTATGTGATTATTTTTGTTGTCAAATAGAGCAAATGCCAAACACGCCACTATTACAAATCATAGTTAATTAACTATGTACAAATTAAGAACTGTCCCAACATATGTTATCACCGTAGGACTTCATGAAACCAAAACCAAAGTGATCAAACCTGACCAATCACAGCTAATGAATTGAATGAACCAATCAGAACTTGAAGCAAAACCATGCCAGCGATGTACTATTGAAAGTTCATTAGGCAGTGGTTTAATTAGCTTGCTCTTACAGTGCAATTGGTTGAAAACAGCATGCTTGGTTCTCTAGTTTAGAGGCACCCAAATTGTTACCAACGGAGCTTAGCAAAACACAAAACTAAAAAAAAAACAATAATTAAACTGATTAACCTACAGTACCTCAAGTTAACAACAAGAGATTGTAAAAGCTGTAATAATAAATATTATCAGTTAAATTTCAATCACCTGAAACAGGAGTTGGTTTTACTCTGACCACAAGCTATAAAACAATAAAAAGCTATAAAATTAGTACAATAAGACTTATGTACAAATGAGTACAAGATTGAGAGAACTTGAAATGCTATGGAACATGAAAGGTGAATGTTTCTACAGCTCTTGTGTTTCATGTTCTGCAAAGCAAGCAGTCCCTGTCAAAGTCATTAGATCACTTAGTCTGTTTTCTTATCACAGACACTGACTTACTGTTATATCTATTAAATTTATTTATTTCATTTGTTCACAACAATACAGCACTTAATTGAAGCATTGTCAGGGAGTCAAACTAAAGAAACAACTAGGGTACAATTCAATCCAAACCAGCTTTGAAAATTTATTCTTGTGGATTACAATGTTTTTCAGTTCGAAGTGTCTAAATTTCATTACTCTCTCACTTTCTCTTGTTTTCATTTAAAAATGCTATGGTTGTTAAAAGAGTGCCACCCTCAAATAAGCACCACAACTAAAACACTAAAATTTTAAAGAGTGTCACAGCACTCAATCAAGTAAATACAGTAAGAGGAATTTTCATACCTTGTTTACATTATGGAAAGAGCCAGAAGGCTGATAATAATTATTCCTATAATAAAAGAAATAAAACATCAACTGATCAAAAAGTTCCATATATTATACAGGCTACATGATTATTATTATATGGCTAGTGCTTGTAGCCGATATAATGCACGCTCTGATTGGCTAAGTGCAAGGCCATTATTCTCCTGTAATGCCCACATATTGATTGCGAATTGTGCAAATTAGAAACAAAACAAGATCAAAGGTACTTTAAGCCATCTCGTGTCACTCTTTTTAATGCAGAATGCACTATTGTGATGGTTGTGTGGGGCTGTTGTCCGCTAACACACTTAACCCACTAACACACTAAAGCGCTAGCGTGTAAACTTTGATAATCAATTAATTAGTTATTCTTGTAAAGGGGGTAAGGGGTGGGGAGTACCTGACTGTGTGCACTTGGTAAAACGTGGAGTGTATGGACGTTACTTTTATATGAAGAACACAAGGACTATATATTTGTTTCGAAAGACTATCTTCTTTCCTTGTGGTATTATTCTTCCTTGAGCAGAAAACTCTGCGCTAAACGGATGCGCAGAAGATAAATCTATTATGTGCTTGAACTCACGACCGTCACCTGTTTTTCCCTGTGGTACGATTCTTGTAGACTCTGTGGCGCCAAGTCAAAACCGCAAATTAATTAAATTAGACTTAAGGCACGACAGTGCTTCATGCAACAAAAAATTATTGATATGGTACATTTCATAAATGGGAATAAAAGACATTGCTTCGATTAATAGATAACATCAGTGCCATAACTGGTTTTATTAAAGCAAATTAAAGCAACTACTACCAATGACGCCGTGTTTGCAAAAAGCCCTTCATCGAATAGCTGTGGTTAATATTACAAGACGCTTTCGTAATTAAAAATGCAAAAATTTCTTAACACCCACAAAACAATTACTCCAGGTGTACTGCGCTTTGAAAACCCTTCCGAAAGAGATGTTCTCTTATTTGATCCGCTCATTCCTTTTCGAGAAACGACGTCCGTGATGGAGTGTTTTGTTTTTTGTTCTGTGTTTAAAATCAATCATTTGGAAAAATGAGACAACTCATTATGGATTGTGCTGATTGGCCAAAATTTGACACCTTAGACAACGGGAAGCGGCGTAAATTTCTAGGCATTTCAGAAGTATATGTTGCGAAGCTAATTTTAAACAAGCTGCAATTTCAATTCTCAGGGAAGGTCGCTGGGCAAACTTTTCTGAATTCTTAGACTCAATAATTCCATAGTTAAAATTATGAATAATGACAAAACAGGGAGAAAAAAAACTAAAAGTATCACGTTACATACGATGAAGAGAAAAACAAAAGTGTCATGTTACAAATGAATAAAAGTATCGTTAAGTATAACGTCTTGTGTTGCAACGTCTTATTGAAAGTGAAATGAGGCAAACAAACAAACAAAAAATGAAATGTCATACTTTTAATTTATCGGCCCCTTTGCATTCTGCACTATCCTTTGAGACTCTGAGTTTCAGGATTTTCGTGACACTAGAACATTGTTTGATTTTTACGAAGAAAACTATATCTATCTATATATTCCACCACTAGTACTGTAATCACTATAAATAGAGCTGAACAGTATATATCCTGTTAAAACCTGCACCATTATTGTATGCATTGTAAACAGAAAATTAATGATAATTCATTTTCAACTACTTTCGCAAAATCCATCACATTCAATAGTTCCACTGAACATAACATGGTAGATATCAAAGCACACTTTTCTTTAAATAGGCAAAATAAAGCTGTTCTTCTGATACATCCTATAAATGCACTTATTAAATCTATACATCAAGAGACCACAAGACAAGATACCCCAAAGAAATTTTAGAGCTTCATTCATCCACTAAGATGCGGTAAACTATAGCGTGACATGCACAACAACGACAACGAAAACTCTACAGGTCTAGTCTGACATGTCAGCCGTCTTCTCTTCCTTCGTGCCTAGTCCTCTGAGGGGTAAGGAAAAGAAGATGGCTGACACTTCAGAATATCTACAGGTCCATCTCCTGACACATTGTTGATAGACGTTTCTGCTTTTTAAACCTAAGAGAACTCATCAAAACCCAGTACCTGATAGTTTCAGTACATAAAGGACGAAGGATAATCCGAATAAGTTCATTGTGCCCAATAATTTTGACAACAAATGATGATTTTGGAAAATAAACTGTAATATTTCGGTATAAGCTACACCATCATCAGACTAAGAAAATTAACATACAAGCTAGATCTTAAATACTGTGGGTGACGAGACGAAACAAAAAGTTTACTCAGGAGAATAGGCAGAGTTCTCTGCTGGATTTCAGTCCATTGTTGAGAGAAGGTGCTATGCATTTGATCAAATATGCCTCTTTGTACAGGAGAAGATTCCAATTATTGTCACAGTCTAGTACTGTTGTATTATCACGGACAACATGGGTAAAATATTCTTTATCATAACTAACAGGAGGTGGAACAATGTCAGTATTTAAAGTATCCGGTAAATTACACAAATTACGGATGAAAATTAAATGATCACACGTTCGCAGGTGTTTGTAAATTGCGCTCTCTTTGTCAGAGATAGCATGTTCATGTGTTCGGACGAAAAGAGTTCTGTCTGTTTTGCCGATGTATGCTGATTGGCAACCAGGGCAATTGAATTTGTAAACAACATGTGATTTACTCAAGAGTGGAACTTGATCTTTGTTGTTGGTGTAGAAACATAATTTCGTTGTTTTCTCGCGTACTTTTATCTCGATGTTAGGGTTTGCAAGGCATCTGCGAAGCTTTCTCTTGAAGGATCTTAAGAGTTGCGATGTTTTATCTCCGATGTACGGAACAGAAAGCCAGATGGTTATGGAGTCTTCCTTGTCTTTGTTCCCTGCTGTATGGATCTTATTCAGGGCATCGTACGAGAACCATAGAATTAGCGTGTTTGCAATGCGTGAGGGGAAATTGTTCCAAGATATGATCGTTTTAAGCCGTTTTAGACGTTTCATTCTAGACTTTTTTCCACAAGTTTGACAAGGACATCTGCTTTACTTATGATCTCTTTGAAAACACCACTCCGCACTTTCTGGATATCAACATTTTAACGAACGGCATCGGAATCTACCGTAAGGACACCTTTACAGGTCAATACACAAACTTTGATAGTTTTGTTCCATGGCGTCAGAAAATTTCTTGGATTAAAGCCCTAGTTAACCGCATTCATAGTATTCTGCTCCCCTAATCTGCTTAAATCTGAACTAAAACGGCTTAAAACGATCATATCCTGGAACAATTTCCCCTCACATTAGGACTTCAACACGGTCAAAGTGTGTCATTCATTATGTATTCAGTTTTCATTTCACACATGCGCAACATAATGATAGAATTACCCAAGGGACACTTGACACTACTTAGTATCCTAGCAACTAAATGCAGGTTCGAAAAAACAAGTGATCGCTAAAAACCTGTTTTGACTCCGATAAGATCGATCTCGCCGCTCACATGTGAATGTGCTGCTCGAAGACAAATTGCCACACTGTATAGACTCTGCATACTCTCAGAGAGCTTGTGGTCTCGCGAAATCCCAAAATATAAGCGTTTTGAAAGAAGGCTTATCGTTTCAATGAAAATCTATGGACAACAAAAAACTTAATAAGTTACCGACCGGCCGTTCGCACTAAAGCTATTGTGCAGTCAAGGAAAGGTTTACGCATTTAAAGTTGTTTGTTAACTCGGTGAAGGTTTGCCGTTATGATCAAACAAAAGTTTCACATAAGATGGAGGAATCTATGTCACAATAATATATACATGGAATGTTTTATCTTTCAGTAACATTTAACAAAATGTCCGACAGAGTTGTGATTACGCGAATGTCGGCTTCTTCCAGTTGTTTAACATTTGAGTGTGACAGCGTGTCCGGCTATCTTCACGCTTAGCTTATAATAATGAGCAGTCACGAAAAGGCACGAATGAGAAGTTTGTTTCTTAACTCGCTGAATACGAATGAATGCATCAGACAAATTCGAAGATTCTGGTATTCACTCTTCGCACGTATTTGCATTTTATCGGCAACTCGCCGGTGTTACATTCACGGCGACGGTAATGTTAACAGAGCGGAATCAAAGGCCCTTTGGGCTGTCTCGTGTCTCTTTTCAATATTTTTGTGTAATTTGTGATTTCAGTGTTAAAACGTTAAACCACAAGGTATAGCCTCGTTTTGGTGCTAAGGTTGTTTTCGTTCTATAATTTTATAAAATGACTCACAGGCAGCCCAAGCTCACGTTTCGAGCGGTTGGTAGGTATAAATTGGTGTTGCGTAACACTAGACCGTTGAGAATATTATAAGGCTTTGTATGGGATTTGGGTCGATTTTGGCCGTATTTATGCTTAAAATACAGTAAATATACAAAATAAACTTACTTTTGCCATTTGCTGTGTCCTTTTGCCAGTTTTGCGTCTTGAAGTGGTGTTTTAGTCGATTTTTCTCTTCCCTGTTCCCTCCTTCCTAAGACGGAGTCAAGGCGAAACACTGCCATGGCGATCGATCCGCGATCGAGCGGCGATTTTTAGCCCGAAAATCGGTCCCAACGGCGTCAATTCCTTTCTCACGTAAAGGTCGTTAGCTCTCCTCCTCCCACGAATCCACAGCTTTGGAAAATCTCAATGCATACCCTTTGAAATAAACCGATTTCCACGACTAATCCATAGGTTTCGGAGGTCTGCAATTCCTATGTAATTCGAAGTGGACACGACCGTTTCAAACTAGGCTTAGCGGCCTGGCCTGGTGTCAAATCCACATACGTCCACGGGAGGGAAGGTAAAAATTACTTAGTCGCAATCCGAAACTTTCTAAGTAATTTTTACCTTCCCTCCCGTGGACGTATGTGGATTTGACACCAGGCCAGGCCGCTAAGCCTAGTTTGAAACGGTCGTGTTCACTTCGAATTACACAGGAATTGCAGACCTCCGAAACCTATGGATTAGTCGTGGAAATCAGTTTATTTCAAAGGGTATGCATTGAGATTTTCCAAAGCTGTGGATTCGTGGGAGGAGGAGAGCTAACGACCTTTACGTGAGAAAGGAATTGACGCCGTTGGGACCGATTTTCGGGCTAAAAATCGCCGCTCGATCGCGGATCGATCACCATGGCAGTGTTTCGCCTTGACTCCGTCTTAAGAAGGAAGGAACAGGGAAGAGAAAAATCGACTAAAACACCACTTCAAGACGCAAAACAGGCAAAAGGACACAGCAAATGGCAAAAGTAAGTTTATTTTGTATATTTACTGTATTTTAAGCATAAATACGGCCAAAATCGACCCAAATCCCATACAAAGCCTTATAATATTCTCAACGGTCTAGTGTTACGCAACACCAATTTATACCTACCAACCGCTCGAAACGTGAGCTTGGGCTGCCTGTGAATGACTGTTCTTTTATAATTCTTTTTGATGTATTGATGTCTTGTTTCTTTTTTTTTTACTAAAGTTCTCAGGCTCATAGGCTAGTTTCTACCAGGTAGTTTTGTTTCGTCTTAAACTCAACCTGACAGTTGCAATTCGCTAAGGGTGCAGAGGATTACAAAGAAGGTGCATTCCAAATTAGGAAAAAATAGCTGCCCCCTTTCTTTGTCCGTGGTATATGCTAAAGTGTAAGATCAATGCAAGATATTGACTTTGATCAGTAGTAGAGAGTATTCTGGTCTCGAATTGTCACTATTCGTTATCGTCGCTATTTAGGACTATTCGTCACTATTTGCAACTATTCGTTAGTATTTGGAACTATAGAATTTGTCACTTTTCATTACTATTCAACTACTATTCGCTACTAGTTGTCATCATTCACGACTTACGACTCGTGTCAGGTCGTGTATATTGGACATGGATGACTTATCACATACTATTCGCGACTATTCGGGAGTATTCGTACTATTCGCGACTATGTGCTATTCGATTTTTCCAGACATCTATTTAGACCAAGCCGTCATTCAACACAGGAGAGGGGACTGCTCAGAAGCTTTTTAGTCAGAGAAGCGTGTACTCGACATCAGACTGAGGCTGTTTGGTGAAGAACATCGAAAGACTGCTGACAGCTTCCATAAAGTAGGGGTTACACAACATTCACTGGGCGACTACATCTCCGTTCTTGAGCCCAAGAATCATGCACTTGATATCAGACGGAAACTGTTTGGTGAAAACCATTCAAAGACTGCGGACAGCTATCTTTCAGTGGGGGTTACACAACATTCAGTTGGAGACTACAACTCTGCTCTCGAGTCCAAAACGGGTGCACTTGAAATCAGACGAAAAACTGTTTGGTGAGCATGACTAACAACAAGCATGAAGTGAGGGTTACACAACATTCACTAGGAGACTACAACTCTGCTCTTGCCTATGAGAAGTGTTCACGTGATATCATACTGAGACTGTTTGGTAAAAAAACTTCCAACGACCACTTACAGCTACCATTCAGTAGGTATAACACAAACAACATTCACTTGCCGACTACAAACACAGCATGAAAACATAACTTTACTGCGGTGTAAAGCTGAAGTAAAGCTGGCGTAAATTTGGAATTTAATCAGCTTTATGCGACCTTTACATTTTTTAAAGCTGACCTTTAAACCAGCTTTACACTGCTCATGTCTAAAGCTGGCTTAAAGAGATTGAAACATTTAAGCCACATTTACACCAGGTTTACGCACGGTAGCGTAAATGTCAGGTTTAACCACCTTTAAGAACCTTTAATTGATGGCGTAAAGTTAAGGAGATTTAAGCCACCTTTAATTTTCCGTAAATCTCCATTTTCGTGCTGTGAAATTGTCCGCTCTTAAGTCCAAGAAGCGAGCGCTTTATATCAGATTGAAACTGTTTGGTGAAGGATATTGATATACTGTCTCTGATATTCAGAGACAGCTGACAGCTACCATTCAGTAGGGGTGTTACACATCATTCACTGGGCGACTACATCTCTGCTCTGGATCCGGATCCAAGCTTTGGTGTTTGGTGAAGAACATTCAGAGATGGCTGAGAGCTATCATTCAGTAAGGGCTACACAACATTCACTGGGCAACTACATCTCCACTCTGAAGTCCAAGAAGCGCGCATATGATATTAGAATGAAAGTGTTTGGTGAAGAACACTTACAGACTGCTGACAGCTACCATTCAAAAGGGGTTACACAACATTCACTGGGAGACTACATCTCTTGTCTCTAGTCAGACAAGCGTGCATTCGACATCAGAATGAAACTGTTTGGTGACTGAGGACACCCAAAAACGGTTACAGCAATCGTTCAGTATTGTTTCTTATCAGTATTGCTTATTACCGGGTGAGTATACTGAATCATTATGAAAGTAAGTATATGAAACTTTATTTAAACAGGGTGGGTCATTCAGGTGGAAGACTGGTATCTATAGGTGCGCTGCATCTAAAACTTACATCACATTAAAATTTAAGATTAAAAATAGTACTCCTTATTACAATGCTATTACAAAAAGAGGCTAAAATATACTTTACCAAAAAGCTATTATAACAGGAAATGTTTCTCTAGGCTGTAAAAAGCTTGTATGTTATCTACGCTTGCAACTTTCGCGCCTCTAAAAAGAAAGGTGTTTTTAGAAGATTTACCATTTCCGGGGATGGGGAAAGCAGAGACCGGGGAAAATTTTGCTGGGATCATTTTAAGTCTTCTTTTTTTCATATGCGAGAAATAAAAATGGCGAACATGTGAGAAAACGAAATGATAAAACACTCGGGAAACAAAATGACAAAACAAGCGGGAAGACAAAATTACAAAACAGGCGGGAAAACGAAATGACAGAACAAAATATTATGATTTTTTACCAAAAAAGAACGTCCTCTCTATTTTTGACGCAAATGAACGCAAGAGGAATTGAGCGTTACTCGAAGCACTCGTCCCCCACCTTCTTGCGCCGACCGTTAAATTGCGCTGTTTTCCATTTCTTTTGTGATTTATTGCCCGCTTTCTACAATCCAAGAACAATGTCAGAAAATAGAGTACATGTTTCTTGCGACGAAAAGGCTGAAAATGGAAATACCGGAATGTTTGTAACAAAATAGCATTCCCAAGGTAAATTACCCGAGGTAAACTCACCGCGGGAATACGTTACCGGGGTGTTTGCCGTCACAAACTTAATACTTTACCAAGGTCATTAATCTTTCATACTGTTTTCGGCGCGAAATGCGAAAATGGATAATTCGAGGGTGCTTGCTAGCATCGTTTATACTGTTTCGACAGTCCTCTACTGCTTTGTTATGTCAGTGTTTCAGACACCGAAGAATTAGAAGGCAAAGACTCCGTTTTTATAAATCTCCTTGTTGGATGTTTCTAGGCCTAGAGGTTAAATCGAAATACATATAAGAAAATGCACTATAGATCTTCCTTGACTTGTGTTGTATTTAAACGCCAAATTTCCAAAAAAAGTAGCTTATGTATACTTACAAATCAGCAAGCCATCCAGCCATGATTCTAAGAAAGACCACGCGTTTGCTGCCTTGAACACGCAAAGTTGACCTCCGGAAATCTAAACCATATTTAATTTCAAATTTCTCTGTTTATTTTATTTGCTTATCTTTGAGGTTTGCCTCGCGATCGGTCATTTTATCTTGGGGTACTTGAAAAACCTACCTATTTACCTCGGTAACTTGCATGGGCGATTCTTTTGTTCTTTTTGATGTATCCATGGAAATACACTGCGATAAATTTACCTTGGGAAATGTTGGTCACACACGATTTGTGAGTTTTCCGAGGTAAAGAGCCCATTTACCACGGTAAAAGGACGATGTGTAACCGCAACTGTAGAAGTTTGACACACTACACTTGACACTAAGCTATTCCGTACTTGAAACCCTACACTGCTACACAGATCAAGTAATTTGTTCCAGTCAACTCTTGTTAATTACATTTTATGCAGTCACGAAAAACCTTTTGGTAACGATTCTCACATCGCGGCCGCAATCCTCAACTCGAAAAAAATCTCTGAACTTTTCTAAGCGCAATAATCAGGAAAAGAAGAACTACAATCGAAGCGATCACGCGTTCAGGATCCATGGCAGATTTCTTGTCACGTGAGGGGAAAAAGAATCCTTCGAGAAACGTCCTGACTGTCACGCGAAAGGAAAAAGAAACATTTAAGGAATGTCTAGATTTATTCTCGCGTTTCATTTACTAACGCAGCTGACTGATTTTATCTCAGTGTGCTGATAAACAGTTCTTGATTATCAAAATCTATAATCAGAGGGCTACTTTCGTGGTCTGTATGGTTTTTTTTTCACTTCTAAAATAAAAGTTGACTAAGAATCTAACATTTCGCAATGATTGGAAGTAAAATCATAAAACGCATGGGTCTATTTGGAAAGGAAGGGTTTTTTTTAAAATAAAAGTTAATAAAATAGTTAGGTGCCATGTTCACGGCAAAGCCACTGCCCAGCTACTTTTCACATGCGAACAGAAATCAAGTTATCGCCGCGTAGAACACAAAGCAAACTACTCCCCGGCAGTTAGAAAGGACTAATACAAAGTATAAACGAAAGAGATAAATTATATTTGACGAGTTCTATTAGATTCGGTAGACAGAAATTTCTTTTAAAAGGTGTAAACAACTGAAGGACTAACTGAGACCGTTTGACCTTGTATCGTTTGTCGGATGCCACGCTACTTTATTTAATACGCACTATCAAAACAATTTCAGGAAATTAAATGTCAATCAAATGCGTTTTCGATGAGGTATCAGAACACGCAAGACTTGTACGACACGTACATTTCTTTCTGTAAAAAGAAAATTCACACAATCACAAATCACGCATTTTGTTCCTTTAGCGATAACTTATTAAATCGACGGTTTGCAAGAGTAGCAAATCCAGATCAGCCAATGAATGGCGGTCAACATTGTCCATTTCCATCGACAAGCCGGCCATATTTTATCGTCCAGCTACTACTACTGGCGAGAAGCATGCCATCGCCTCAGTCTTCAGTTCCAAGTGATGTCGAAGTACTTGCTACGGCAAACACAAAAACAAAAAAACCTCGCGTTAAGTCTGCTAACTGGACTGAGGAAGAAACGCACAAAGTTCTTGAAGCGTAGGCGCCAAAATTTAATAAGCTGTGGGGAGTTTCACAAAGAGAAAAAATCAAACTCTTGAACGATATCTATTCTTTGTATAAAGAAAGGTGTCCAGAAAGCCAGAGAATGCTACAGCAGGTGAAGTAACGGCAGCAGAATCTACTGAGTACGAGTTCTAGCAGTTAAAGCAGCAGTCTCGCTCGACTGTAGAAGCTGGAATTCAGAAAATTATAGAAGGCTTCCCCTATTTCGACATCTTTGTCGAGGTGCCGGTGGTGGGACATCGATCCATCTAAAACTGCAATCAAATGAGTCACTACCTTTACCTCAGAGCCGAGTGTTAACGAGGCTTCGCAAATCGAAAGTGTAAATGTTTCTCTTCATGAATCAGAACCGCCTGAGAAAAGAAAAGGGAGAAAGTACGACTCCAGACTGGCAGAGTTCTTTTATTGAAACGCTTGAAAAGAGTATGGAACAGGACAACGCAAGATTTGAACGAAAATGTTCCGTGACGCCCAGAGCAGGCAAATGGAACAAACAAATGCCATACTTGCTGGCTTAAAAGACATTTTTAAAGATTTAGCATCAAAATAATTGTCTTTATCTAATCGTTTATTTTGTGTTATTAGATCGTTGTTATCCGTGCCATAGAGGTCGCACTTTTCAAAACAAATGTTGTGCAATACTCACATAGCAATCACAGTCTTGTTTAGGGTCTCGTTTTTCTGTTCAACCCTTTTCAACGCACTGTTGGACAGCTAAGAATTTGCTTGTTCACTGCAAGTTCATAAAAAAACGCCATCTCTTCTGCGTGCATTGCGTGTCGTTTATTTACAGATAACGTCAACGCTTTATATCATCGTGCGAGTGCACCGAATTAGCTCGAATTTGTTGCACTTGATAGACCGATCAGAAGAACCACATAAGACTGTTCAACTAACTACAGCAATAAACGTAAAAGAAAAGAAATCAATTTTAAGAACAGTAAAGCGTGCCTGTATTTCACATAATAAGCCCTTTACAATAAATACTCCTAACCTACAGTGTGATTAACCAGCGCGTTAGCTGCGACCTCTTTGTTAAAGAAACATTATCTGTTCTTTGATATGAAATTCCGGCGGCCTCACAAAGCAAATGTTGACATCGCGGGAAAAATATTGACATGGCGGGAAAATTCCGCGGCCTCACAAAGCAAACACACATGGAATGGTCCATGGAATGCACTTTCTCCCCCTCGCATATTCTCGTGTTGTCATGACAACGTCATGACGACACGAGACAAAAAGGCATTTCCTTCTTCGACATTCAGCATTCTAGTTCAAGGCATTCTAGTTTCCTTACTACCCTTGATTGGCATTTTCTCTCTTGCGACTTTCGGCTGCAAATAGTTTTAGCGTTGTATTATATATTCTTTGACTAAACGAAGAATTAATGGAGGTTTACACATTCGTGAAACATCATCGCGACCGATTGTTTACACATGGGCGCCTGTATAGATTCGCCGCCAGATAAGGAAACCTCAGTGCTGGAAAGATTTTGCTAACAGTCATTTCAAGACTCTCTTCGAACGGTAGAGGTGAGATTTTCAAGTTCTTGCATTTTGGAAGTTTTCACAGGTAAACCGCAAAAAAAGTTGTGTTAACCGTCTTTCAACCGCTTGCTTATTCTTGCGGTGCAAGATAACTTCTTGCTAACTTCTTAAAATGGTTTCTGTCTATTCTTTGAAGCGCTTTCAAAGTAGTATCGGAAACTTACTATTAGAAATATCTTCAATGTTTGGAACGCAAAAACCGGTTTTTAAAATTAATCCCAAGTTGAGAATCCCAATGGGACGTGACGTAAAAAAGCGTTGAGCGTTACTAAGATACAAGACTCATAAATATGCACGAACCCCACTTGAGTGGGGTTCGCTGAATGACACACTTTGACCGTGTTGAAGTCGTCATGCACGCATTGCAAACACGCTAATTCTATGGTTCTCGTACGATGCCCTGAATAAGATCCATACAGCAGGGAACAAAGACAAGGAAGACTCCATAACCATCCGGCTTTCTGTTCCGTACATCGGAGATAAAACATCGCAACTCTTAAGATCCTTCAAGAGAAAGCTTCGCAGATGCCTTGCAAACCCTAACATCGAGATAAAAGTACGCGAGAAAACAACGAAATTATGTTTCTACACCAACAACAAAGATCAAGTTCCACTCTTGAGTAAATCACATGTTGTTTACAAATTCAATTGCCCTGGTTGCCAATCAGCGTACATCGGCAAAACAGACAGAACTCTTTTCGTCCGAACACATGAACATGCTATCTCTGACAAAGAGAGCGCAATTTACAAACACCTGCGAACGTGTGATCATTTAATTTTCATCCGTAATTTGTGTAATTTACCGGATACTTTAAATACTGACATTGTTCCACCTCCTGTTAGTTATGATAACGAATATTTTACCCATGTTGTCCGTGATAATACAACAGTACTAGACTGTGACAATAATTGGAATCTTCTCCTGTACAAAGAGGCATATTTGATCAAACGCATAGCACCTTCTCTCAACAATGGACTGAAATCCAGCAGAGAACTCTGCCTATTCTCCTGAGTAAACTTTTTGTTTCGTCTCGTCACCCACAGTATTTATATATTAGTCTGATGATGGTATAGCTTATACCGAAATATTACAGTTTATTTTCCAAGATCATCATTTGTTGTCAAAATTATTGGGCACAATGAACTTATTCGGATTATCCTTCGTCCTTTAAGAACTCATCAAATACATGTATAATTTCTCTCTTTCGGTTATACATTGTAGCATGAGTTTAACTAACCTGGTGTATTGTGTTCTTCTTCTACATGTTTTCTTGTTAGAGTTACAATTATTTTCATTGATAATCTCAAAGTACAATCTTGTCACAAAGGTTAGAAGACTATTGTGTAGTTCCAGAAAATATCCATACCCCCCCCCCCCCCCCACGGAAGGCTTTTTGTTTTGCACCCCCCTCCCCCCCAGGAATTTCCGTTCCAGAGGGTCTGTGGGGACCCCCCCACCCCCCCAGGAATTTCCAATATTTTTAAACACCCCTTTGAGAATTCGAAATTGCTTCGTACTTTAAAACGTAGGGCGATTGTAACAATCTAGTTGTATCCTTAGCATTTGGACACTAAATAAAGTCGGCAGAAACGTTTAATACGTGCGTGATCTTCACTTCACTTGTAAATCAGAAATCAGTAAGTAAACATGTAGCTTCAAAACTTCATTCAACGCCTCTAGAATAATTTTTTAATTTGTTAAAAGCCTGGACCTTTTTATTTCATTTACTGTTAGTCATTAATTTTACGTACTAGAAGATATGTTACAATTTCTGCGAAGTGTTGTTTCAGAATTTCAAGTCTCACGCACGCAACGGCACTGTAAATAAAAATTGCAACTTACAACATTCCTTGCTGGCCCGGTTATTTATCTAAAATTCTGTCTTACAATCTACTAAGGCTTTGTTTTTAGGATTCCAGCAACTTCATAAACGGCCGCCTTCAATATCGTATCGTAAATATCTTTCACGTTCGTCCAAAGTAATTTCACTAGCTTAGCAGCCAGGCCTTCTGAGACAAGACACCAGTGGGAGTCTGGGACGAGTTTCTGCTGTCACGTCCGCCATTTTGACTCGGTCACGAAGAAAGAAGCATCTTTGTACGCGCTAGCAAGCGCTAGGAAACTCGAATGAAAAACAGAAACATTAAAGCTTATGATGTAAACCTCATCTCAATGGAAAGGAGCTTTATTTTTTGTTTTAAAACAACGTACGTAAGTATTTCTTCGTGCTTCGGATCGATCGTGTGTTGTTTATTTTTTTCCTGTTTCTTCACCCCGTCTGGAAAAGGAGCTGCCCGTGAACCCCCTCTACCCCTCGGAAATTTCTGGGTTTAACCCCCCCTCCCCCTTGGAATTTCCAGTGACCTTCCGTGGGGGGGGGTATGGATATTTTCTGGAACCACACATTTTAAAAATGTAACGCTTGTCTGTATTTTACTTGATAGCTGCTGGCTGCAGTTAAAGATATCCAAAATTGAAAAGCATAATGCTAATTTTAACAAAAAATAGACTCTTCATCCTAAAAAGGTTATATGTAGTCCTCTTTAGAACTTCATCCATCCACTAAACAGGGCCCACGCAGAGGGAGGGCCTGGGGGGCTTTAGTCCCCCCCCCCCCCCCCCACTTTTTTACAGTAAAAAGAAAAAAATGATAAGAACTTAATAAGTAAATAAGCAACTAAAGAAATGAAACGAAACGAAAAAATAATTATTGAAAAACAATTCTTTAAAGTATTTCCTTTGAACGTCTTTCCAGACTGCTGGCCATAAATTGCGTTTCATTTAGTTCCATATTGGTTAATCCAGTAACGAGTGCATCTGGTGAACAATCATTCAGTTTCCACTACCCGAACACTGAAAATTTTGCTCAACAATGACGCAAGAGATTCAGCAACCTGACAATAATGATAAACAGTCATGAAGAATGACTTTTTTGACAAATCGCAGCAATAACAGAATGGAAAATTTCGGCATCTTTAAAGAATCTAATTTACACTAAAATTTTAGTCCTTGTTAATTTCCATTCTGATTGATAAACACCGTTTACACCGTTAAGCTTAAGTATGGCAAAAATCGTCGGATTTCTAGTTTGTAAAGGCTTATGGCAGAAGTACTGATTTGGAGTAAATTTTATTGTTTTAAGCAGGATTTGATAGTGAATCTATAGGGCTGGTTCTAAATGTTTAGTAAACTTATACTGTAAAAACATTACAATAATATAGCAACGCTGATACTACATGTACGTGAAAAAGAAACTTATCGAGACAACAACATGACCAGAACCGGCAAAGCAGGGTTGCAATTGGGGACAGTTGTTTGGTCCTTTTTGCTACTCATCAGCATGGTATAGCAAATCTAAATAATGCCAGCTCGAAGGCCAGCGCAAATAAATTGCAATAATCTCTCATGGACCTTATGGTTAGCAGCATTGTTGTTTCAAGTTGTAAAGACCTCACGCTTTAAGCACTGAACGTTTGTATCTATACACTGCCAATTTTCCCAGTTTAGCATGCCTCTGAGACCCCTCCCCCCACCCCCCGCCAAGCTGGCAAACGATTACACATTAACATCTGAGCCCCCCCACTCAAAATCTTGCTGTGCGGGCCCTGCTAAAAGGGCTGTTGTTGTCGGTCTATAACAGTTTCTTGTAGCGTGAAATTCACAACAAGATATATGAACCTACATCTAGTACCTCTTGACTCAGGTCAATCTTCGGGGTCAAAAATTATAAAATTAATGTCAATTGCTTTGCCTTTTAGATAGACATTTCTGCTTGTCGTTGGCCTTGTGTCTCCAATTTCAAAATCGAGGACAATCAAAAATACTTTCTACACAAATAATGTGCAAAACACACACAGCAAATCACAGCCTTTTTTAGGGTGCTCGTTTTTTGTTCAACCCTTTTCAACGCAATTCTCCAATGAGCTTTCAACATGCCAAATGCTCGTTCCACTACAAACCGTAGCTCACTGAACTTTAAGTTAAACTTTCCCTGCTCCTGAGTCAGGCGTCCACTGTCCGGGTAGGGTTTCACTAGCCAGCTAGAAGGGGCCTTATTAATCTGTTCCATGTTGTATGCTGCTGCTTAAACATCCTCGGAGACCCAGGGGTAGTTACTCAGGGCAAAACGAAGTAAACTGGGCAAAAATTGTAGCTGCGAAAATTTTCTATAAAAGTAAAAGAGCCCCGGGAAACGAGCCTCTCCACACCATTTCCAAGCGGCTCTGCAAATGCTGGCTCCTGATAGAGCAAAAAAAAATCCTTTGTATTATTTTGCTCAATCGGCAAACAGTAACTTCAGAGTCACTTTCGTGTGTTCTTACACGGCAGTTTATTTCAATTTACATTAGAGAACCACAAAAAAGTCGGGGAATCATTTCGGATGCCAGAAAGAAATATATTTCAAGATCTGCCCAGATATTTTCACTTGGACTGATCAGAGGAATCGAAAATAGCGGCTTGTTTACCTGTTTGCAACACATTGGCGGCCATTCGGAACACTCGTCTGATCTCGTCTGGCACGTGCGGTAAAACAATGTACACAGCACAGAAAAATTGCAGTTGGCCATAAAATCAAACGTACAAGCCACTACTTTCAATACTTTTAACCCCAAATAAAATTTTCAGAAAATCGAGACCTAAAAGCTTACATCAATTACTCATTTCATTTCTTTTTTTATATTTTTTATTTTCAGATATTTTGGCCAACTGGAATATTCCCGTGCTGCAAAGAAATGCATGCAGTGCGGGCTAAACGAGTATGCCAAACCGCCCCCAACGCAAATTTATTTGCAAAGGTAAACAGTCAAGACACAATTTGTATTTACAATACCTCTGATCGGTCCAAACAAAAATTACTGGTAGATGTTGATCGTGAGATATCTTTCTTTCTGTCATCGGAAATGACTTCCGACTTTTTTGGCTATCTTATGTTAATTAAAATAAAATATGGCCGATACACTAATCACCATATAAGAGCACACGAAAGTGACTCTGAAGTTAGTGTTCGCCAATTGGGCAAAATAATACAAAGGAATTTTTTTTGCTCAATCAGGAGCCAGCATTCGCAGAGTCGCTTGGAAATGCTCTAGTGAGACTCCTTTCCCAGGGGCTCTTTTACTTTTATAGAAAACTTTTGCAGCTACGATTTTTGCCCGGTTTACTTCGTTTTGCCCCGACTAACTGCCCCTGGGTCTCTGAGGATGCCGCTTAAAGTGCCTATGAAGTAAAAAATATTTTTGCATTTTTTTGTGGCTTGTTATGCCTACTTTTCGAAAAGCTAAAAAACAAATATTGTCAGAGAGAGAGAAATCTGACTTTTTGCCGCCTGAAGTGGCCTTGGTATGACAGAACAGTGGGTCCGGAGACTGAGAACAAGTTCACGATCTGTGACATAAGAAATTGTTCCACCAATTTGTATACTCCATGTCGCTTCTTATCGCTTCCATTGCTGTGCGGGTTCGTGCTCGAGTTTTAGTCGAAATTTTAAGTTTTTATCTTGATTTAAATATATAAAGGCAGCGATAATTAAATGTTTCTTCGGGTGTAGTTTCAAATAGGCAAGAATCGGAGAGGAGCAATTCCGCTAAAACAGAAGTTGTTGGACTGTAGGTTCACCTGACCGAGCGATGAAGACTAGACTTTCTAAAAGTTGCTCGCTTCTCGATTCCGGTTTTATCACTTGCAGCAGGCCAAATTTACAGAAACAGCTTTGTCAAAGACCATGTCACACAAACCAGATCCTTGCCAGATCGATCAACACGCGTGAGATGAAACTTGAATCTCTTTCGAACTTTCGAACGTCTCGTGAGTGAGTTTTGATTTCTCTGATTTCTGTTCATGCATTCAATCTGGGACACAATCTTGTATGATTTGCAGAAGGCAAACTGCAAAGATATTCACGAACATCAACGATAAGTAATCAAGAAACTGCACTGTCTCTCAGCGCCAACGGCGTGGAGTCAGGAAGCTTGACCTTTGAAGTCGCAGCATACGTGTTCGAATTTTTCCAGCGTGGCGAAAGGCAAGAGGTGATGTCCGTTTGCTTGGTTCTTGTGCCCTTTTTAAGACCAAGTCTATGGTAGCTTCACTACTTGCTCAAACTCGTCGACTCTAGGATATCAGCCTCTAGTTCAGTCGGAGCAGATTGAAAGACAAATAGAGCATGATACTTGAAACAGATTCATGTGCATTCGTGCATTGAATAAACTTCTTTGCACCTTCAATTTCCTTGTGTTTGTTGGATAATCTAACACAGTCAGATCCTTTCAAATTAGCCCTCAACCTATCTTTTGTCTTGGAAAAGTTCTGCATTGAGGTGAAAATTTTCTTAAATAGCGTTTCGTTACGCTCTCAGTTTACTATACGGCAAACAATTTTAAATTTAACGCTTGAGCCGCTTCGAACACATTTTCAAGAAGATGGAGGCTCCCGATTTTGACGAGATAATGTCTGGTGGGATCCAGAAAATAATGAAAGCAAATCAAAGAACGGGAAGCACAGAAAAGAGCGGCGTTTATCTCCAAAAGCCATTACATGTAGTAAATCACAGTTTCATTAACACCTCCAACGCCTTCGGTGACCGCAGTCTGGAGAAATTCGCACCAAAATGATGTCATTTGATTCGTTTTCCAGCAGGGGAAACAAGTCGAGCTCTCATACTTTGCGCTTGTTCTCGCGCTTCGTGCTCTGTTAGCCCGACTTGTAGGCAAGTCTTGACACAGACGTGTGCGGAAGGTCTGGGAAGAGAAGTTCTCGTAAATGCTCAGGTTGCCGAGATGATTAACCTGAAACCAGTGAGTATTCTATGAAGGTCTATCAGTGTCTTCCCCTCACTGTTATTTTTATTCTTGTTTGATCGTATGAGTCTCGCAGTCATGCATGTGATGATCCAGAACACGTCCATCAATGCAGAATACATAATGCAATCAATCCATCTAGCTCTTCAAATTTTAAAAGGCAAATACTTTGCTTTGGGGTGGCTGCATGTTTTGTTGATTCTGTAAATTTCAATGCAATAAATACAGATTTATTGAAAATTTCTACCTTAGTTCATCCAGTTCGTGACTCCCATGAACTGTCATTTTTTTGTTTAACTCTTTGGCTGTGGTATGGTAATAAACTGATGTGTATTTAATAATCTGAATATTTTGGGTAGAGTGCTCAAAAGAACTTTAAAAGAACTTAATTTTAAAATTTGACTTTGTTCTTTAGATTCCTTATGGCAGACCTGTATAGATGGCCTAACTATACATGGGCTGGGACAGTAAAAGGCCCAATACCAGTCTCTGTTTACATGCATCATAACATTTGGTAGAAATTCCAGCCTTTGGGGCTAAGAAAGAGGGTGGCCCTCTTTATAGAGGGCATGAGGTTCTGCTTATGTACATGTAATTATAACTTGCAAAATTATTTACTAGAAAAAATCCAACATGATGCTTGTTTTTCTACCCATCCTACCAATCTTACACCCTGAATGAAATATTGGACACATTTTTGAGGATTATAACATAATTTGTACTGAGAGGGTGATTTCATGATCACACCACAAAATGTTATACCAGAGCGAGTTACAATGGTGCAAGTTCACCCTGATTACCGTACCAGGGCAAGATTTTCATTCCAGTATAAAAATTTATTCTGGTGTCATGTAAACACGGTATGACTTTTTCATCTTGCATCAGGATATTAAGTCATGCAGGTATCACGTAAATGACTAACTGTACATAGTTATATGAGGTAAACGAAATTAGTACTGGTATTATTATTTTAAACACCTCCTAACACTACAATGCCACAATAACAATGAATATCCACATTTGTATTGATATTCTACTGTGATGTAATTTTCAGTTTATTTATCATGTACACTTGAAGTACCAGCCCATTCAAGAAAGTACAGGTTTATCAAAATAATTTACTTTGTTCTTAAAACTAAAACATCAAGTTGGTAAGTACAAATGGTTTGAATAAAAATGAAGGTAAGGGTGAAAACTCACTTTAAATTGTTCAGCTGAGGTCTGGGTGACTAAAGAATCATGACAATAAATACTGTTTTGAGAGAACAGGAAACTTGGATTTGGGAGACTCAAAAAATATACCAGAATAAATAGAAATGATACATGTACATCAGCACATGTCAGGGAGACACCGTGGCCTAACGGTTAGCATTTGGAACGTCAGATCAAGTGGTCCGAGTTTGAGCCCAGGCCCAGGTCATAATGCCTTGTTGTTGGGTGAGACACTTAACTCTCAGTGAGTGCCTTGCTCCACCATATGAATGGTTACTTGAAAATTATCAGGGCAACCTGATAGGTAGGGGGTTACCTGCCATGGACTAGCATTCCATCTGCTGGTTGCTTTGTTTTTGGAGTCAAGTGCCAGGCTGATAACAATTGACGTTCAATTTCCGGAATGTGTTTTGATAGTGCCATGAGCATGATAAGTTTGATCTTGCATTCTTTGATTGCTGTGAAGATTAACGTCGCATAATTTATTTTGAAATCGGCTGCATTGACCTTTGTCGCGTGACACTGATAATCTTCTGTCAGCTAGCGATTACACAAACTTTGCTAGATGCAGTTTTCGAGTCAACAGTTGACAATAATTTTGTCCACTGGTACGACTAGACAACTTTTTGCTGCGGCCCTTTGAGTGAACTAATGAGATGCATTTTTCCACTAGACAGCTCTATTTGTCCAGTCAACAAAACCTGTCCACTCGTACAACTTGTGAAATGTATTTTTTCAACTGGTGTGGACTTGTCCACTCGTACGACTCGAAAGACGTATTTTTCGACTGGTATCATGTCGACAGTATTGGATATGAGTGGGTTGTCCAATAAACACGACCTGATACGAGTCGTAAATGGCATCAGTTGACTCGTGTGAGTCATACAAGCCATACGGGTCGTCAAACAATAGTTTAAGATACAGGTGGCCAAACAATAGTTAACAAGTCGTACAAGTGGTGAATTGCATATAATTAGTGAGACTTAGGGTATATTGCAAGGGGTACGACTTGTACAAGTCATACGAGCTGTGCAGCTCGTGAAACAATGGTTTAAGAGTCATCATACAAGTGGTAAATTGCAGATTTCGAAAATGGAAGAGAAGCAAAATCACATGTAAACAAAAAATGCTAATGAGGTTGCGTATATGGCCGCTTCATACTAAAACCATTGCTGCAGAGTCAACGCGTTGTGCAGGATTAAGACACCAAACTGTTTTATTAACGTTTAGTTATAAAGCCCTTCTTTTCAAAATAACTCACGCACGCTTTAAGATTTTACTTCCATTCTGAGGGAAGTGTTAGATTTATAGCAAACTTTTATTTCAGTCCAAAAATTTTTTCAACAAAAGTAGACTGCTGAAGGTGTTGAGTTTGTGAAATCAGTTGTTAACCGGCTTAATCTGGCGAAGAGTAATTTTATAAACAAATTCAAGCGCCACAAAAGTGTTTGGTGGTAAGATTCTGTAAATTGCGAGGCAGTACAGTTATGGAATGCTTGCTACGCAGGCTAGCTGGTATTAGAACGAAGAATATACATTGTGTTTAGCGTGCTTGGGCTCTCACATTTTTAAAACGAAGAATATACATTGTGTTTGGCGTGTTTGGGTTCTCGCATTTTTAAAACAAAGAATATACATGGTGTTTAGCATGTTTGACCTCTCGCGTTTTTAGAACGAAGAATATACCTTGTGTTAAGCGTGTTTGGGCTCTCACGTTTTTAGAACGAAGGATATACATTGTGTTTAGCGTGTATAGGCACTCACGCTTTAAGAACGAAGAATATACATTGTGTTAAGTGTGTTTGGGAACTCACACTTTTAGAACAAAGAATATACATTGTTTTTAGCATGCTTGCCTTGGGCCATCATGCTTTCAGAACAACGGATATGATACACAATTCACCAATATGCAACTATACCACTCATTAACCATTGTTTCACGACCTGTACGACTCATTCGACTTGTAAAAGCCATACCATACATATATTCTTCTCTTTCTAGAGAATCTGTAGAGAAAGTGACCTTTCAAAAGAATTATGCAGATCACCATATGCATGCTACAAAGACTGCATAATCCACGCATACATTTAGTTATTGCAGCAGCCACCTTGTACTTGTACACACACTAAACCCTAAGAAGACTAAAACAGTCTTAAGTGCGCCTTTCTACAATTTTCGACCGAACAGCGGCACAAGTCGAAAAATCGATTTTGCTCATATTTTGCACAAAGATAGGGCCTAGTGAGAAACTAAACGGACTGCAGTTAGTTTGTCCTGATACAGCTTCCTTTCGTAGAAATTTGCAAAAAACTATTTCGCCCGGTTTGGGCTCAAAATCCACTTCCGGTTAGACTGAATTTTGTGAAAATTTGATCGTCTCGCGCATTATACTACAGCTGTTCATGAATCTTTCAATGATATTTATTATCTTTTCAGGTCTTCATTGTATGACTGAGCAAAAAATAAAACAAATGGAGATTAGTTTTGAGCCCGAAACGAGCCAAAACTGACAACCTAAATTTGCAAATGTGTTGCAAGCGAAATGATGCAGTAAAACATTGCCATTTTTTTCTATGGGCGATAACTTTAAATATCGTAAAAATACTTTCTATGGGTAAACTATACACCCATCTGCTATAATATCAAAAAAATTCTTTGGGGAGATGGTTTTCAGTGGCCCGCTTTGGCCTGTGTTTATCACTAATTTTGCCGAAAATCTGTTGTTTGAAGTGTAAACAATTGCGTGACACGGCCGGTAAACCACGAATAAAATTATTCTTTTTAAAAGTATGTTTGACGCTCTTGTAAGAATTCAGCCAAAAAAATCATGCAAATATATGGGCCAGTTGGTGAACTCCTTGAAGTAGGAGCAATGTGAGATTTTCTCCGTTCACCCGTTTTGGAAACGTTGCGTGATCACAAAATGTTAGACGGTAATTAATTCAGTTAAATTTATTGAAGTTCTCACCGTCCTGAAGTTCTCACCAATATTCACAAAACCAGGTCTTATACAGGAAAGGTTAAAAATTCTCAGATTCACTGATACACGTAATCACGGGTCGATATTGTTTGGTAATTTCTTTACGTGATCTAAAGGGAACTCGGGTAATAATTAAAGTATGTTTTTGCCGATCTCGTCAGATCTGATGCCTGTGTTTTTACGCAAATTTGTTATCACTCGTTTTATTCTAGTCCCATACAGCAGGAAAATCTAACACTAAAAAAATGTTGGTTTAATTCATTTTCAATTAAAAATTCAATTAGCTCGCCCCCAACTACCGAGAGAGTCCCCCCTTTTTTTCCTCGCTCGCCCGGTCTTTTCGTCCGCCCCCAACTACCGAGAGTCCCCCCCCCCACCCCCTTTTTTTTCCTTGCGCGCCCACCTTTTTCGCTCGCCCCAACTACCGAGAGCTCGGAACAGGCCAAGTGAAAACCTGCAAGTTGTCTGTTCTCCACCCAGTGTTTGAGAATTGAGAAATCCGTTTTATTAGAATTTGATGGAGATCAGTATTAAGTATTACCCATTAACAAGTAGGATTCGTAGGTGCTTTTTGTCTACATACATGTTCGTTGTTGAAATATTTTGAAACTCCACGTCGCAAGTCACCCCACGCCCCCTCTCGACCTCTGACAAACCACAGACCTGTTGGCTTCATCCCACCCCGTCCCACCCATTTTAAGCACAACAGTTCTCCATCCTCCGAAAATTGGCTGATAATTTTTTAGGGACATTTCGCATAGAGAAAATTGCCCTTATGCAACTGAAACCGCTATCGGTGGACAGCCCGATCAAAAGGACCAGAGAAAAGGAGCGGCAAAGAAAAGGGGCTTTTCCTTTCCTTAAAAGGGGGGGGGGGGGGGGGGGGGGGTGAAGGTGGAATGTAGTTGGCACCGATGTTTTTAAACAAAAGGGAAGAACTGGTCTTCTTCCTCTCCACTAGATTCACCAGTGATTGCAGTTTATGTCCACAAATGTAATGTGTTTATCTAGCGAACGTACAGTACTAGAACAGAAATGACACTAGACCAAAAAATATCCCTTGAATGATCATGCAACGTATGAAGTGAAAGTAGGGATTTTTTTTACATGTGTACCAAGTATGACTGAAGCGCAAACAAATTTCCGATGTCGTAATATTTTTATTAAACGTGTGCTAGATGTGCTGGACTATCCGACCTTTCGTCATTGTTTTTTCCTTTTATTTGCCGACGCTGAATGCTAATGAATTCTCTAAACAGATCATTGCTATTTCATATCGTTATTACAGACAGTGTAATCCACCCTAAAACAATTTGTTACTAATTTTAGTGTGGGAAACCACTGAGAATAGGTTAGTTGTCAATCGACCAAATCGGCCACTTGTATGAGTCAGGATGAGTAGTTTATCATCGTATGAAAAATAGTATCACCCCAGTACTTAATTATTACAGGTTAATACACTACGTATGGACAAAGCATCGTAAATGTTTATCTAATTTAAATTTCAGCTGAAGAAAAGTAAACAGCACTTAACTACCTGCGGGAAAAGAACCACCTAAAAAATAGATCCAAATACGTTATAAATAATTAAAGAAGTAAGATTATCTCTAAGTTCCTATCTACAATAAGCGGGTGATATCTATTCGTTTTCCAATATTATTACCGACTCTCACTCAAAACTTGAAAACCCTCGGGAATTGTGACCTGCCGTGTCACGCAATTGTTTACACTTCAAACAGCAGATTTTCGGCAAAATTAGTGATAAACACAGGCCAAAGCGGGCCACTAAAAACCATCTCCCCAGAGATTTTTTTTGATATTATAGTAGATGGGTGTATAGTTTACCCATAGAAAGTATTTTTACGATATTTAAAGTTATCGCCCATAGAAAAAAATGGCAATGTTTTACTGCATCATTTCGCTTGCGACACATTTGCAAATTTAGTCTGTCAGTTTTGGCTCGTTTCGGGCTCAAAACTAATCTCCATTTGTTTTATTTTTTGCTCAGTCATACAATGAAGACCTGAAAAGATTATAAATATCATTGAAAGATTCATGAACAGCTGTAGTATAATGCGCGAGACGATCAAATTTTCACAAAATTCAGTCTAACCGGAAGTGGATTTTGAGCCCAAACGGGGCGAAATAGTTTTTTGCAAATTTCTACGAAAGGAAGCTGTATCAGGACAAACTAACTGCAGTCCGTTTAGTTTCTCACTAGGCCCTATCTTTGTGCAAAATATGAGCAAAATCGATTTTTCGACTTGTGCCGCCGAAAGTCGTTTTTAGTAGACTTTTGTAGAAAGCGGCACTTAATGTCTGTGTGTAAGTTACAGGTTTGTATATGTTATTTACAAGCATGTTGTACAACTATATATATGAGAAAACATCTTCATCTAAATTGGCTTTTGCACTTACATTCCAGATCTGTATACTGCCGGTTCTTCAACAATTTTCACTTTTTCATTTATGGTTGCTATAAATTAAGTGTATTGTAAATTGAGTAAAATAATTATAATAACAGAGGATTATGTAAGTAAAATAGAGTTTTTAATATTATACTTGTGGTATGAAAGGGTGTAAGCAAACAAACTTTTTATAAAAGGAATTCAACAAATACTGGCAACAGAACACAGATGGACAAATTATGAACTTCACAGGAACTACATGGCAAACTTTTCAGGGGCAGGATTTTGACAGCAGAAATCTCAAAAATTGCATCACACTTCTCCCTTCACAAGACATATGCTACAAGTAACACATATCCAAGTTTTGTTTCCTTGTTTGTTATGTGAAGCTTCATCTATACTTGATTTTTTATCCCTAATTATGGCTGATTTTTGACATCAAACTGCCAACAAAAAATCAAGCCTAACTGTTTGATCACATGTATCTGGTATTTTTTTATTCCTCCACTTCATATGACTATTATTTTTGGGTATGATATCAAAGAGATTAAAATTTGTTAATTTTGATAATTTGTAATCAAAACCCCAAATTATACACATTATAGATCATGCGACATTGTGATACAGATAAGACATGTTTGGCATTACTAAACAGCAAAACAGCGAACAGCAAACACTGAAACAGCAAAACCAAGTATTGAAACACCAGGACATAACACCAAGACACTGAAACAAAACTGCGAAACAAAGCATCAAAACACCAAAAGGAAACACTAGCAGAGGCCTCTTTTCCTTTGTAATGACTGTCCATTTGTTGTTCTTTTGTGTTTGTGATAATCTGCCTGCCAAGCCTCTTAAGCATGTAAAACATACAAAAAAGAAATTGAACTCCAAAATGAGGTCTGGCGGCGAATTAACATCAACAAAAAAGAATAATAAACAAGGTAAAAAAGGTCTGTTCACTGAGCATATGGAGTGCGGAAAGAGACACCTCCGTCACGAGTCGAAAATGGCTTTAATTCAACCGCCATCTATGGTCTTAAATGCGATGGTTGTATTCAATTGAACTCCAAAATGAGGTCTGGCGGCGAATTAACATCAACAAAAAAGAATAATAAACAAGGTAAAAAAGGTCTGTTCACTGAGCATATGGAGCGCGGAAAGAGACACCTCCGTCACGAGTCGAAAATGGCTTTAATTCAACCGCCATCTATGGTCTTAAATGCGATGGTTGTATTCAATTGAACTCCAAAATGAGGTCTGGCGGCGAATTAACATCAACAAAAAAGAATAATAAACAAGGTAAAAAAGGTCTGTTCACTGAGCATGTGGAGCGCGGAAACAGACACCTCCGTCATGAGTCGAAAATGGCTTTAATTCAACCGCTGTCTATGGTCTTAAATGCGATGGTTGTATTCAAAACACATGCTCTTTGCATTGTTTGCTGACCGTAACTTGAGCCCATTGTGTCTAGTGCATTTCTTTACATTAATTTTGCTGTCATTTATTGAGCCCACATACATGTAGCAAACATGGCATCCTCATAAAGTGTTACATTGTTTGCTTTCTGTCGTTTTGGATAAAATTGATGATGGTCCAAAGGTAAAACAAAACTGAATGATGAGCAGTTCAAGGCTCTACTTGAAAGCTGTTAAGATGGAGCAGCAGTTATTCAACAAGCCCGATAAACTAAAGAAACTTGAAGAAGCCCATTGGTTTACTGTAGTCCCGAATGCTTGGGAAACATCTGATCCAAGCAGTTCCTCTAAAAGTGCTACTATGATGAAATTTGGATCTGTCCTATCTAAGCTGTTTTAAAACAAGCCAAGAATCGCCACAAAATCGTCGCAAAATGTAATAAAGTGTTTAATGCAAAATGTAATAACTTTCCAACGCAAAATGTAACAACTTTTCTACCGCAAAATGTATTACTCTTGATTTGCAGGTGTGGTGTTTGGAAATCAAAGTAAGATCACGACTCAGTTATATGTGAACTGAATAATAGGTGTACATGATTTATTCTCAAATCTTAAGACCCTCAGTTCGAGATACAAATGCCCTTTTATCACATTTTTACTTATACTTATTCAAGGGTCAGAAATTTGGTATAAATTGTAAATCATGATTTATAATTGTACATGTTAGGCTACATTTCAATCCCTAGGCATCCTCAAGCTCACTTGTCGAATGTGATACTGGTCGCAATACAGTAGCACTGGTAGCTTTCTGCATTCTATTTTTGTAATTTCCTGGTATGTTAGGTCTCTAATAATGGATAAATGCTTGTCTATAAGTTTCATTGTTCGTGAAGGACAATAAACTGGCCACCATCTTGTCTTCATAACACGTTGTGTCCCTTGTGGGGAAGCTTTTTCACCTAGTACACCAAATACTTAATCACTCAGGTGAGCCACTTCCTTGATTTATTGATCCCTTCGATGACACATCCCAAAATAATCACAACAGATTTTTTTATGAACGTCACCGGAACGTTTTGCATGAGGTCAGTCTCGTTTATATATCACTTGACCTACATTAATTTGCATATTCCGGATTCCAGACACCCTTCGCTGAAGCTGAACTCTCAGCTTCCACGGACCCACTCCTGGACAGCAATGATGCCGAAGCATAGATGCCCGTTTCCCAACTGTGAGTATGAAACAGCACTAGCTGATGTTGAGGATGCCCTTGCCACTGTTCTAATTTCAGTCCAATTGACCTGCACTCACACCACTTTGGTGGCCGCCACTGCAGGATCGAGTGCTCTTACTTTCTCACACACTGGAACAACTAATTAACCATTCTGAGGGCATCTGTTCCAGCAAAGAGTACCAACCCAGCACAATGACCCCTCAAACGGTGCCATCAGTGAAGCTGAAAAGTCCCATCTTCCATTCTCTCTGTACAGCCACCAGCCTCAGCTGCAGTCCTAGGGTAGAATGTCATCACATTAGATCATTACCTTTACCACAACCTTAGTGACTGCTGGGTTCAACAGTCACCCCAACCTCGGCCCTTTGTCACCCTCACTGCCATGGTCAGACCCAGATAACTATGCAGCCCTGGGATTCAGAGCTGTCACATCCAAGCCAGTGAAAACACACCTCTCTGAAAAGACTGACACCAGCTATCACAGCTGCCTAGCAAGCATGACAGTAATCCACCACCTTAGCTTATGCGAAGGTGACCTGATCCCAAGTACCATGCATATGCATGCCACAAACAACCATGGCATTAAGATCCTAGGTGCAGTCAACTTACGATTCTCTGGCTGCTCTAAATCTGGACAGCCTCTTGAATCCCAGCAAATTGTGTACATCACCAATGATGCTGACAAACTGTTCTTGAGCTGGGAGATATGCACAGCACTAGGCATGATCTCCCCAAACTTCCCCACCCTGCATGAAGCCCTCCACTCCACAACCACGATAGGGCCTGAACTGGTACCTAAAGAAAAGAGAACCTCACCCAACAGCCCAATCAGCTCTTCATGTGATTGCCCACACCACCAGCCACCAAAACCAAAACCCACCCAGCTGCCTTTTCCTGCCACCAAGGGTAACCAACAGCACATACAGCAATGGCTCCTGGATTACTACAGATACAGCACTTTCAATACCCATGAAAACCAACCACTACCATTGATGAACGGTGCCACCATGGGACTTATTGTTGACCCCAAGGTAGAGCCAGTGGCTCACCACACCACACCCCAGTCCCAGTACCACTCCACTGGCTGGCACGTGTAAAGGCTGGCCTGGACCAGGATGTTACACTAAGCATCCTCAAACCAGTCCCAGTTGGGAAGCCTGTCACGTGATGTCACCACATGGTAATGTGTGGCAAAAAGAATGACGGCAAACCCCACCACACAGTGGACTTCCCGGCACTCAACGGTCACACAGAGAGCCCTTTCACCAAGCACACACAAAGAAGACCGTCTTTGACTGCTACAATGGATACCACAGTGTCCCCCTCCACCCAGACGATTGCCACCTTACCACCTTCATCACCCCTTGGGGGAGATACCAGTACAAAACGGCACCTCAAGGCTACATAATAATAATAATAATAAAAAACATATTTATGCAGGATGACCATTACAGTTATAAAAACTGCTATCAACATGGGTCCTGCGATTAAAAAAAAAAAAAAAACTAGACCTAAAAAAAGCTACATAGTATCTGGCATTGGCTATTCACAACATTTTGATGAGATTGTCTCTATGTTCCAAACAAAACAGAGTGCATCAATGACACTCCTGTGGTCGGACAACCACACTGAGAGCTTTCATTAAGCAGTGGGTTAATTTATGCCATCAAAACAGCATCATCCTCAATCTAGACAAGTTCATCTTGGAGCTGACACTGTTGGCTTTGCACGATTTGAAATTACCCCTCACAATGTGCGACCATGCAAGAAGTACCTTGATGTCATCCAACTATTTCCCAACCCCAACTAACATCACCAACGTACAATCCTGGTTTGGCCTCATCAATCAAGTATCATATGCCTTCACCACCACCAAGTGCATGCTGCCATTCCGGCAGCTACTAAAGTTGGAACAATGAGCTCAACAAGCTCTTTGAGGAATCCAAAGCTACCATCATCAGTGAAATTGAAGAGGGTGTGGACCGCATTTGTGACAAATCCAAACCAACTTGCCTGGCCACCGACTGGCTAAAAGATGGCATAAGGTACTGGCTCTTCCAAAAAAAACTGCCAATGGTTATCCCACAAGCCATTTTGCTGTCGCACAGGTTGGAAGATGACCCTTGTTGGAAACAACCTCACTCATACCACTGAATCACGCTATGCCAAAGTAGTGGGAGAGGCTCTCGCAGTGGCTGGTGCCCTCGACAAGGCCAGATTCTTCGTCCTTGGTTGTAGGGACCTAATCATCGCAGTAGACCACAAGCCTTTACTCAAGGCATTTGGCAATTGGTCCATTGAGGAAGTTTCTAACGCTCGCCTCTGCAACCTCAAACAGAAGACCCTACATTACACATTCTGCACAGTTAACAACCCCAGAATGCAACATAAGACCACTGATGCTATCTCTCGCCACCCCACTGGTCCTGCAGATGTCATGATCATACCTGATGATGTGGCGAGCATAAGTACTCTGGCTAATCTACACTCTCCTAGCCCCTCCGGACCTTACCTCATGACCGTATAGTCATGCCCCCATAACTACAGCAATATATCCTAAATGTTCTCCACTCAGCACACCAAGGTGTGACTTCAATGACTGTCCATGCCAAAGCTCACCTCACCTCACCTCACCTCACCTCACCTCACAGCACCTCACCTCACCTCACCTCACCTCACCTCACCTCACCTCACCTTACCTTACCTTCACTGCAGCCATCAGAGCCTTGCAGGAGAACTGCAACCACTGAAACTGAACTCTCAACCTCCAGATTTGCTGTCCAACCCCTCATCCACTTTGCCACATAGGAAATGTTGGCTGAACCACTATTTTTTAAAAATACTTTTAGGACTTCAATCCAAACCTAACCCTAATAATAATCCTAAAAAAAATAATAACCTGAATTTAAATCTGACAGGAGAACTGCAACCACTGCAACCGAACTCTCAACCTCCAGATTTGCTGTCTGACCCCTTATCCACTTTGCCACATAGGAAACATTGGCTCAGAACCACTATTTTTAAAAAATAGTTTTAGGACTTAAATCCAAACCCTAACCCTAAAAATGTACAGTATTGGATTTCGTCCAATAGCAGTATAATACATAATAAGGAATTTTGGAGAAGAATTCCACAAAAACAATTGAAGTCAAGGCCTTGGTGTTTCATTTCTCCTGGTGTTGCATCTCCGCCAAGAAAAAAAGTTGACATCACACTGTCAAGCCCAGTATCAAAGAAGGAACTACCTTTCACACCTTTCACACCTCGCATGCCACTCAGGATCTTGAGCCACGCAAATTTGAGGAAGAGAAGAAATGCAGTACTCCTTTCAAAAGATATATCAAGAAGGCAGAAGGCGATATCGAGATGAAGAAGAGCGAGCTACGTTAACTTCAAATGGAGGAAAAGGAAATGTTGCTTAAAATACTGAAAGTACAATCTCGTCCATCAGATGGCAACATGTGTCAAAATTGTCACCTTCGACTTGGGCATACTGCCCGAAATTGTACTTATGACAAGTGCATTTCTGTATTTCATTGTGGCGAGGAGAAATAACATCCAGGAGAACTCAACAAAAGGGGACGGCGAATTGCCATAAAAAAAAAACATCAGAAATATTGAAGATGGAAAGAGAAATGCAACTTAAAAAGGAAACAGCACAAAAAATTAACCAGTTGTTAAAATTAACCAATTTTAGAGGAAAATTCTAGTGCATACACTACACCTGGAGGTTTACGGAACTGTTCATTGTTGCGCAAACACATGTATATTGTCAAGAATTATTGCAAGTTTAACTGTGGAGGAAAACTGCCCCCAAAGCACACACTATCCAACGTCTTAATGCATGCACTTGAAGTGGGAAACCAAAATGTGTCAAGTGAGCCAATGAAACATGCCAGATCAAGACAAAACCCAACACAAAGAGTTCTTGAAAGTCATGGCATCGTTTTCCTGCAGGTAACTAATACAAATAAAAGTTCTTCTGATCTGGTTTTCCATGGCAGTCCAGCAATGAAGGAAGAGGAGGAAGAACAATTAAATATGGTTTTGAAGCAAAGCTTGATCGAAAGTGGCACAAGCACGAATGCACTACAGGAAAGCAACCCTTGTTCGCATTTACCTCATCACCAAAGGTACTTTGACTTATATAACATTTTGCGTTAACAAAAATTATAACATTTTCCATTGGAAAGTTATTATAATTCGTGTTGAACACTTTATTACATTTTGCATCAATTTTGAATTCTTGAGTTTAAAAATGACGGAGTAACTGCAGAATACCCCACCACATTGAGTCCGTTACTGAAAAGGGCTGGTTACGCACTACGCGGGAAGAATTAAATTCAAGATGGCAAGGATTCTAAAATAGCTGGATACACGGTAGGCGGTACGCGGTACGCAGAGAGTAATGAATACAAGACTGGAAGTTATCTTTGTCGCTGGCTCATGGATTAAAGAACGAGGTATATTCATGTGTGGCACACTTGTTTCAGCTTGTGCTTGTAGAACTAGGTATAAATGTTGATGAATGTTTTTAAAAGTGCATGCTTTTCACCTTATACTTATTGCTTTTTTTGTCACTTTTTTTAAAACGAGAAATTTTATCGAGCTTTTTCTCACCGCGTACCGGGTAGCCAGCATATAACATTGTGCACGCCATTTTGAATTTATTTCCCAATTTAGTTCGAGTGGCAGGGTATTCTGCAGTTAAGCAAAATCAAAGCCTCTTTGAGGCGACGACTATTTGGCATGAGGAAGTACATGCATCAGTATAAGCAGAAAAGATGATGATAATTCGGTTTTGTTCCAAAAAGAAATTTCTTTTTTCTGTCCCTTCTTAAAACCACACTCAAATCACTGCCCTGACTCCGGTGGTGATGTTTTTGCGAATCATGAATTGCGTGACAATAAAATTAATATGGCTATAGGTGAGGCAAGGTCAACTTCAGCTTGGTGAGGTGGGCATTTTTGATCTTCTAAAGCAGCAAGGTTTGCTCTTGTGTAAAGCCATATAATATGTACTGTTAGGACACAGCATTTCAAGTTCTGCTACCCCTTGTTGTTCTCGGCAAATTTCCCCCATTGGGGTAAAAGACAAAGGAAAGATGAAAATCCCCAGCTGTTTGCCAATTAACACAGTCAACAAAAAAGTGCTTGAATCAATAATCAACATTTTGGTGAAGATTCGAGACAATTCACATTAATTGCCACCTCGATGTAGATTAAATTCCTTTGAATTTAGTCACGATGCTTTTCGAAATGTAATGCAAAACTTTGTAGTAACTGAAGTTGTCAACCCCGTAGACAAAGACTACGAACAAATGGTAAAACAATTATTGAAGGGTTCGGTTGAGTAAGGGCCGTAGCTTTGTTTGGCAAAAATGAAAAAAAAACTCCAAATTTCGCATGCGAGTTTGTTTATGTGTTAAACATTGTCCTGTATTTTTTCCCGCTGTTGTCTGCCTTGTTTCCCAGAAATTACACATGCAAAAACTGGACTTTGACAAAAGAAACCTTTTGTTCTGCGAAACAATGAAATCAGCGAAGTTGAACCAATTACTGTTTTAACTCTTGCCCCAAGCCCTAACACTAACCACAAACATTAACCCTAGCCCTAACCAATAAGCCTAACCCCTAGGGTTATTGTACTAACCCTAGGGTTAGGGTTAGAGTTAGATTAGGGTTAGGGTTGGGGTTAGGTTAGGGTTAGCATAGGGTTATCCTAGGAAAAATAAAGAAATCTCTTCTTTTGAATTGCACGGCATGAGTTGGTATCTAAATAAAGTCAAGGATTAGTGTCTAGAGAGTGAACGTTTTGCAATCCGTGAAAAAAGAAAACACTATTATAAAAAACTCTCTTATGCACTGTTTTATGGAAAGGTAAAAAAAGAGCAAGATGTGACATTTCGTAGATGCTACTGTGATGCTGCAAAAGGCTTTGAAATCTAGTGATGCTATCAGCAAAGCGCTTGCCATTTATGCTTTGTCTGCGCGACGAATTACAAAATTATTACGATAGAAAACGTATTCAAAATTTCGCAGTGGTAAATTTCGCTAAGGGAAATTATTATTTTTTGTGAATAACACTGCCATTAGCAAAGCAAATTCAGTTTGTTTCACTAAAAAAAATACTTCCATTTTCGAACTACTGTGAACGGCAAACTTTTTTCCGTGTTAGCATTCAAGTTTGCCTGTACAAACCGTCGTGTTTTTCAACTGAACCAGCAACATATGGAGCATAAACATGTCAAGTTTTGACAACTCTGCCTGAGTGTTTCTGGTCATGAAACACAGGCTTTGAAAACTTTTGCGTCGACGTTTTATGTTTCGTCAATGAATGTCGACAGCAAATTGCGACTTTATATTTCTGGTAAATGCTGGTCTTCGTTGACTGATCTTTGGTTTACTTGTAAAACGCGACAGTTTGTCTAGACAAACTTGAATGTTTTTTGCTCGATCGTGAGAAAATGCGTTAAAAAAGTTAGCCATTCACGGTAGCTCGGTAGCTCAGACAACACAAAAGAAGTAAGTTTTAAGCTAATAGGCTGTTCCTCATACATTTATGTTATGAATACACTGAATCGAATTTAAGCCGACTGGAAAACCGATCGAAAAAAACAAATTAGCTTAAACAAACAAAAAACTTACATGCGAGCCCGGGTTTTCTTGTCCTTTCATTCCTGTCGACAGCGATGAAACAATCAATGGAGTTCCATGACATGCACTCACAAAATCTAAATGGTTGATTTTCATTCTGGTTGACTTGCAGTAAGCTCCTATTCTGTTCTTTTTGGGCGGACTAATTGCGAAAGCTCCAACTTTTCGTTTTGCACAGTGAAATGAATGAAGACTTTGCCGCCGCCCCTTTCGCCAGGCCCCAGTTTCCGACTATCAAGTCACGCTCAAAAATAACGCAATAATCACGATCAATGCATTAAAGATTATTATGGGATATCCCTGAGTTTCTTCAACACGGAAAGTCCTATGCTCCGACTTCAACAGAAAATAACAGTCTAAAAGCCAGTCTTCATTTCCAAACATTCAACATGCCAAATGATGGCAAATGAGCCCAAACAAACGAAGGTGAACTTGGTTTGGAAGAGAAGAGGCTTTGCGCGCGAAAAGCTTACGTCACAATATTTGCTGTACCGATCCATTTCCAGATCTCTTCTTTGAGCGAGCGAGCAAGTAATACCAATTGAATTACAAAAACAGGAATTAAAACAAAAAACCTTTTGTTATTCCGAACAATGAAACCAGCATAAACAGTTAGATTTGTTCTGGAACAATGATTTGCTAATATATAGATTTAGGCAGGCCTAAAAGCGGAGCTCCCATTTATTAATTTTATTACTAAATAACTAGCCACACTAAATTTCTAAGCTTATACAGTGGCCCATATGGGTACAAAATAAATTTTAATCACTCATGGATAAAAACTTCTCATGGTTTTGTTGACGAAAGCGACGTCAATATATTTCGTGGTCCCGCCTGGATTTTCTTTCCTGTGACAGCCTGTTACTGACAGGTTCTAAAATTGAAATTGACGAGTGCATTTTATTAGGTTCCTCGCGTACGCACATCGGCACAAAACAAATCTTAGTTAAACTTTTTATTGCAAATAATGGCCGGTCAACGGACAATGTCCGGCCAAGATTACTATTTGTCCGGACAAAATTTCGGATTGGCGGTCATTTGGACCGGTCACGTACACGGCTTTCAAATAAAATAGCTAGAAAAATAAATTTATTTGCATTACTTCTGGAAATTATATACACTTAGCTCATAAAATATCTTAGCAGCTTGCAATCACAAAAAGGAGATTGCGGCTTTGTGAAGGCCGAGGCGTTTTAGCGGTATAAAGTCATACGCTAAACGGACAAATATCGCATGAATTGTAGGACGGGCCGAGAACTCGAAAGTGGTTTATTAATATCTGTTAAAAATGATGAAATGTTTCGAAGGATCGGTAAACCCATTTAGTGAACAATTGACTGCAAAAGCCACCTGCTAAAATTAAAACTTTCGCTTCAGCATGAACATGTGAATATAAATTGGCTTTGAAATTTTCAATATTTTGACACTTTTGAATACATTTCTTGGCTTCATTTTAACTGAAATTTAATTCGAAACAAAGTTTATTTCAAGTTTCTTTCATTTTTTAATCTTTAGTTTGAAATTTTTGGCTTTTGAGCATGAACAGATTTGACATGCAGGTGGTGTTATCTGACACGCATTTTGCGGTCTTGCGGAGAGATTTTGCTTTGTTATTGCTCACAGTCTCACTTATTAGCCACTTTGTTTTGAGTTGTGTTTATCGATTTAGAAATTACTGTCACCAGCGGTGCTCCAGAAAATACAAAGGCTGGAGTATTTTTGTTAACAATGAAAATAAAAGGTTGCCAGTGTTCATTTTGTGGAAAGAAAATTTTTCCCGAGTCAGGTTCGGTTTCACGCTACTGCGATTTGTAAATAAAGTAATCATTTCTCATATTACCACTTTTCTGCACTAAAGAATACTACAGTGCTATTGAATTATTGACAGTTTCAGTTAAACAGAATGAAAACCTACCTTCTACCAGATGTTTTTTAAGATATTTCAGATTTTCTACTAAGTCTCGTTGTTTTTGTAAGCTTCTAAAATGAGGCGCAGAGGTGAAAAACGTTTACGGCGAGTAGAACGCAGTCCGAGGCCATTGCTTGTGGAAATGCAACACAATGTCAGTTTTTTAATCGATTAAAACTTTTATGCTCTTTAGCAATGAGTTTTCATGAGCATATTTTTGGCTAAATAGGCTATTTCTTCAAAACAAATATTTTCAATAGTTTGACCGGTCAAAAACGAGACGTGACCGAGCTAAAATTAGTTTGGCCGGTCATGTTGACCGGCCACTATCCAAAAATTATTTGCAGCCCTGATAACGTTTTCTGTACACTAATTAATACACCTCCAGGACCTTTATGAGTTCTTCAATGTGAAAAGGATCTCGATCTTGTTTTGATTTACTACAAAACTGTCAGGGCAAGAAAATCAACTCAAGGCAAAAACAAAATACACAAAAACAAAGTGAACTCGCTGCTAAACACAGTAAACAAAATGACCTCACGCCACGGCAAACTGAGAAAATCACGGTGGCAAAACAAACTCTGAAAATTGATGGTGCTGGTTAAGTAAGTCATTTTAAAGTAGTTTTTGTGTAAGAATTGTGGCAGTTTGTGATTTGGGAAGTAGTGCACGCTAACTTAGAATAAGCTTACAATGCTGTTTTGACTGTCCGAACCATCTTCTTTTCGTTGCGGTTTAGTGGAATGATTAACTAATCCTGTTTTATCGTACGCATTGCTAAGTACCTAAGAGAGTTTTATGTAGAGAACTGAATGAATTTTCTTCATTTCTGGTAAGTATAAATATGCAGTAGGTAAAGTCTAAACTCACTCAGCTAAGCACAGGTAACTCGCAACGAAACCAGCGAAAAATTAGTTTTCACATCGAAGATATTTCAACACACTCACTGATAAGGACAAGAGAAGGGACAAGAGAAACAAAACAAATGCAAGCGAAACAAAATTGTGATTTTCAACCGTGAAACTAAATAATTTGTTTTCAAAATCCAATAGTGAACATCACAGGTAACTCCACTAACTAAAACAGAAAACAGTTAGTCTAAACGAAATATTTAATAAACAATGTCTGTATAAAATGTACAAACATGAACAGGTTTGATATTTACGGGAAGATCTGAAAAGCGACACAACTTCAATTTTGTTCATAAATGAAGGAAATTCTCTCAATATAAAATTAGGCTTATGCTTAGTGCATACATTTACGTTTGTTACCTCATTATTGAAGAAGGCTTGTATATTCTGCAGGGCAAAGCTTTCAATCCAGCCCAATAATATCGTAGACGAACACGGCAATTTCGGTTGTAAGCTTTCTCCAACACCATCAACATATAAGTCTTACATTATATGAATTATCAACGAAGATCAATTTCTCTTTTTCCATCGGTGTAACAGTCTTTTATCCTTCACTTCAGTGAACTTGATCGGCTTTGAGTTCACTTTTATTTGAGCTCAATTCAGTGATTTTCAGCCTTGCTCAGCTGCAGGTCGAACCCTGGACATCGCTCTTTTGACTTGTAGTCCAATATATCATGTTCAAGTGCGCAATTACTTCGGATCTTCCTGTTACAAGGTTGTCCTAAATGATTTGGAATAAGTTTCCATGATGTAGATGGGTAAACAGAGCGAGAAATATCAGCAAAGATCTATGTTCTTCAGCAGCTTTCTTCACGTGTTTCATTCAGCTTTAACCGTGAACAGCGTGCCAAAGATTTTGGCGCCTTTTCAACTTGATTTAAAAAAAATGTGCAGTGTCCTACAAACTGCTACGATAGGTAACTTTTAACGAAAGGTGTATGGTCAATATCAAACACGTAAGATGCCCAGGTCAAGCTTTTTCTGGAGTATGGCCGCCATTTTGAGCGACGTCGTCGTCGTCGCTAGGCGCACGCGCCCACGAGCCATGCCACTAGCTACGATGACCATGAAAACTCAAACGCATGGTTTTCTCAATTTCTATCCTTGCACGATAGTTATGGGGTTCCGCTCTGCCGCCCTTTGGGCCACTGGAGAGCTCCGCTAATAGTATATTCTCTTCATTATTTCTCCAAAAACAAGCGAAAACTAGCGAAAATAAATGCAGGAAAATGTTTAACACACATAAACAAACTTGCATGCAAAATTTGGAGTTGTTTTGACGATTTTCATTTTTGCCAAAAAAAGCTAGGGCCCTTACTTGACCGAACCCTTCAATTAAAATTTGGCTCTGCAGAATATCCTGCCATTGAATAAGAATAGCATCTATTGTGTTATGCCTCATTCAACAAAAGGTTCCAACACATGTAAATGAGGTGGACTAAAGTGGCCAGGTATTCTGCAGTTGCTCCTTAAAATTAATCTGGATTATCGATCAAATCTAGAGCAACTGATATATGCCTCTGTACTAACCCCCAAATATATGAACAGAACACAATAGTGCGGCTTCGGTGCAAAACGATACGTAGCAGGGGAGGCACGGGAAGACGCGTTTAATACAAATTCAATGGTTGCGTTTTGATTTGATCAAAGTAGTTAAGGTGATTCCACTGAAAAAGAAGGAGTATTTAAAATTTTCTAAGACTTGGTCCAGTTCATAACTATGTTATGAGCGTTACAAAAATCCAATAAAAAATGGGGGTCACCGTGCTCGTTTTTGTGCAATCTGGATGGCTACTATAGTAAACATATGACCCACAAGGTTCATACTAGGAACCCTCATAATCCGAAAAGGGAACTATCATTTCTAGAAAAAATCATTTCTAGTGTTAAAATATCGAAGCAGTTCAACGAAATAGACTTAAATCTTACATAATAAACTATTTTAATTAAACTGGAATTAAGATTATGAAAGAAATTAAGGATTTTGCTGCGTGCGTGCATAAGCATCACTAGCTCAAAACGTACTTTTTAAAGCATTCAAATAAAAATATCTCAAAGTAGAGTATTTAACTTTTCTTTAAATTGCGATATACTGTAGTCAACCGGATGTATTTTAAATTTATGCATTAACAAAATGGGGGTCACCGTGCTCGTTTAGAAGAAAATGACCATTTATTTCTCTTCTGAGCTTAACCTAAAAGAAAAGCCGTAATGTTGTGTGCGCGCGCGCTCGTGCACGCGCTAAATGACGCGAAAACTCATGCGCAGCAAGGATGCGCAATGCAATTCAGTGGAATCACCTTATTATTAGTTCGATCGATTGTGCAATCAGCTCGCTAGTCTCATGTTTCATTCCCAAGTTGTACGGTTCGCTTTCAACTGTGTCTCCTGATTAATCGATGTGTGTAGTTATTCATAAATTAATAGCTCAATAGGAATGGAATCAAAATTTTAACAGGAACGGAAAAAGCCCCATCAACCCTCCAAGTTAAGACCATAAGTTTGGAGCTGGCGACTAAATTGGAACAGAAGTCGCCAGCCTGGCGACTAAAATTGAGAAGAAGGATTGAAAGCGTGAGCTTAATTTAGCAACTAAAATTTTTCACTGGCGACCAAACTTGAGCAGTCAGTGGCCAAATGGCCACTAAGGAAAAAAATAACCTTGGAGGGTTGCCCATCTAAACTCCCATTTTGCATAACGCAAAATTGTCGTAAAAATGACATCACATGTTGCTCCTTTATGATACATGTACTTTAGTACAAATTAAAATAATTATCCTGAACTGATATTACTACTTGAGATATTTGTTCTTTATGCGAAGAAAACTAAAAGCTCAGAAACTCACCTTGAACAAACAGGAAAATTAAAAATGTAAAAGTCAAAAGAAATCTTGCACACAGCGCCGTCATTTTGTTTTCCACCATACTCGCGTCCGCATAATTTATGCACAGCAGCCATACCCTGGGTCCCAGTACATCCCTCGACGATCTCCCTCGACTCACTCGACTCCAGGAGGGTGGTCTTCGGCAATCGTAGGTTTGCAGATGGCCTTATCCCTTATCCTGTGCGTATTCCAAAGCTGTGCTACCTTGTGTAGTTCCATGTGAATAATATCCATGAAACTGAACTTTAAACATTCTCTGTGAACAATATCATCATCACAAAACAAGCCAGCATCCCTTAGATCTTTAAAGTACGTGATCCACCAGTCTGAACACTGCTTTCGCAGAATTCCCCACCAAGCTTCGATCCTTTGGTTTGATGTTGATCGACCATACATGAAACTCTTTTCGCCTCCAAAGTCATCTCTTGCTAATCGTCGGAAGAAACGTTGAGTGACTGCAATGTTTCCATTTTCGGTTCCTTGATCTGCACGTATAATGCGAGAGGTTCCACCCACGTGTCTAACGTAGTCCAAATAATACTTCGTTATAATAGTAGGTTCATTGTTTGAGCCACTCATTTCTAACCAAAGGATTTTTCGACTATAGCCATCGATAGCCCCGTGCACACAAAAGCCAAAAGGTTTGAATCATCAATATGCCATAAGTAATTTGGGCCTTTGGTGCGATAGTTCCGTCTTTGAAGTCTATGTCTAGGCCGTGTTTGCACTCATTCTGTATGAAGTATTTTAAGTACTTCACGAACAATGTTTCTGGTAACAATCAACTGATGGTAATTTGTTAGTCTTTGATGCATTGATCTATAGCATTTTCTCTTGTCTATAGCCAATGATACTACCACTTCCTCTGAGTTCTTCTTCAACAGCCCGTAAAATGATGCTCATATCCGTGGATCGCCCCCTCCTTATGCAGCCTCGCCTTTTAAGAACTCTCCTTAGCTACCACCGTTTGGCCGGAATGTCAACATTTCTTTATTTAATTCAGTTTCTGCGATAGATGTGAATTAAAAACTTAAGGTTTCGAGTTCAGCGAAGGAAATCGGTAATGATGTTTTTAGTTTTTCGTGCATAAATTCTGTCTGAAGTTGGCGCCGATGGGAATATTTACCGCGATAATTTAATCATGATAAAAATAATACTTAAGTCGAATATTTGTTATCCACTCGGCCATAATCGTTACAATTTGATCGGTAAAGCAATTTGTAATTTATAAGTAACACAGAAATCCAACCTAACGCACGTTGTACCAAATAAAAGTCGCAGTCTATTTATTATAGTAGCTTCGAATTCCTTGCCTGATAGTGTCTCTTTTTAGATGAACACGGATGTTTCCGCGAAGGCCTTGAGATCAAAGGAGACCTGCAGTGGCAACGATAAAGACAACAATAGAAACCTTCATCTTCCGAGTTATCAGATATAATAATCACATCCCAGGGTTGGAAACTAAACTTTTGGAGCGCTCGCCATTTGGCGAGTGACCGTCAAATCGCTACGCTTTCTAGAATCTCACTCTTTGCAAACAAATCAACTTGAGAGCTCTGTTCGAAATTATTCCGCCGACAATCATGAGAGCGCATTTATGTTTATTATCTCATTCGGAGAATAAACAAATATAATACACATGAGTTCTCAAGGTCAATTTCAAATCGAAATTTCAAAGGAAGCTTTTCGTTTGTGCCCGTAATTATAAGCTCATGTTTTCAATCGATTTATCAGAAAATTAATCAACAGCAAACAGCTAACCAGAGGTAAGCTGTCTACGCAATTTGTTTGTTTATTCCGCTTACGAACTGTTGATTTTGTTGCATTAGTTTTTGTGATTTTACTGTGTTAATGTTGGATAGAAAACACCAAATTACTCAACTTTGCTTGCCACCGTGCTGCCAGTTTTTATTGAAACAATAATGAAAACCAACGAAAGACGCTTGCTGATGACCTTCTAAGCGAATTATTATTGCCGTTAACCGGTAATGGGTTGATTTCAACGCTTTACCTTGTCGTTCTAACGGATTTTAATTTCCGTTTAACGGTAATGGTAATGGAATCATTCCAGCCTAGTACCCAGGCGTTTCCTTCCCGCTTATCGATTTGGCGCGAAATTTCGTGACGTCACCGAATGACACTGGGCGGGAACGCCTAGTTACGTTCTAATTCACTTCGTTCAAACGAACGTAAATTATTTACCACTTAAATATCCGCAAACCAGGCACAATCAATGATGGGTGGATCGCATGCGGACCCTGACAACATGTTTTATTGACACATCAGTAATATTATAAAGATTACAGCAGTGCAGAAAGCCTACATGCGCCACAGCCGGACACGTAAACCCAAAACCACTATGGGACAAAATAGGGACCGTGTACCCCCGACCAATGCTGTGGCGCAGCCTTTGGGGTTTTAAGGCCTATAAGAACAAAATGTAATGACATAGCGATATTGAAAGAAGACACTTAGGGCTAGACGCCTATTGTCCTGATACAAACATGTGTTCCATCTCGCCAAGAAAAACTATGAACTAAACGCATAAATAATTAGTTACATTTCATCAGGACACTCCAATTCTAGTATTAAAATGCATTGCATCTCATCAAGATAGTCTATGAATTAAAGGCCTAAATATTTGGTAACAGCTAATCGGTTACATTCCGGTTCCAAAACATACATGTCTTTCGCTTCGTCAGTCTTCCAGCGTCCATGAAGTTTAAGCAGCCTTTCGGAAACAACATGAGATACGTCCTTACTGACAACAGGAGTGGCACCGCTGGCACGCAAACTATGTAGCCCATAAATCTTGGGATCAAAGCCTAGATCCTTTAAAGCGGCTTTAAAAATCTCTCTACAGCGGGTATAAGATAACTTAGCATCCCTAAGAGTATAATCTGACTTCTTCTTTGTTAACGCCCTGAACAACGGCAACTGGCTAGAAAGATCTAGATTGGCTGCTTCGATATACCTAGGCAAAATAGACACCGGGCAATAATTGCTCTCTAACTTAGCGATGTATACACAATTCCCCTCTCTGTAAACGTCCGTTTTACTCTTTGGTACAAATATTTTAACAAAGGCGTCATGAAATGTTAGGTGACTGGGCTGAATATTAGCTAATTCATTAAAACGAAAAAACCCAGCAAAGCCTAAAGTACTAATAGCTGCAATACGCAAGTCTTTCAATGATGCTCCCTCAGCGCCGTATCTGTCGATAATGCTCCTGATGACTTCAGCACAAACGGGCTTCTTCTTGGTAACTGGATGGCTTCTTGTTCTCTTGGCGCACTCGATCAAGTTCTTGCAACAGGCGTTGTCTAATGGATTAGGACTGTCGTCAGGAACGAAAGAGTGTAACCACTTAAGGGCAGCATGTACCAACACCATAGAGGCTGGAGACTTGAGCTGTTGATCTAAATTAAATAAATAAAGAGCGACCTCAGGAGCAGAAAAAGGGTATCTGGAGGGGAATCCGCCTAGCTTTACACCATGCAAAAAACTTCTGAATTTCATTCATGTACTTCTTTGTAGTAGAATCCGCCCTGGAGCTTAGCAAGCGACTAAATAATGAACTACAATCCGGTCTTAAATCAGAAGGGAGTAACTTCCATGCTTTACTTGCAATTACAATCTGCAAAATAAAATTACAAGTGCAAGATTCATAACAAAATAAACGGGTTAAACAATTAGAGAGTCAAGCGTCTTAAAGTAGAAAGTAATAACGAAGGCGATCAATGCCAATCGATACTAAACCTAGATAAAGATAGATTATCACAGGACACCCACTCCCATACTCAGCCAGTGACAGATAAAATCGTCGCGACAAAATACGCTTCGAATACAAATATTACGGCTTCACGTATACAACAAGAGTTGCTACGAAGCAAAAAAGCATAATCTGTAAACATGGAAACAAAAAGTTAACTCATGCACCTAGGCCAATAAAGTAAACCTTAATTCGACTCAACAGTCGGATGCAGCAGTCCTACAAAATTAAGAGTACCATACGTAAAGAAAATGCCCTCCTAAGATAGGTGATTCATGCAATTATGACAATAAAACTGCCGTAATTCACTCCTGAACTCAGGCACCGCTATCCATGACCAGTGTTATTTCTCATAGACGCAGCCGTCTTGCTCATGACCAGTGTCATTTCCTCATAGACGCAGCCGTCTTGCTCATGACCAATGTCATTTCCTCATAGACGCAGCCGTCTTGCTCATGACCAGTGTCATTTCTCATAGACGCAGCCGTCTTGCTCATGACCAGTATCATCTTTTGGAAGACTCCGTATAAGCACTAAAATAAGCTTGACGGTTATCAAACGCGGCAGAACTAATAATTTCCTCCGAAAAATCCATTCTAAGGGCAACGACCTTGCCAGTAAAGCGCTCTGTGAGAGCTTCAGCTCTATACATCTCCAAACGGCCTTTTACGAAATGGCTATATTTGCTTGTTAGGAGAGGCCAGAAGCTGGACGAAGGCCAAAATGGTACCGCGATAGTAGCCCTTGCTTTCTGCAGACTCAGATAGTGAACAGCGCGAGCAACGAGGAAAACTGGAGGGACTACGAGGCAATTCTCAGACTCTAAATCTTGAACAAAAAAAGTCGATACCCGACGCCCCCGGGTTCCAAAAGCGTGAAAAGAATCTTGGTAGTTTCGCTGTATAGAAATTAGCAAAACAGTCTACTGTATGTGGGCCCCATAGCTCTTCCAATCATCAAAATCAATAAGCGGGCTAATGTAATCTGCTTTCTCATTTTCCTTTCGCGGGATCCACTGCACCTCCAAGCGAATACTATGCTCAGCACAAAACTGGACAATTTTAATAGCTAGCCTGTGCAGATCTAACTTCATACTTCCCACTTCAATGATTTTTGCAGCCGACTGACTATCCGTAAACCACTTAACAAGGGAACCCTCCAAAATAGGCGCGAATGATTCAAGAGAAAAATCAATGGCAACAAGCTCTCTCCAGGTGGAACTTTGCGAACATTCAGATGGTTCCCAAAGTCTGTGACAAATGTAATCCTCGTTAAGGGTAATAACTGAACCACACCCTGTAGCACTGGCATCGGAATAAACAAAGCGTTGAGGCTTATGAGTAAGAAAACAGTTCCGAACCTTGAGAGAATTTAATTTCGTTCTCCAAAAATTTAACTCATCGATGCAGTACTGATCCAAATTAACTGCAGCGTCCCAATGCTGAACACTTAATGTAGACATAACACAATGCCTAGTCATGATTCTAGATATATTGCATGCCAGAAACAGGGGACGTATAAATAATCTGTCCTGAAAAGGATGCTAATCTTCTTGCTGAAATAACGAAGTCGGATTTAATAATACTGTCAATAGTAGCAACTATTTTGGCAATCCTTCTATCAACAATTCCAATGGTACCTCGAGCACTATCCCAAGTAATACCCAACCAATCGAGTCGCTGACAAGGTTCCCATACTGATTTTTCGTCGTTCGTAACAAAGCCTGCCTTGCCGAGGTCAGTTTTAACTGCCTTTGCAATGTGACTGCATAATTGGCGATCCTTCTCTATACCCCAGCCATCATCGAGAAAAATAGTAATACAAATGCCCTGATGTCTCCAATACTTTTCCAAAGGCTTAAGGATTTTCGTGAAAATGTGAGGCGCAGACGACAAACCAAAAGGCAAAACGGTAAACACATAAAACTTAGTAGAATTGGTACTAGCGTGCCTCCAGGAAAACCCAAGGTAGGTTTGATGTCCCTCAAAAATTTCAATATGGTGGTAACCACTTTTCTAATCGAAAGAGAACATATAAGCTCCCAAAGAGAAGTAGGACATAGCAATTTTCCAGTATTCGTATTTAATGCACATCTTACTCAAAAACTTATTAACGTGTCTCAAATCAAGAATAGCCGCTTTTTGCCATTGGCTTGAACAGATACAGTTAGAGGGTTGATCACCAACGGTGGAGAGTTAACTTCAAGCACACGATACGATTCAACAAGTTCTCGTATAGCATCTTCAACAAAATCGGCATGGGCAAGAGAGGATCTGTTGTTCCTAAAAACTGCTGGTTTCGGAAGACTAAGAAACGGTAGCATGCATCCTCTCTCTATAACGCTAATAATAAATTTAGAGGTTCCGATGCATTTCCAAAATTCCAAATTTCTTCGTAGATTCCCTTTGACATTATTAACACGCAGCGAATGGTCAGTCAACTCGAACTCAAACAATTCGTTTTCACAATGTACCTGTGCAATCTGACCCGCAACTTCTTCCTTGAACACCTCACTGCTTTCCACCGGATTGCGGTTGGACTCCCTGACTTGCATATGGCTTGCATGCGCTGTAGGAATAACAGGGGGTTGAACCGGATCCACGGTAGGCCTGTTTGGGGCCTGCCCAACTGCGGTTACAGTCTCTAGTCCAATGGCCGAGCTGGAAACATCTGAAGCACCTTGCGCGGTCAATGCTAGTCTCTATGCCGCGTGTGAACAAAACAAACAAAAGCAGTATCAGGCATGGAAAAAAAAAACAGACAAATTACTCATACAAATCTGAGAAAGGGCGGGCGGGTGGGCTAATGCCGTACAGGACAACGAAAGAAGTAGAAACACAACAGTGTAAGGTCGCAAGGGAGAGAGAGCGAGTGAAACTGTCACTTAGGTTTAAGTAATCAGAAACAACCAATCACAACCTCCCAAAAAGTGTGAAACAAAAAGAATGCAAAGAGGAACGCAAAGCTCAAATACCAGCGGAAAATATATTGAATACAACCTCGTTCCCAGGGTCCTCTCTATATCTCTAGAGAAAGGACCCTGGTTGCGGCTGGTCACGTGATCTGGGTGGCAAACCAAAACCGCAGTGGGGGATGCTCCTCGACAAAATTTTGTCGATAGTACAACACATACTATCTAGGGGAGGGATAAATGTAGAGCGGGATTTTCTAAGCTGAATTTCTAAGCTGTGTTCAATCCGCGCTCCTTTCGACTGGCTATTACAGCATTATCCTGAAGGTTAAATTGGTTATTTGCTTGGAGGGTCTGTTTCTAAAAAAAGACTTGGTGTCAGTGCTTTCAACAGGGTACGGGAAATCCTTGTTCTTCCAGGTTTTGCCTCGGATGTTGTCCGAGATGGATCGGCAGGTCAATGAGTTTGTTTTACCTTGAGTTGAGTTTTTTTGCCGTGAGTATTGTTATTGTTCAAGCAGTTCGTTTCGTTTTTCCGTGACCTCAGTTTGTTTTGCTGTGAGTTTCTTTCAATCTTTGTTGTGTTCATTTTGTTTGGCAGCGAGTTGACATTGCTTTGTCTTGACTTGAGTTTGTCATTTGCCGAGAGTTGAGTTTATTTTGCTGTGAGTTTCGTTGTTGTGCCGTGTGTTCGTTTGGTTTTGCCGTGACTTGTGTTTGCTTTGTGATGAGTTAAGTTTTGCCGTGAGTTTCTTTGTTGTGGTATAAGTTCAGTGATTTTTTTAGCCGCGTTTTAGCCGGGAGGAGAGTCTGTTTTGCCATAAGTTTTGTTTTTATTTTGCTGTGAGTTGATTTTGTGTGTAGTGTGTTTATTTTGTTTTGCGGCGAGATTCGCTGTTGCTGTGAGAGTTGTGGGCCACCGTACTATTCTGGCTTCCGTTTAAGCCGTGAATTTTCTTAAAAGAAACTCCTACAGTTTATACAGGTGTAGTTTTTCGAAGCGACGGCAAACAGAAAGACTTGCCAAAAATTAACTTACGCCTGTCTGTTTTGAAGAAATTTGTTTTGCTCTTCGCCTTCATCAAGCACACGGCAAGATATTAGTATAGGTAATCACATGATTTCGAGTGCAATTAGGAATAAATAAGCACGAGTAAATGTTTCAAAGGCTAACAAAATTGCACGAGCCCGTAGGGCGAGTGCAATTTGTAGTCTTTGAAAAATGTACAAGTGCTAATTTATTCCTAATTGCACGAGAAAAATCATGTGATTACTTATTAATAATATACATGAAAAAAGGGACAGAGAGAAAAAGAAAACCAGTTGAATTTTGACACCGCGCGCCTTTTCTGATTTTTCATTCAATTGATTGGTTGAAGCACAGCAAACACATGTCAAGTTCAAACTTTCACAAGAGCGAAATATTCAGATTCATTCAGTTGTACTGTAAACTTGGGACTGATTTGTGGTTTTTCAAACGTTTTTGAAGCACAACTCGGTTAACAATGAGCGACTAAAGACAATGTACATATTAGACTGTGAAAGCTCGGCGTAAACTGAAGAATTGGACGGCGGCCGTTTTGGAAACCGAGATGTAAGCTTCGAGCGGCCAAAGATGAAAGAAACCTGGCAGTTGATAAATGCAAAAAGCCACCACAAACTACAGATATGTAAGTGCTTCTGGCGTTTTGGCACCAAAAAATTCCTACTGTCATAGCACGTCCACTTCTTCTTTGGTTGAACTTCGTGCTTTTATAGTTGGACGTTTTCCCATGACAGACCGGCGAAGAACTTGGTCGGCGAAGAACTTACTTGCCGGATTGAAAAACTTGTATCCTTGTTTATTTATATGCCTGTCGAGTGTAGCTATTATCATTCTGTAAGCGGTCTGGTTCCAAGACAAGTCGTCACTGTTTTGTCCTTTTACTTTAGGGCAGAACTTTCTGTTCGGCTTGCCGGCTCGTTTTCCTCTATTTTGTTGGCGATATTTTTTTCTCTTCGCTTGAGGTGCTAATAATTGTATTTGGTTTCTTAGAACTATCTTTTAGGTGTTTTACTGTTGTTTACTTAGCGAAAACCCCGGTCGTTTTTTTCGTCCGCGTCTATTTGTAATTTGCACTGGTGTTACACTTTTTGCACTGGTGTTACCTCTGAACTGCACTCAGTCTCAGCCAATCAGAATCGAGTAATTTTTTCATGTATATTATTAACGGAGAAAGTTCAGTACAGGCCTGTACAGGCCAGAAAAGTAAGGTATGTGTCAAAAAGAAACTTCTATTGCCGTGAGTATATTTTGTTGTGCCTGAAGATAATTCATTTTCTTGTGAGCAAATTTATTCTGCTGTAAGATATTCAGTTTTAAATTTATCTTGCACCTATATGGGCAACCGTATACGCTTATAAAAACTGTGGCCACTTGTTAAGAAACATTGTAAACTCAAGCAAATGATTAAACAATCTATATATTTATCTTAAATCTATATATTTATCTTGTATCAAAGTTTGACCCGACAAAGATATCTTCTGCGGCATCGATGCGGCAGCCAGCAGTGGTCGATTTGCCCGTGAAAAAAGGTTTTTTGACCATGTCCTGTCCCCAACTGCTTTGCACAGCCTGCAATGTACTAAAATCTGCTGGGACTGATGCTTTAAAAATCTTTTTTGGAGTTACCGGGACAGATACCTCAGAATTCTTTTTTGGAGTCGCTTGAAAATTCCGAGTCGACATTCTCGTTAAAAGACTCACCGAAAACACAAAGGTTTTTCCGCACTCTAAGCGATGCCATTTTAATGTTACAATTTCCACTACCTACCGGGCTCAGTACTTCAGCTATGTTAAGACAATTTTTACCTTTCCCACCTCTCCCTTAAATCATTTCTTTGGAATCTGCTAAAATCTAGCAGATCACGTGACCAGCCGCAACCAGGGTCCTTTCTCTGGAGATATAGAGAGGACCCTGGGAACGAGGTTGCTCGGTTGCTATCGGTTGTTATTAAAAACTAGCAATGGTATATTTCAATTCCTGAGTTTTGATTGGTTAACAGGCAATGGTATATGAGCTCATATGCCATTGACCACAAATATCGTAGCCGATACGCGTCAACGAAAACAGCTGGGGAGCTCAAATATTGCAATTCGTTTGGGCGTTTTTAATAAAACAATTATTCCACTCGCGCTTGTTGGATATGAGATCGTTATAGCCAACTCGGCGCTACGCGCCTCGTTGGCTATCTACCACCTCATATCCAACGCGCGCTCGTGGAATAATTGTTAACTAGTGAATTAATGGCAAATCCAAGATGGCGGCCCCTGACATCAAACTCTGACAAATTTGGCTGATTATTCTGACTGGACGGAGTTACAAGACTATTGCTCACACATTTACAAGTGTGTAGGACCATTTCATTTTACGGATTCTTCGTTCAATTATTTTTCTATTGATTTCATTGTACAACAACTGGTTCAAGACAAGACGTGGTGTACATCTCGCGGGAAGCGGCCAAGGCAAGGCGACCAGTACTTGTAAATACGCTGTAAAAATCAGCGAATTTGCTCTGTTTTCTTTAAAAGAAAAACAGTCTCATCTAGGCGCTTCTTGATACATTCCTTTTCTTACTTTAGCATTCGAGCGAAGGATGATATGCTGGTGTGTTGATCTGACTAGTTATTATATTAAAGGGGTCATTAAAGCCTACTGCTTGCCTAAACTACCGCGACTGCAAGTTGGCCAGTATCGCTTTCATGATTAGTCTTCGCTTTTTAGACTCTTCTTAAAGTCAGTGAAACAAAAACAAACGTGAGCGAACTAAAGGTAAGACGGCCTGTTTCTAATGTTTGATTTCTCTGTCAGCTCAGTGCCATAACTAGTACTAAAATATATTTGATCGTTTCGAGCTTTCATCCATCAGAGTGCTGGCATTACGTCAAAAAAGGCTTGATTCAATAGCTGATCTTGTGTTGCATGAGCTACAGTGTGTGTATCATTACATAAATTTTATTGGTGTATTTTAATGTTTATGTTTTTTTTCACAGTGATCCAAAGTTGTTATAAAATGCCATGAACTAGACTAACTTTCCCAGGCTTGTTCCTGCTTCTTCTAGTTCCTGTTGTTGTTGTTTTTAGGGTTGTGGTTTATCATGGTCCTGCATATATATTTTTTCAGAGATACCAGTAATTTGAGCACCACTTCCCCTGGGGTTGTTTTGTTTGCTTTAAACTCTTCAGTCAGTGAACTGATACTGGGATCAGTTGGCTTAGAAAGCGTTAAATCAAAAGAAACAGTGCAAATTGACTATATGTATGTTTGTTTATCTTTTTATTTTACAACTGTCAAATGTCAACAATGCCAATCAATCTGCACACTTAACTTACAAACAAACTCTTCGTTACTAAATAGGGAGTAGAAAATAATACTGAACAGTATTATATAATAGTATTATAACAATTTTATTATTGGTATGAGACAGCAAATGGTATTCTCGCTTGTGTGTAGACATATCCTATTTGTTTTGTGTTCACTCGAAGAAATAATTGATGGCTGCATGCAGGCTAATGGAATTTGTACTTACACAGTCTATTGGGGTCACTAGAGGGATTTTGTGAGAATTTCATAGTTATAGTGTTAGTTCTCTCATGGTTGCATCAGACTGTCAAATCACATCCCATTTTCTACTCTCAGTGAGTTTTTTGAAATAAAGCCAAGAAGTCATACCTATTTTTCACCTGACCTTTTGGAGCAGGTTCATAAATAAACATAAATAGCCATGCAATTGCTTATTGAAAATGTAAAACCTTGAACTAATGAACCTTGTGGAGCTCTTCAGATCAACCATCATAATTTAGCAGGTGAAATGAGATGCAAACAGATCAAAATTTATGATGCAAGAAAAATCTTCACCCATTCCTGTACAGTTTATTAACGTCAAAATGGTGTTGAAGCCTGGATCTTGCCGGGGATATGTGCTTGTGAGCTTAGAACCAATCTTTCTTCATTCCATTAGGCTCCTCGTGGAGCAAAGGGCGTCAAGCTAAGAACCAATACAATATTTTTATTTCTTTACATTTTAAGTTTTTGTATTGCAATATATTTTACAACTCACTTCTCTTATCTCAATATATTCTTCATTGACATGGCACAATTAAACTCAGTGACTCCATTTGTTTTCCTGCCAATTATTTTAGCTCTTTTCCCTGCCAAATGTTTCAGGTAAATTTTTGAATAATTCCATTCTCCCCACTCCCATTTTATCCTGGTTCCCTCAATGAGCCATTTTTGGCATTATAACTTCCACCTACCAAAACGATAGGCAAATCCATGAGTATATTTGCTCTTAGGATTAACCTTGGGACTGTTCTTGCAAAGTTAAGCAGTCTTTATCATGCATGCAGTCACCTATATTATTTGTAAATTTTTCAGTGGTCCAATTTATATATGTAAACAATAAACACAAGTCAAATGTAGACTTTCATTTAATTTCAGATTATGATAAGATAACCAGATGATTTGTAAAATTCATGTTCTACCTCAAAATCCTCTTGAATGAACTTCCCCATAAATCATTTGCCACACAGTTTGGGGGCTGAACGTATACATAATTTTTGAGTAAAGTGAACTCGAAGAAATAGGGTTAGCCTGTTGCTTTCCTGCTCAAGATATTATAGATCTTTAAGTTTGTGTGGTATCTTGGAAAACTATCAGAAGGAATTTCTGCCATCAAAACATCCATTTCTGTCGGCTACGTGCCAATATAAAGCGTTTCAAGCACTGCTGGTAACCCTACCAATGTTGGAGGAATATTTACCGAGTCACATCATTTGATCACTCCTCGTACGTGTCACCCTCTTCGAAGCCACCAAAACATGTGTGTTTAAATTCGGAAAATCTATGGCACAAGTAGGGAGCGTTTATACCTTGACCAAGAACAGGACTTGTATAAACAATTCATACCATTTTCTTACGTTCAAAAGTGGTAACCAACACACAGATTCGCGCCATTCGGTCGCTTGAACAGTCTCTCAAGTCTTCACTTTTCGAACTAAATTCTCGTCAAAGAACACAAGATAATCCATCCCTGTTCAACAGATCTTTAGACCGATGATAGAACTTCTCATAAATGCTTTTCATTTCTCAATGCTTGCTGTCAGAGCCCCAAAATATCGAATTGAAAACGGGGGTAAAAACGTGAAATTCGGGGGTAGATTTGCCATTTTTCACTAGGCGTTCTCCGGCCGGCACGCCAACCCGTTCCCAGGCTCTTACGTGGCCCTCGCGCTCGCCCGAGAGAGGAGGAGAACGCCTAGGGACTAGGCTGGAAGACGGCTGGAATCATTCTAACGCTTTAGCTACTCGTTCTAACGGATTCCAAACTTGAGCTAACGAATGCTAATTATTACCTAACGGATGTACCATCCGTTCTAACGGTTGTAAACTAACGCCTAACGATTTGTCTAACGAAATAAACGTTTTCAAGGGAGCGTTCTAACGGATTGCTAACGCTTTCAACCGTTAAACGGAAAATCGTTAGTGTACGTTTTCCCGTGTGTGGTCACATATATGATTAAATAAGGGGGTCACAGGCTCTTCATGTTTACTTGGAATTATTCAAAGATTTTAATAAGCCTCTGAATTACTTATTTTGACTGTTGTGCCAAGCTTGCAAATTCCTTATGACTGATAAATAACTCTATCATTAACATCATTTTAGTAACTGCTTCAGTAAATATGATTTTCTTGAATTTGTATTACTGGCAGGGTCCCCGCAGGGTCCCATTATATGGCCCTGGGTTAAAACTAGCCTGGGTTGGATTGCTGCTAAGTGTGGAAATATCACATTTAACCTAAGTTAAGGATATTTCGTTTGAGGTTTTAATTTTTTTAATAGTAAAATAAATTCACCTGAACGATAAAATATCATGTGGTTACCAAAAAAAACACCATAGTCAGTCATTTGCATAGATGACTTTTTGTATTTTCGGCTCTCTTGTTTGTCCAGTTTGTCTGCTCAGGCATTCAGGTGCCTTAATGCACCGGTCTGGCTGTTCATTCTTCTGCTCATTCAGTTTTCCGTCGGTGCAGATTGCATCTGTTATTCATACAAACAAATATATAATGACTTCATTTTACTACTCAATTAAGCACTCTATTTGTGCATGGTGCATCACTAACTACATAGCCCCTTACTTCGACTAAGAGGCATTTTTTGGAAAAAAAATGCTTGCAGACAAAGCAATTTTTAGGTGCAATTTGTTACGTCAAAACTGTTTCGTTCAATAGTAAACTTTTATCATTTAAAAAAAACAAGAACTAATTTAATTGTCAAAATGTCACGAAATGGCTTATTCTGTTAGCGCTTATTTTGTTGCTACCTTTTTTACAACCGTAACGCAATACTTTTGTTTGTTACAGGATACTTTTGTGTTTTTGTCAAACACTGTAAAACGATACCTTTGTTTTTTTTTAAAACGCATGTAACATGACACTTTTATTTATCTCACTTTTGTAACATGATACTTTTGTTTTTCTTGAAAACAGCATGTCTCCATTGAGTAATCGAAAAGGAATAAATGAAGTAATAATCGAATCAAATCAAAAACCATATTTTAGGAAAGCTTTTAAAGCGTAGTACACCTGGAGTATTTGCTTCCTGTCATAAATGTAAATTTTCAGTCAACAAACAGGAACAAGAACTAATTAATTTTAGTGATCAAACTGTCACGGAATGACATGCTCTTATTCTAGCCTGTTGCCGCTATCGATCGCAGTTAATTTTAAAAGCAAAACCATTTTAAAGTCAATACCCATACCGGTTAATTAAATGTCTAAAGGTGGTGTGTTTAAGGTATAAACATAAACGCTACTTGCCCGAGAGTCAGCGAATCAAGCAAGATGCTAAAGAGGCGGTTTTCAATTGGCGATACGGAATCTCAAGCAATATTAAATTTAGGAAGTTTCCTTGTCACAAACTCTTAAAAAAGAGGCCACAACACACTCTGAAGAAGATTCCTTGCCATTTTTATGACTCTTTGTAAACACAGTATTAACATCACAATGAGAACATTATTCTTCAGATCTGCTTTGTGTAAATGCTTTATGTAATTTCTACTACGGTCAGCGAAACTACCCCGTCCTAAACGAATGCTCGAATAACAATTTAGTGTTTGGTCTTTTGCTGGCGGCGTGTGCGTTGTAAGCAGGCGAGCGTTAAGCAAAATACGTTTCAAATCCATGATAATTCACAACTCACCAATAAATCTTCGAGCTGAAATCTCTCAACGAAAACGAACTGCGACACATAATTTCGTCAGATTACTTCGCCTTTATAAACTGCAATTTGATTGGTTCTGATAGTATCTGAGACCTGATTGGTGTGAGATACAAACATACTCCACTGACTGACTGACTGACTGACTGACTGACTGACTGACTGACTGACTGACTACACGGTCCATCGCGCCGACTAAGAGTTATTTTTTGAAAAAATAACTCAAAAATTAATTCAAGAACGATGATAATTTTAGATTGAAAAAGTATTCATCTGCCTTCTTGCATCAAGAGATTATTAGTGACATCTTGTTGAAAGGCGATAAAAGCCATTCCGGAAAAGTTGTATAAAAAAAACAACGTAATTAAAGAAAATGAGTTAATTGATGAGTTTAGCTGTTGTTTACACAAGCGTTCAGATGAAATGTCAGGCAAACGAAGACAATCCACATACTTCGCAAAATATTTCTTTATGAATAGACTGAAATTAGTATTCCCGATTTCTAGTGGTAAGATTTTGTTTTTATTCTTAATAAATAATTTCCTTGTTCTTATTTCCATTTAAAGACCTAATTTGTCCATTCCCCCCCCCCCCCGTCAAGAGACTGCAAAGGGACCTTTAGCACCAGACTTTTTCGACGCGGCGACGGCAACCGGAAGTAAGTTTTACTTCCGATCAACGTTTCCCGCCGACATGTTCAGCCGTCGCGACTCGGCGCCGACGTCACTTTGCCTATTTTGACGTTGCCTGTAAAACGCGAGTTTAACCTTGTGATTTTTGTGCTTTTATGTCACTTTGCTTTTACATTTTCGCCCGTATCCGACGCCTAAACTATTGTTCTTTCGTTTTGAAGCCTTTATTTCGAGGTTATGGGATATTTGTTACATTTCTGAAGCTTTTTGGATCATACCGTCAAGGTAATCACGACAGTACAAATGTAAGTGTTGAAAACATGTTGTTTATCAGATGATTGATCGTGTTAGATTTCTGCTACCCGCTGTAATTGCCAGCTTACTGTGATTCGCAAGCTTTTACGATCGCCAAGTCGGTTTATTGGATCTCAGTATCCACAATGAAACGTAATAAATGTAATTTTACTGAGCTTTCTTTGCTTTTCATTCGGTGTTATGAAATAGACAGATGACCGCGCTGTTCTTCTGTGTGAAATATAAATTGCTAGCGAATTTTTTCTTTCAAGAAAGAAATGCCAGGCTGTGTCAGGCTGTAGTTCATTTCGGGAGTTAATCTGTAAGTGATTTATCAAGCTCGACCATCCACATTTTTTGAATTCTGAACTTTGCTCAACATTCGGCTTCATCGATGCTTTGAGGATCAAATCTTGCATAGAAATTATTGTGCTTTAAATTCTGGATTTGTAGTGGAGTAGTAGCTTTCCCACAACCCCAATAATTCTTCGTTTAAAATATATTCTTATCCTGATCGATAATAGCAGCATTTTTCTTAGAACTTTTTCACAAAGTTTTTTTTGAGGTTTTTCAAGCAAGTTTTGAAGTTGCCGTCCAGAAAACGTCCTTTGCTAAAGCTTTATAATTTTGTGGCAGCAACGGCGCCCTCTATTCCAGGTTCCCTCGGTTACAGACGTCGCCGTCGCCCCTAAAACGTCGGTGCTAAAGGTCCCTTCAATGGAACGGATACGCTCGTCGTGTCCCTCAGGGGTGTAAATTACAGATTTCAGTTTTCCAACAGACATCTTCTTTTGGTTTTAAGGTGTCTCTCTACAGTTTTTTCTGGACCATACCAAACATTTTCATTTGGCCGCTTAGCAAACTTCCCGGACTCGGATCGATGTGAAATTTACACCAGATATTGGAATTGGATTGAAGTTTGATATGATATATTTTTTAGGAAAATCGATATTTCCATGGCAACGACAAACATAAAAACAAGATATCAGTTAAACCGGAATTCTACGCGAATACGATTTGATGTAAAAAAAATAACACCAGAATCTGAAACTATGGTGTACTGCAAATCAACTATACAAGAATAAAAAAAATCTGTATGTTTGATTTCGAATAAATCGGAATTATATTTCAAACCGTGCTTTTTGCATTATAATGATAAACGGACCGAGACGCAGACACTGCTTTGATGAAATTACTTCGAAATAACACCAAAATGTGTATTTAACTTATCTCTCGTCGCCGTGAAAGTTAAGTTGATTTTCGTTATCGCGATCCCGAGAATTGGATTTTTTTCATACGGTCACTACCAATGTAATTTTTGGTAAATTTTCTACTTTTCGCGCTTTTTCCAAAATCTCCAAAACGGCTCCAACGATTTTTTTAAAACTTTCGCAACACATGCTTGATAATGCAAAGAATTTAATTACAAAGTTTTATTAACGTTGATTTACTGGAACACGTCCAAATTTATCCGTAAAGAAGGCGTTCGCAATTTATGCTAAAATATTCAAATCAATGTGTTTTTACATTCCATCGAGTGAGCAAAAGAGTGAGGGAAAAACACAATATTGAAAACAATAGCAACGAACTGTATTTATCAAGATGGAATGTACAAAACATTGATTTGAATATTTTAGCATAAATTTCGAAGGCTGAATTTGTAACGCGACTTTTTCGTCGGTTCGAACGCCTTCTTTAAGGATAACTTTGGACGTGTTCCAGTAAATCAACGTTAATAAAACGTTGGAATTAAATTCTTTGCATTATCAAGCATGTGTTGTGAAAGTTTTAAAAAAATCGTTGGAGCGGTTTTGGAGATTTTCGAAAAAGCGCTAAAAGTAGAAAATTTACCAAAAATTACATTCGTAGTGACCGTATGAAAAAATCCAATTCTCGAGATCGCGATAACGAAAATCAACTAAACTTTCACGGCGACGAAAGATAAGTTAAATACACATTTTGGTGTTGTTTCGAAATAATTTAATCAAAGCAGTGTCTTCAAATTGGTCCGTTTATCATTATAATGCAAAAAGCATGGTTTGAAATATAATTTCGATTTATTCGAAATCAAACATACAGATTTTTTTTATTCTCGTGTATTTGATATGCAGTACACCAAAGTTTCAGGTACTGGTGTTAGTTTTTCTACGTCAAATCTTATTCGCGTAGAATTCAAGTTTAACTGATATCTAGTTTTCCTGTTTATCGTTGCCATGGAAATATCGATTTTTCTAAATAATATATCTTATCAAACTTCAATCCAATTCCAATATCTGGTGTAAATTTCACATCGTTTCAAGTCCGGAAAGTTTGCTAAACGGCCAAATGAAAATGTAGAGAGATACCTTAAGGACAGGTTACCAATGTTTTTATTCATTGAAAGTGACTGTGTTTTTAAATGTCTGTGTTGTCTGTTTTTTTACGGGAAAAATAAAACTCAAAACAGCAAGGGACCGCCAACGATAATGCTGCTAACGTAGGATATACAAAAGATTCTATCAGCCGAAAAAATAAAATAATATTACAAATAGTACCGTAGGCTAATACTACGTGAAAAAGTAAACTTTGAGAGACACCACAACGACAGCTGTCCACGGTTGCAGCCGTGCTATATCAATTCTGGGGCCCGTTTGTCGAAGGTCCCGAAAAGTGTTCGCACCCGGAAAGCCATAGCAAAATCTCAAACCTTATAATTGCAGAGCTGTTTAATTCCATGATATTTTTTAATATGAACAGAAGTTCTTTTCAGTTTCAGGCCTATACACTTCACTGTTGTTAAGACACAGATAACTAAAAATGGCTTTGCGGTCCCCAAAAGTTTCTACTTTTTCACCTAGTATCAACCTTGCTGTATTGTTTTTAATGTTATCCTTCACAGGAGTAGAATAGTAGATCAAATTCTTCGACGAACATCCCCATCCTTTTCATGTAACCATATAGAGATACTGTCGGGTCTTGTCCCAGGTTTTCCGCTTCTCTGACACAATTTAAAAATAAATTGGACTGCATTTCAATGCTTAAGGAGATCTTCAGGGTAAATTGCAAGGTGTGTTCCTCAAAACGAAAAGGCAGTTCTTCTTTCACGATCATAAGAAAAGTTGATTGAAAAGTCTTTTTATCATCTCAAGTTTCAAGTGACTGCCAACTCATAATTGACTGATACTTAGCCTTGCCTACAGTCCAGCTCACAGAGCGCGAAGAGCGAGAGCGCCGGGGACTACTGCCAAACTGGAAACGAGAAGCAAACGACTTTAAGAAGGTCTAACCGATACTGTACATTGGCTCATTCACTTATTCATTATCAAAAACAAATGAAAGTCCACATATGTACGCATTGCGGACCCACTTTTATTTTCAGTTGGTTGACCAATTTGCCTTTCTTCTTGTTTATGGTCATCCCTCTTTGAATAAGTTTGCATTGCAATAATAAATGCCTGGGGAATAACATATCAAAGCGTATAAACAAAATGTGCACAAGAAAGGATGAAAACATGCACATTTTAATTGTAGTATGCAGGAAATGCCCTGGGCATGATAAATCTGCATTACAAGAATTTTTGATTGCCAAGGAATGAAAAATGTTAAAAAGCGTTTTTTTTTTGTCATTTTAGGCAAAAAATAAATTTGAAGTTAGTTTGCTGCCGAGATGACCTGAGCGATGCGGACGCCCGAGGAAATAGCTTTAGAACAATTTTAATTAAACAGGACAAATTTTGCTCAAAACCCATGTCCATATGTCAATAGCCTTTAAGAGCTACACGGCTACACTGCACAGGTATGGTGGTTTATCGATCTCCTACATGCATATATATCTTGTCGTATAAAAGTTTTATTGGTTAAATCACTTACCAGGTCAATATATTGATCTTTTGGGTTCTCCCTGATCTTGTGAAAACACCAACCAATGTCTCTCTATAAAGTCGATCGATGTCTTTTTGTAAATCTTTTTTTTTTTTTCGAGGTAAGCTCGCGTCAGCCATCAATAATTTCCTCGCCGAGTAAAGTGGATTTACTATTTTTTTAGATTGTTGTAAGGATTTTTAAGAAATACTTAGCAAATCACAACAGCAAATGTAAACTTAACAAGCAGTATTTTGGTTTATGGGTTTGCGTTAGAAGCCCTTTCATCATTTTTGTTTCGTTTCCTCAGAAACGAAACGGTATTTATATTTTGGATTCGATGTGAACTATTTACACAGTGGGACCACAATGTCAACACGTTGTACTCTAGGTAAAAACATGTTCTTCAACCCGGCGATATCAATCAATGAAAATCAATCGTTGATTGCAATCAATATAATCAATAGTAATCAATAAATCCATTGATTATTATTGATTGGTTCAACCAATCAATAGAAATCGATACTCACTCACCAAATCATCTTAATTACTACTGATTATTATTGATTTTTATAAATAATCAATAATTGATTACGTAACTTTATGGCGTGTGGTAGCATGGATGTGCATCATAAATCACAGACATATTTATGTGCCCAGGGTAATTCGATTGCACACGTTTTTTCCGTGTTTTGATAATTCCTTGCATTTCCACCAGGCTTCCCACAACACACTTGTTTCCAGACTTCACTTTTTCCAGACTTTTGTTGGTGTTACTGATGGCGACGCAAGTGGAACTATCTGTACGCTGTGTAGTTAAAGGCTACCACGAATGTCCCTTTAAAGTGAATATTGGGCAAACATTTTACGCATTCAATAGCATGCGTAGCTGGCGGGATTTCGCGAGCGAGTGCTTTTTTTAGCCGCGGCCTCATGCTTTGGTCTTGGCCGCCAAGCAGCGAGGGGCTTGGTGAGGAGTCACTAGCGGCTCCGCCGCTCGCTGACGCGGGCTTCGCCCGCGCGAGAAGAATTCACTCGTGCCCGCTAATCTCGCCAGCTGCGCAGGCTACGCATTCAAGAAAAGAGGTTAACGTGGGAATGCGTTCAAAGTTACCCGGAGGGGGGGGGGGTACTCCCATAAATTTCGGATAGGGGTGTGCCGCGAAAGTTCTTAAACCCTGACCCTATTTAAGGATAAAGAAAACGAAAAATGACACCCTATTCAAAGAGAGGAGAAGCGATGGGTGACGATCCAAATAACGGCTAACAGCACACGGCAAAACACAAATCTTTAGAAAATCGCTTTGCTACTAGTTGAACGGATAGTTTGGCATTTATTTTAGCTGATAGAATTTAGGTACCCTATCTAAGGATAACACCGGGAACACAACGCCAAAAAGAGCAAAAATGATACCCTATTTAAGGACCGAGAACCTCAAAAACCATACCCTATCCCGCGGCAAATACCTATATAGCCCATATATAGCCCATATATGGGAGTACCCCCCCCCCCCCCCCCGGGAAAGTTACCAATGGCTGAAGAAATTAAAAATTAAGGTTAGTAACATGATCTTGTTTCGAGACAATTAAACGTTTCAGTAATTAGTTAAGCTTTTAAAGTAAACTGTAGTATAAGAATGCTACAAATTTGAAACATTTGATTTGTAGTAGCATAAAGCAAATAAAGTTTAGAGAATGCATATGTGCACTATATAATTTGAAAATAAGGGCCGATTCGCACTAGCGAACAAGTTTTAAATGTCATAACATTTTTGACAAAAACAAAATTGTCGCGACAAGTCAGAGACATTTTGAAGAAAACAAAAGGTGTAATTATTATGACAATAGCTCTGCACGTGCTTCTGGCATCCTGGTACATTTCTCGACACGGTCGTCTTGTGCAAACATCAAATAATCAGGCAGGTCCAAGTGGTGAAAAATTTTTAAAACGATTTGCATTTGAAGTGCGCTTGTAGTGATGTTTTTGTGCTCGTGCGAGGAAAATGTCGCAAGTAAACTATTTCCTTTCCCTTCCATTTATCGGCACAAACTGGTTCTCTCTGACACACATATAAAGTAGTGGTTCTGGCCCACTTTTATGTGTAAACATTTTAAAATAAAAAAATTCGGCCCTGAAGGGCCTCATTTTTTTATGTAAAATTTTAGTACATAAAAGTGGGCCATAACGCAGTACTTTATATGTGTGTGGTGGATTTGAGAGAAATTTAACTCTAACATGGAAGTTATGCGCAGACACAGCAGCAAACAAACCTGCAGAAGCGCAAACAAAGCAAACACAGCGACAGTGGTTCTGGCCCACTTTTATGTGTTAACATTTTAAAACAAAAAAATTCGGCCCTAAAGGGCCTCATTTTTTTATGGTAAATTTTAGTACATAAAAGTGGGCCATAACGTAGTACTTTATATGTGTGTGGTGGTATTTGAGAGAAAATTAACTCTAACATAGAAGTTATGCGCAGACACAGCAGCAAACAAATCTGCAGAAGCGCAAACAAAGAAAACACAGCGACAAAACAAACTTTTCGAGACATGGTCCTACGGTGCGAAATCGGATGTGACACAAAAAAATTATTTTCTATTGAAGAAATGTATGCACTGTCTATATACAAAAGTGGTCCAGAATTATTTTCCATTTGAACAATTATCTGCACTTGTATATACGTCGAGATGGGTAGAGGAAGAAAAGGACCTATGGAACAAAGCTTTAAAAAACCAAAAGGATTAGAATATTATGGTGAAGATTTGACATTATTTCTGCCACATGTCAAAAAAGAAAAACTGACACAAACTTTATTATCAGAAGACGTTATTGTAGAAATGAAAAAAATGAGCCCACAAAATTTAGTGAATATTCTTTTGCCAAATAAAAATGTAAACAGGGAAAGAAAACAAGTATATATGCCAAAAATGGTTGGTAGATCAAATAACTGCCAGGGCATACAAAAACTTACACAAGAACTTTGTAAAGAAATAAACAAGGAGAATATTAACAAAAAGCTCAGTCAGCGAAAAGCTCTTGGCTGGGACAAGGTGAATGAAGCCATAACCAAAGCTCCCTTTTGCGAACATAATCAACAAATTGTAAATCTATTGTTTTGCGGTAAATGTCGCTATTGTATGTAGAATGGGCTCTGCCATAAGTGTAGCAAAAATGGAGTCAAACACTTTCTTGGCTATCTGTATTATAAAAACGACTACGACGATATCTTCAATGTACCTTACAACTATAGTGGTCCTAAAAAGTACTACTACGAAACCATCAATCTATCTTACTAATTAATGGATTAGTGCGGAACATTTGCATGAAATTTATAAAGAAATGTCAACAAGTATATACGCCGAAATGGCAGACACGTTGGAAGCTGTACAAAAACTTCCTCCAGAACTTCGTGAAAAAATCTACAAGTATTATCTTACCATAAAACTAATCCAGCGAGCCTCTCTTGGCTGGGACAAAGTGAACGATGCAATTGCCAAAGCCCCGTTTTGCGAACACAATGAACAAATTGTAAAGATCTTGTTTTGTCATAAATGTCGCTATTGCAGGCGAAATGGTCTATGTCATATGTGTAGCAAAAATAGAGTCGAACACTTTCTCAGTTATCCTGTGTATGATGAAAATGACAACGACAAAATCTTCAAAAAATGTTACTACTCGAGTTGGTGCGGAGCCGTTGCGTGAAATTTTAATCAGTTTCTGCTTCTAGCATTGCTTCCACGACTTGATATGTTATCTGTCTGACCTCATTGTGCCAAACGGGTGTAGAAAGTTCATTTATAGCATACATAAGAGCATGAAATAGTAAAATCATTTTTCTATATTTGTAGCAGCAATTATTCTTTAATAAAGTGAAAAAGTGTGCGCTTCGACTGAATTTTTATTTCGAAACGTCGCCGATGCTGCCAAGAAGCTTTTTTTGCATGCGCATTCTTTCTTCGTGCATGGCCTCTTGTCGTATTTTTTCGATGTCAGGGCTGCTCTGTTTATTTTTTTCCTTTGGAAGTGTGCCTTTCCGTAGAATCTCCTTCTGAATACGATAGCTCTCTTTTTCATCAAGAATGCTTTGAAACTCAGCATCGCTTATTTTACCATCAATGAGTGATTTTGACAGTATGCGGTTGACAGTATCACATTTTGACAAAGCCAGCGTCATGATTTTGCAGTGTTTGATAAGTTTGGGCTCTAGCTTTTTGTAAAAACCGGTTAGCCCAGCAGCTGTTAGCCCAAATACAGAGGCGACACAGCCAATTGGTATTGCCGCAGGAATCCCAATGCCTGTAAACGCAGCTGCTACTCCACCTGCGGATAGAAAACCAGAAATACCGCCAGAAGAAAAGCTAGCTAGTTGATAATGGTTTTAGTTCGTTTATATTTTTTGGCAACAAGCCTATAATGTGAAACTTCGTCACTTAAATATTTTAAAACTTCGTTTGCTTTCTGCATACGAAAATTGTTATCTGGTTGAGTTGGTAGAACTGGATAGAGTGTTGTCTGAGTTTCTGTTTGTTCATAAGCTGGTGCAGTTGGTAATACGTTGGATGCCATGGTTATATTTACAAAATTATTTTTTGTTCAATTTATTTCAATTAGAAACTGAAGAGGTTCCTGATTGAAGTTGAAAAGGTCATTATTTTCTTCTCTGACTGATATTGTCAAATTTGTGATATGTTTATGAGCAGAAACTTCGCGTAAGACATGTTCTGGGCCACTTTGATAAAAAAACTTTTTGATATGGTTTTCCTGTTATGTCAAACGTTTGTAAAACAGTAGACGGTTTTCCATTAAACAGATTCTGTTCTTTGTCAACTAAATCGCAATGAATGTAATAGGTTGTGGGTGAATTTAAACGTTTGACATATCTCATAAATGGTAAATCTTGATCAATGCCAAGCAGTTTGGATAAGTTCTTATCGAACTTTATTTTTTCATTTAATGGATCCACTTTTTCTATAACCATCTGACCGACAGGAGTATTGATTTGTGTTGTTAATACGTCACCATATTTTTTAAAAGAATTTTGAAGTGTTTTTGCCATTTCTTCGATTGTGTAATAACCTGGCAAAATGGATTCAGATCTTTGATTTTTTTATCATCAGTGTAGAATATTTTACTACCTTCCTTTAAGTTAAACCACAAATTGTAGAGGGAGCATGAAAGCAGCCGTATATAGCTTGGTTTTGGAATAGGGTAGGGTTCAAAATAGACCGTATGCGGATTTTCTTTTGTAACAACAGTAAGAATGACCATTTTATAATTAGAGAAAAATATTTTGTTTAAATATAAACATGGATGCTCTTCTAAAATGGATTCAGACACCACAAGCTGACACCATTGCCAAAGTGGCAGAACAGAAGGCATGGAAAACCTTTAATGCAAAATACCCGAAGGCCGATAAATCTAAGTTTGAGCCACAGACCGATTTCGCCAAAGACCACACAGCAACCTCAGAAATTTATTTCAAAGCAGGGCCAGGCAATTTGATAAACGTTTTTGGTTCAGACAGCAGATATTGGAGCCCGGAAATGAAAAGTGCGCTGGGTGTTGGCCAATCATCAGAAGGTTTTCCACAACAGCTTACACCAAGTGGTTTAAAAGGTGACTCTTTGCCGATTCCTGCTGTTGGCTTTCACGATGCCGCACCGAGTTTGAAAAAAATATTTAATAACCAACTGAATATTTACATAACACCGGACCAGTATTTCACAACAAAGTTCAGAGAGGTATTTCAAAAAACCAAACTCACCCACCATTCAGGGAAAGAGTCTAAAACATGGCTAGCCGGCCCAAATATGAAATATTGGCCACAGCAGCTGAATTTTGCTGTCTGGTGCGCGACAACGGGCTGTGGTATCAGTCGCAAAATTTTCGATGACAACTCTGCTATCCCTTTGCCAGAGAATGTCCGAGCTTTTTAAAGGTTCCATATATATTTTACTGTCAGGCGAATATTGTTTCAGATGGGAGGAATACAAAGCATAAGCGCTTTGCCTGGCGACCCTACTTTTGACCAGTTTAACAACAAATACGACGTGGCTTCATACAAAAGAATATGCAATGAGTTCGGAGTCGACCCGTCAAGCGATTTTCGTTTTAAAAGAGGCGCAAACCACGGCCTGGGAAACGTTTACATCTATGTCACAAACGTTGGACCAGATAAAACGTCAGTCAGTTACCCCGGTTACGATAAATCTTCTGACGAAGGCGGTTCAGGCTCAAAAGGTAACTTGATTTATTATATCGAGCAGGATGACGCTGCCTACGGACAGGCAGACTGGTTTTGTCCCAATGTAGCAGAAGGTCTAACCCAGGCAGGTTTGGCGCGAATAAACCAGTCGATAGAGGCGTTCGTTTACTGTGTTTTGGGTTCACAGGTGAACGTTAGAAGCAGCATACTTGGATCAGGAGGGCGCGCAAAGGAAGCGCAAAGTGAGTTCCTTGTGCTAATGGAAAACTCAATAAGGCAACCGGATCTGGCAAAGTCTGTTCAAAGGTACCAACTTGCAGTCGACGAGGCAAAGGTGAGGCTTAACCTTGCTGTGTGTCCGGGGGCCTGGCTGATGCCTGCGCGTATGGTAATAAATACGGGAAGTGTTATTGGTTACAACAACCAGCTCAAACAAGCTGTGCCAGGCATGAAGCTCGGGGTTAACGACGAAGTGAATAAGAGCACAAAAAAAGCAGCGCTAAAGCTGATGGCAGGAGGTCCAACAAAGATAAATCCACCAAACAGCCACCCCTCAAACCCGATACACAAAGAAGCAACGCAGCCTGAAGAGCAAACACCTCAAACACCTCATCCTGAAGAGCAAAAACCTGATAGCACTGAAACACACGAAAATAATAAAGCAGCTGTTGTTATTGGTGCCGTCGGGATTGCGGCTTTTATTTACTTTATGCGCTAACGCCGCTTCTTGATATATTTTTCGACAAGAAAGGCAACCACAGCCAAAATAATCAGCCAGGTGTGCTCAGCAAGAAAACCGATAGCTTGACCGGCGGCTTTGAAAAGAAAGCTCACAATTGAGCCAATAAGACCTGGCAGAGCTGATGCAATCTTTGAGCCAATATCTTTCAGACCTTCTCCCAACGCTTTACCGGTGGCTCTCAAAGCGTTTGTAATAGCCCCAATGACTGCACCAATTGTGACCCCGGCAGCACGAACGATAGCCGTAACGGTCACACCATATTTTTTGAATATCTCCTTTACCCTCTCACGAAGTGGAAGCGCTCTTTCTCTTTCATCAATCTGCGTTTACAAACGAGCAAGCTCCTCTTGTCTTTCCGCTACTCTTCCTTCGGCAGCTTGTTTATCAGAAGGTGATGTGTTTTCATGGTCGATAACTGCCTGATCTTCCTCGTTTTGGCGCTGCAGTTCGGCTTCTTGCTCTTTCAGCTCATCCAACGTTCTTGTGTCGTTGAGCCTCGCTTCCATTGTGTTTCTTTCTCTCTCTTTGGCGGCCAGGCTTGCTCTAAGTTCGCTGACCCTGGTTTGTTCTTTGGCTTTGGTTTTAGCTTGTTTCTCAAGAGCCACCACCTCTTTTTTTGCATTTTCAAAATCATTTTGAAGATTTTTTTTCAGTTGCTGCAGTCTCCGCAGTTCTGATTCACTTTCAACGTTTGACCCCAGTTGATCAATATTGGCTTGAGTTCGATCGATTCTGGTTCTCAGATCTTGAACTTCTTGGGCGGCTTTTTCTCTTTCAGAGGCGAGTTTTTCTGCATCTCTGAGTTGTTTTTCAGCTTCTCTTAATCTCTGCTGGTTTTCTCTTATTTCATCATTGTCTTGAGCAATCAGAGATTCAGCTTCTGGACCAAGTGATGTTTTGAACTTGTCTTTAAAGTTTTGGAGAAGACCTTTCCCATCTTTTCTGAAAATTTCAGTCTCGCCACCTCTTGTTCCAAATGAAACGATTGTAGTGTCATTGCCAGGCTTTTTGCTGAAACCGATTGGGCCTAATTTCCTGAAGTCAACTCTTGGAAACTTCCTTTTAATAAAGTCTCTTGCTCTTTCAAGATAAGCTGGTTTGTCATCTTGATGAATAAAGCCCGTCAACAAAGGGGTTTCATCAAATGATGTTTCTGGAAGTCCGCTCTGTTCGTGATGCATAGTTTGCATTTCATGTTGTTCACCACCATGGTAGGGGGTGGAAACCGTGCCAGGCTGAAATGGCTGGGTTCTGTTGGTCTCTTGTTCATCGTCATCATAATCAAGTCTGTGGTCAAGATCTGGTTGGTCCATACCAAATTCGCCACCTTCTGCCATCGAATATCAACAAAGTTGATGAAGTTATTTTATATTTACAATTGAAATTTTAATTGAACATTTTTATATTCCTTACAATAATGGACGGTGTACAAGAAAACCTTCGACCAACACGCAGTGAAAAAACTCTCGGAGCTTTAAAAGCGGAGCGCGCGGTGAAACGAATCACTTTCGAGCGCACAGAAGCCAATCCGCAGGAAACGCTTTATGTTTCGGTGCCCAAGCTGAATGAAAACGAGGTCATTGTTCCTGGCTCACTTGCGCTGCGCTTCAACATCGATTTGAGCGGAGGCCATGCCAACAACTTTCTTGTCGACAATGTTGGACGGTCGCTAGTTGACAAACTTGTTGTGAAGTACTCTGGCACTATCCTGCAGGACACAGTTGGTTACGACATTTACAAGATATTCGAGGACCTCTTCCTATCGCAGGAGGAGCGCGACAACATGCTGCAAGATGGAATCCAGAGTGAGGACCTCAACAAAATTCGCTCAAACTCGGGTGATAAGAAGACCTCAAGCGTCGCTGCAGAAAACAAACTGAACGGGATTTACGGAACCAAATACAGGATCCGCCTTGACCACCAGGTTTTGAACGACCACGGGACCTTTTATCCGCAGGCTTTATACAACGATCTAGTGTTTGAACTGAAACTTGCGCCAGCCTCTCAGGTTGTCAGAGGCTCAGATATAACAAAACTGAAATACAAGCTAACAAACATCCAGCTGGAGTACGAGATGATAAGAAGCAAAACACTGGCAGATGAAGCCCTCAGCGCGTACACAAGTGGAAAAGAATTTGCATATGACCACATTCAGCGTGACCAAGTGGTTATGTTTGCCAAAGGCACAGACACAAGGCTGAATATTAGAGTTAACCCACAGAGAAGATCCCTCAAAGGCATCTTGCTACTGTTTGTCGAGCCCTTTGTTGCTGGCGCAAGGCAGGCAGAAACTTACTTAAACCCAGACCTGACAAAAGTTAGTGTAACAGTGAACGGCTCGCCCAACAGGCTGTACAACAACGGCCTTGAAGGAATTGATGTCTGGGAGGAGGTCAAACGCTTCTTTCTCAAAGCTGAAAACAAAACACAGCACATGAATGCAACAAAGTTTTATACAGAAAACAAGTTTGGGCTTATGATAGATCTGCGTTCCATGGCTGACCACTCGATGCACGGAAGCAGCACGCGACTTGTAAACACAAAGGATGGTGTACAGCTGGAGCTTGAGAGAAATGCAAGCGGCTCTGGCAATGTGAACTGCCACATTTACGTAATCAGCGACGCGCAGATGAATATATTAGGAAGGCAATTAGAATCTGTGCAGTACTAATAGAAATGGATCCGAGCAAGATACCCTTCAACGCTCTGATTGTGGGCCCAACAAATTCAGGCAAATCTAAATATGTGGTTGACCAGATCTACGGCCCTTTCCGCGGCAAGTTCGACTACATTGTGCTTATCTGCCCAACATTTGCGCACAACAAGACCTACCATCGAATTGGTGAAAATGATCCAAGAATGATTGTGATTATATGCAAGCAGCATGAGGTTGAAATTTTTTTGAAGTTCGTGAGCTGGCTGTTTGAGGGCACCAACACGCTCATAATACTCCAAAGATGTGAAAGGGCGCACAGGCCAGCTAGTGAATCTTGGCTTTTCCGCCCGACATATCGGAATCAGTGTTTGGGTGCTTACCCAGAAGATAACCAGCATTACACCTTCCTTCAGAGAGAACGTGGCGGCTATCGTTCTATTTTACACTCCCTCAGCCAAAACTACGAAGGCAATCTTTGAAGATTACGCCGGCGAACTCTCCTACGATGAGTACAAATCTCTGATTTCAAAGCTGAAAGAGCGGAAGTTCTCTTATCTCGTGTTCTCTCTTCGCTACCCCTACGGCATTCATTTTGAATTAAAAAAATAAAAGTTGTATATAGTTCCAATGGCTGAACAAGAGTTGTGCGCAGAACTTATGAACTTAAACCTGGACCTACTGGAAGCTGAGCCATCAAGCAGCCCAGCTGGTAGTAGCATTATGCCAGACTTAACAAGCTTAACCGTCCCCGGACCTGACATTCCTGCTCTTCGTGAGCAGCTGGCCGTGCTTGTATCAACAGGCAAATCCAAAGAGGCCATCGGATTGCAGTTAACACATGAGCAGTTGAAACGCTTGACTGATAAAGAAGTTGAAAAGTACTACAAGAGATATGAAACCTTCGTTGGCAGCAAGACAACCGAAAGCATGGTTGACAGACTGCTTACGCTTCTGACAAGAGGCCTGCAAATGGTTATTGAAATAGATGACGTTGATGCAATGAAAAAAGAACTAAAAGAAGACTTCGTTATTAACAAAGAAATGACAGATTTTGTTGGCCGTCTCTCTTTGAAATATGGAAAATTTATTGCTCCTATTTCTGCTGCTTTGATAACGGCGAATCACATTGATTACTCACATTTGCATAGAAAGGATGAATCAAAATTAGAAGAAATTTCTGAGCATACCTCAACAACTGCTGAACAATTACAGACAAATTCTGAGTAATTTCTAAGTATTATTTTATTTGCTTAACATATACGCTTTGTTTCAAAATGTCAACCGAACAATCCGAAAGTACAAATTCACAGGGTGATACCCCTCAGGTCGATATCACACAGCAAGCAACAACTCCAACTCCAACTACAGCCCCGCGTGCAAAAAATCCCAAGCGTGTGGCTGCAGGCAAATTGGTTGCTGAAAGAACGCGGCTAGCCCGTGAACAACAGAAAAAAGCAGCAGCTGAGGCTGCTATTATAATCGCAAACAACAAGACAAAGGCCACTGCCCCGGTTTCTGAGCCAGACCCGCCTATTGCATACGAAAGCCCAAATAGTACCGAAGATATCAACAAAGTTGATAATAGCAGTCTCAGCACCACCCAATGGATTGGTGTTATCGGCATAGTTGTTTCACTGATTGGGATTTATTACAAACGTGAAGAGCTCAAAGCCGTATTCAGCAAAAAAAATACACCTGAGTCACAACCTGTTCGCAAAAAGATACCTGATCCACAGCCTGCTCGCATGACACAGCCCAGAGGTGTAAAACATTTAGATTAATAATTACGAATTAATATTATACCTGTATCAATATCATGAAGAAAGTTGACATTCCCCAAGTTCTTATCTCAACTGCAGCCATTTTTGGAATCGGACTGATATGGTACGACTTCAACGTGAAGGTTTTTAATACGGTCCGCGATCTTTTGAATGCTACATTATATGACCCGGAACATCAACAAAAGTTGATATCAGAAGAGACAAATAATTAATTTTGATTTAAACTTTTGTATGTTTCCATTTCTATACTTACAAAAAAATGTCAGACAACAAGCTTGTTAAAACAATCACGGATGCGGCTACTATCACTGGTTTAGTCGCCGGCATAGGTTGGGTCGCAAAAAAGGTTGTGAAAGAGAATTTTACTTCTGACCCAAGCAGCAGTGCTATGAACTATGTGAAGTTCACCGCCGTCATGGCAGGTAGCATTTCGCTCAAACAGTACCTCGAGGACCAAAAAATCCTTCCCACCAGCATGTAAATTAATTATTTGAAAAAACTCTGCTCTGTTATATAACACAATGGCAAGTATCGCGATTATGGCTGGTGGGGCTATATTGAATGCTGCTGCTTTTATTGGCGGCAATTATCTTGCGAAGGCACTTGGCGGAGGTGACGCTGCACTTGATGAAAAAGTACGACATGATAAAGCTCTCGAGGCGTATCAAGCGGCTTACGCCAAATACTCCCGTGACCGAACCAAACTTCTCGACTGGATTGCGACTAACTCGCAAATAAAGGAACAAGCCAAGCAGAACTTTACTAACACTGACTACGCCTTCAAACTGTATAACCAAGCACATCCTGACAAACAAATGATACCCCCAAAAGAGCCTAAGTTCTCAGATTTCTATCAACCAAGCCAGCAACAAAAAAATGGTGAACTCATGTTCGTGGGCGCAGGGGCTCTTGCTCTGGGCTACGCTGCCTTCCGTTTCCTTTAGTGGGGTAAACCCCACACCCCAGAGTTTTAAACTTTTTTAATTCCTTACTTATATTACACGATGGATGCCAAACTCGCAAAGTCATACTATAGTCCTGGGGGCTACTGGAAAGGTTTTGCCGCAATCAAAAAATTATCCGAAGCTGCTAATGTACCGGAAGAAACTGCAAAAAAGTGGCTGTTCAAGCAAGCACTCTGGCAGATATTCCTCCCACCACCGAAGCGCATTCCTCGGCCGAAATTCGACGTTCCTACACCAAACAAAGTGCATCAGGCGGATCTTCTTTTTTTGCAACATGATAAACTACCCCGCGGGCGCAAAGTTTTCAAATACGCACTCACCGTTGTCGACGTGGCCAGTAGATACAACGAGGCTGAACCCTTGACCTCTAAAAACTCTGATGAAGTTGCACTGGCTTTTAAGAGAATTTACAAGCGCTCGCCTCTGAAATGGCCTGAACTGCTGCAGGTTGACCCTGGGCGCGAATTCATGGGCGCTGTTACAAAAGAAATGGAAAATCACAAAACTTACATTCGGCGCGGGCGAGTTGATATTCACCGTGATCAGGCCATTGTTGAACGTTTTAATCGCACCCTGGCTGAGCGCTTGCTTGGGCACCAGTATGCCGTTGAAATGCGCCTGACTGAGGGCCAGCGGTCCACTGCGTGGGTAAAAAGGCTTCCTGAAGTTGTGGCCGCTCTGAACAACGAAGTAACAAGCCTTATCGGCAAGAAACCCGCCGTTGCCATCAAAGAAAAAAATGTTTATGCAAAGCCATCGACACCTTATTTGAGGCCTGTTGGAGAAAGGGAAAAAAAGCTCCCCTCTCTTGTGAATGTTAGGTATTTGTACCAACCTGGCGAGCTTGAAGGTGGTGTGAAAAGAGCCACTGATCCAATCTGGTCTTTGAAAGTTTACAACATTGAACGATCTTTTTCCAAACCGAATCAGCCCATTCTCTACTATTTGCACGACGGGCCCAAGCGCGGCTTCGTGCGTGAAGAACTGCTAGTTGTACCTCCAAACACACAATTACCCCCCGAGCAACTATAACATTTCTTTATTTCTGCATCTCTGTTAAAGCTTCTTCTATTTCTTTTATTTCGGCATTTGTTAATGAAGCTTCTATTTCTTTCATTTCTGTATTAGCGAATAAAGCTTCTATTTCTTCCATTGCACTGTTGTACCCGTAAGCTTTTGTATTTACCCCGTCGTCAGCTATCCAGCGCTTTGAATCAAACGGGGACAGTGAAATTTTATTTACATGCATGCCGTAGATCTCGTGCCCCTCACTTCGCAAAATGTTCATTCCGTGCCACATCTGCTCTTTGCTGAACAGCGCCTGCTTGTACTGCTCGTGCTTGATTTGCTTCTTCACAACGTTCTTTTTTACGCCTTTCGCTTTTCTTACGTTTATTTCGTCCACTTTTATCGTGAATACGTTACAGCATTGCGACACTCTTGCTTTCAGATGTTTCTTTTTTAATTTTTTGACCAACTCTGCGTCTTTTGTCATTATTGCCTGCACTTTATTCCCTTCGCAGGCGCACTCTTTTATTTCCGTCTCAGGGAAGTCTTTCTTTATTTTGTCTATTCCCTTTTTGCTTTCACCTTCCGTCATGATTGAGTACATCTTTGACCTCAGGCCCACATACTCCAATATTGGGGTCCCCGCGCACTCGTCTTTCATTTTTCCCAGTACCTTTTTGTTCACTGTTGAGTGCAGCGGATGCTCCTTCGGGTAGTCTGATGTATCATAGAAGTTTTCGTTTGCTTTTATGTCTTTGTAGACGTCCTCTGTTTCTATCTTCAGCAGCAGGCTGTCCGTGTCAGTGTACAGGAGCTCGCATTTCTCACCGTACTGCTTTTTCAGGTGGTTGTAAAAGAAGTCGTACATCAGTATCTTGCTTTTGTCAAGTATTGTCATTCCTGTGTAGACCGGCTTGTTGAGCAGCAGGCGGCTTTTGTGCATGTCAATGCCCACAAGGTCGTTTGTAAATATTACGTGCCTTGCGTACAAAGGGCTGGCGACTAATTTCCTTATTTTGTCTTTCTCATTACTGCGAACTATTTTTATATCTACTCGGTTGCGCAGGTTCTCCATGGTTTTGCCAAAAACTGAGTTATTCATCAGCTTGTAAAAGTTCTTTTCAAAGTCATTCTTTGCTTGCTTTCTGAATTCTGTATTCATACAGATGTAAGGCTCCATCCAACACTCTTGTTCTAACTCTAGCACCCTTTTTACGCGCTTTAGTTTCATCCCCTGCTTCAGATAAAACTTCAAGTTTTCGTAGTGTACCACGTAGTCATTTTTGTCCTCAAGTGTCAGCAGCAGCTTATTGCTGTTTGGAAGTTTCAGGTCCAATTCTTTTATCAGATTCTTTTGGTAGTCCGACATGCTTTCTTTTTTCACGACCTTTTTCTCAGGCGCCAGCGGGTAGCTGTTGTGCTCTTTGTGCAGTTCCGCCGGGTACTCCAGGTCTACTTCAAGGATCCAGCCTTTCTTGGCGTTTTCTTTTTTGTTCATTATTTCCTCCTCTGTCGGCATCACGCGTTTCCATTTGAATCCGCTTTTAGGGAGAGGCTTGCTCATTGCCCAGCCGTACAGGTTGTTTGCGTCTAGATACATTATGTAACTGTTCGGTTTGCTTGGGTCATAGCCTGATACCAAAGGATTGTTTGCCTTTGCGTGTCTTTTGCTTACCATTGAGATTCCTCCTCGAATTCCTCGTTCCACGAACATATGCATTTCAACTTCTGTAAACAACTCAAGCTCTACACCTGTCTTTTTTAAGAGTGCGTCCCATGATAGGCCTGGTGATGTGAAATAGTGCGCCGGGTCAAGACCGTACTGCTGCAAACACAATTTACGGAAATTTTCAAATACATCTGCCAACAGAGCTACATCCGTTTTCACATAAAGGTCGTGGTAGTCTCCCAATGTTTTGCATTTGAATGTCTCCCAGACTGTCTTCGCGTGTGCGTATTCATCTTCTGTAATGTTCTCATCATTTAGTTTGCTGTAGAAGTCTTCTTTTTTGGGAAGACTTGTTTCATTGAATTTTTCAAATGAATCCATGTACTCATATGGGTAAATTCCCTTTTTGTAAAGCAGATCACTGCCATTTGATATTGTTGATGTTATTTTTAGTTCCTATTTTGGCGTTGCTTTTACCAGCGAGTCCAAGCTTCCTTGTAAAAAGTTCAAGCTGTCTATGAAACGCAGACCATCGACCGAAATGGTTATGTACTTTTCCATGTTGTTTGCGACACATTTCACCTCTTTTTGCAAATTTGCCATCGCTTGCATTAAATGGTGCGCGTCGTAGCCCCTCAGGTTGTGAAATACAACTGGTATCTGGTCCTTATTGGGATTTATTCTCAGTTTAAGATTACAGTTGTTATGAGCCGCTCCTCGGTAGTTACCCGTTAAGTGGCAATGGTCTTTTACCGCGTCTCTGTAGTTTTTCTGTAGTAAAGGTTTTTCACATAAATAACAGTTGGTTTTCTCTTTTGCTTTCCACTTGTCCTTTTGCTCCGGTTTTTTTAGTATTATAATTTCAAATTCACCTTCTTCTGTTCCTTCACATCCCAATTGATTTAATTCTTTCCTTTGATCTTTTTGCTCCTGAAAAAAGCACCTCTTGTGATATTGACCCTGGTATTTTTCTTTTTCTGATACAAGACCTTTAGTGTATACCGGCAATGAATCCCAATAGTTTTCTTTTACCAGTTTCTTTTTACAGATATATAACAGTTCTCTGCGGTTTTGAAGTCATACCAATTTTTTTGCGACATTGTTACAGGTTTCGGTTTGGCGAGCATTTCTCTTATTTTTTCCTTTTCCTGCATTATGCTTTCCAAAAATGAATTTACCGCTCCCTCACCCCTAAAAACTTTTTTAGCTGTTACTTCTCCGTCGCTTCTCACCACAAAGTATGAATACCCGCACGCTTCATGCCACTCGGTCTTTTCTGTGTAACTTTTGTATTTTTTTTCCGGGTCTCGCTCACAGCCGTGCATCTTTTTTACCAGTGCCTCAAAGTCCGCGTATATCACGTAGGGCGCTTTCATCTGTTTCTGATGATTTTCAAGAGTGAGTATGTTTTCTCCCTCTTCTGGCATATCTATTTTTGTTGGTCTGCCATTCACTCCGTTGCAGTACTTTTCGTGTTCCACCAGCACGTGCGCTCTTGTGAAACGTGTTAAGCACCTCATGCAGTAGAAAATTTTATTGTTTATTGCCTTATCGAACAACAAGGCGCTTTCTCTTTTTACCCAACAGTAATGCTGTATATCCCTTGACTCAATCAACATAAGGTTTATTCTTTTCACGCTTTTTTCTTTACTGCTTATTCTGTACACAATCACGGTGTCTTTTTCCCATCCGAACACGTTTATTGCCAGGTTTGGATTTTGTTTTTCAAGCTTGTCGATTTGTTTTACCGGTGTTGGAAAGTCAATTCCTTCATAGTTTATCCCGTCATTTTTGGGGTATTTGCTTGGTCTTTGCGGGTCCTTCCCATCTTTTGGAGGGAATAAAGCGGCTCTTAGAGCCCACTTCAGGCATTCGTTGTCTTTGTTTTTCACATTTATTATTGCCTTCTTTTTTGCAAGATCGGCTGGAAGTGGCAAATAGGTTCCTCCGCGCAGTGGCTGATATTTTGCGACATTCACGTATGCTGTCTCTATACTTTCAACTTCCCATCCTGATCCTAGCAATGACCAGTTTTCTATTTCTCCCTTTATTCTTCCCATGAATTCTTCATATTTTTGTTCTATCAGTTCTTTGTTATCCCTGTTAAAAACGTGCGGCTGGTCCTCTTTAAAATAGTGCGACATTTCTTGCGTTTCGCCGTTTCTTTCTATTTCAAAATTTACTTTTAGCCCGAAGCTTACCTTTACGCTGCCCAACTTAAGGATTTCCTGTTCAACCAAATTAGTGTACTTTTCTTTATTTTCTCTTTTAAACATAAAAATATCTTTGTTGTTTGGATTTGTTTTTGATATATCCATTGTCCAAACACGAAGCCAATCCTGGAAATTACTTTGGCTTATTTTAAACACGTCACGTACAGGAACTAGTTGAGGTTGTAATGGTTCAGGTAGGTTTCTGTTTTGCCCCCTTGATAATGGACTGTAAAAATTTTGCAGAACATCTGACGAAAATTTCGCGGCTGCCATTTCGGCGTATATACAAGTGCAGATAATTGTTCAAATGGAAAATAATTCTAGCGCACTTTTGTATATAGACAGTGCATACATTTCTTCAATAGAAAATAATTATTTTTTTGTGACATACCCGCTCGCTTGGGGTCATGCTTGCGTTTTTTCTCTCAAACAACACACATAAAGTACTGCGTTATAGAAGCGCATTTTTTTTGTTTTATGATGTTTAAACACAACACTCTCATAATAACTTCCATGTTAGCGTTATTTTCTCTCAAATACCACCACACACATATAAAGTACTGCGTTATTGCGCAATATGGTATAAAAAAATTAACACAAAAAATGAGGCCCTTTAGGGCCGAATTTTTTGTTTTTAAATTGTTCACATACCATATTGCGCCAGAACCAGTACTTTATATGTGTGTCATGTTGTTTGCGACACATTTCACCTCTTTTTGCAAATTTGCCATCGCTTGCATTAAATGGTGCGCGTCGTAGCCCCTCAGGTTGTGAAATACAACTGGTATCTGGTCCGTCTTGGGATTTATTCTCAGTTTAAGGATACAGTTGTTGTGCGCTGCTCCTCGGTAGTTACCCGTTAAGTGGCAATGGTCTTTTACCGCGTCTCTGTAGTACTTTTGAAGCAGTGGCTTTTGACATAAATAACAGTTGGTTTTCTCTTTTGCTTTCCACTTGTCCTTTTGCTCCGGTTTTTTTAGTGTTATAATTTCAAATTCACCTTCTTCTGTTCCTTCACATCCCAATTGATTTAATTCTTTCCTTTGATCTTTTTGCTCCTGAAAAAAGCACCTCTTGTGATATTGACCCTGGTATTTTTCTTTTTCTGATACAAGACCTTTAGTGTATACCGGCAATGAATCCCAATAGTTTTCTTTTACCAGTTTCTTTTCACAGATATAACAGTTCTCTGCGTTTTTGAAGTCATACCAATTTTTTTGCGACATTGTTACAGGTTTCGGTTTGGCGAGCATTTCTCTTATTTTTTCCTTTTCCTGCATTATGCTTTCCAAAAATGAATTTACCGCTCCCTCACCCCTAAAAACTTTTTTAGCTGTTACTTCTCCGTCGCTTCTCACCACAAAGTATGAATACCCGCACGCTTCATGCCACTCGGTCTTTTCTGTGTAACTTTTGTATTTTTTTTCCGGGTCTCGCTCACAGCCGTGCATCTTTTTTACCAGTGCCTCAAAGTCCGCGTATATCACGTAGGGCGCTTTCATCTGTTTCTGATGATTTTGAAAAGCGAGTATGTTTTCTCCCTCTTCTGGCATATCTATTTTTGTTGGTCTGCCATTCACTCCGTTGCAGTACTTTTCGTGTTCCACCAGCACGTGCGCTCTTGTGAAACGTGTTAAGCACCTCATGCAGTAAAAAGTTTTATTGTTTATTGCCTTATCGAACAACAAGGCGCTTTCTCTTTTTACCCAACAGTAATGCTGTATATCCCTTGACTCAATCAACATAAGGTTTATTCTTTTCACGCTTTTTTCTTTACTGCTTATTCTGTACACAATCACGGTGTCTTTTTCCCATCCGAACACGTTTATTGCCAGGTTTGAGTTTTGTTTTTCAAGCTTGTCGATTTGTTTTACCGGTGTCGGAAAATCAATTCCTTCATAGTTTATACCATCGTTAACCGGATATTTGCTTGGTCTTTGTGCGTGCCTTCCATCTTTTGGAGGAAATAATGCTGCTCTGAGTGCCCACTTCAGGCACTGGTTGTCTTTGTTTTTCACATTTATTATTGCCTTCTTTTTTGCAAGATCGGCTGGAAGTGGCAAATAGGTTCCTCCGCGCAGTGGCTGATATTTTGCGACATTCACGTATGCTATCTCTATACTTTCAACTTCCCATCCTGATCCTTTCAATGACCAGTTTTCTATTTCTCCCTTTATTCTTCCCATGAATTCTTCATATTTTTGTTCTATCAGTTCTTTGTCATCCCTGTTAAAAACGTGCGGCTGGTCCTCTTTAAAATAGTGCGACATTTCTTGCGTTTCGCAATTTCTTTCTATTTCAAAATTTACTTTTAGCCCGAAGCTCACCTTTACGCTGCCCAACTTAAGGATTTCCTGTTCAATCAAATTAGTATACTTTTCTTTATTTCCATTTTTAAACATATAAATATCTTTGTTGTTTGGATTTGTTTTGGATACATCCATTCTCCAAACACGAAGCCAATCCTGGAAATTATTTTGACTTATTTTAAACACGTCACGTACAGGAACTAGTTGAGGTTGTAATGGTTCAGGTAGGTTTCTGTTTTGCCCCCTTGATAATGGACTGTAAAAATTTTGCAGAACATCTGACGAAAATTTCGCGGCTGCCATTTCGGCGTATATACAAGTGCAGATAATTGTTCAAATGGAAAATAATTCTGGACCACTTTTGTATATAGACAGTGCATACATTTCTTCAATAGAAAATAATTTTTTTGTGTCACATCCGATTTCGCACCGTAGGACCATGTCTCGAAAAGTTTGTTTTGTCGCTGTGTTTTCTTTGTTTGCGCTTCTGCAGATTTGTTTGCTGCTGTGTCTGCGCATAACTTCTATGTTAGAGTTAATTTTCTCTCAAATACCACCACACACATATAAAGTACTGCGTTATGGCCCACTTTTATGTACTAAAATTTACCATAAAAAAATGAGGCCCTTTAGGGCCGAATTTTTTTGTTTTAAAATGTTAACACATAAAAGTGGGCCAGAACCACTGTCGCTGTGTTTGCTTTGTTTGCGCTTCTGCAGGTTTGTTTGCTGCTGTGTCTGCGCATAACTTCCATGTTAGAGTTAAATTTCTCTCAAATCCACCACACACATATAAAGTACTGCGTTATGGCCCACTTTTATGTACTAAAATTTTACATAAAAAAATGAGGCCCTTCAGGGCCGAATTTTTTTATTTTAATGTTTACACATAAAATTTTAATGTTTACACATAAAAGTGGGCCAGAACCAGTACTTTATATGTGTGTCTCTGCATTCATTTGTTCCAACCCCGGTATTACCATCCTTCCACGACCTCACCTCGGCACACAAACATGTTTTCCCGCCTATCGCGGAAAAATTTCGCGTGTTGTTTTTTAGTACAATCCAGACCAAACACAATAGCCAATCAACAACGTATTGTTATCTGGCATTACGAGGGGCGTTGGAATGCGACTTGTCATGACTTGTCCTGCCTTGAGGCAGGACATCGGCCCCTTTGAAGATTTGTCCGTTTTGACAAAATTTGCCCTTGTCCAACAAGTCGTTCGCACTTGTTTTTGCGATTGTTCGACAAAATGTATCGCGCGTGCAACGCGGACCAATCATAAGACAATTTTGCTAAATTTGTCCGCTAGTGCGAATTCGCCCTAAGGGCCAATTCGCACAAGCGGACAAATTTTGTAACAATTGGTAGATTTCATCACTTGTGTGTCACTTGTTACAGAAAACAAGTGCGAATACGTTTTTTGAGACCTAGAACTTGTCCAACAATTCAGGAAAACAAAGAAGCAGTTGTCTTATGATTGGTCCGTGTTGCACGCGCGCGATACATTTTGTCAAACAATCGCAAAAACAAGTGCGAACGACTTGTTGGACAAGGGCAAATTTTGTCAAAACGGACAAATCTTCAAAGGGGCCGATGTCCTGCCTCAAGGCAGGACAATTCATGACAAGTCGCACTCCAACGCTCCTCGTAATGCCAGATAACAATACATTGTTGATTGCGTATTGTGTTTGGTCTGGATTGCACTAAATATGTAAATATGTTTTTATTATTATTATTATTATTATTATTATTATTATTATTATTATTATTATTATTATTATTATAAAAAACAACACGCGGAATTTTTCCACGATAGGCAGCAAAACACATTTGTGTGCCGAGGTGAGGTCGTGGAAGGATGGTAATACCAGGGTTGGAACAAATTAAAGGAATGCGGAGGGAACCAGTTTGCGCCGATAAATGGAGGGGAAAAGAAATAGTTTTCTTGCGACATTTTCAACGCACTAGCACAAAAAACTTCAGTACACGCGCACTTCAAATTCAAATCGTTTTAAAATTTTTCACCACGTGGACCTGCCTGATTATTTGATGTTTGCACAAGACAACCGTGCCGAGAAATGTACCAGGATGCCAGAAGCACGTGAAGACTAAGGGCCTGTTTACATGAAGGTGGGGGACCCCGGGTAGGTGAGGTAACCCGCCCAGCCGTGGTCGAAAAATAGCTCGCGTTTACATGCAATCTTATCACCCCGGGGTCCCGGGGTTAACTTCCTTGAGAAAATAGCGTGGCGTAGATTTCTTGTTATTATTTTTTTTTTCACAGCATGATTTTCGTTGGCAGAGACAACGTTTTTCGTTGCTTTGTGTTATCGACTGATCTCTAAGTAGAGAAGAAGCGCGTGCTTCGATCGGGCCTTCACTTAAAGCATCACTTGAAATTTGAATACCTTCAGATTCTTCCTGATTGCCATCTTGATTGCGGCCTTCGACACTAAGCAGATGAACCCGGCGAAAAAGCTCCCCACGCTGATATCCTCGAGACTGAAACATGTTGTTGCGGTTCCAATATGGCGGGCGTTTGGTTGTTGGTTCGGATTTGGCGCGTTTTGGTAACATGAACCGACCCCGGGTAGGCGGGTTACCCCACCTTGAAACGTTTACATGGCAAAAAGCGACCCCGGCTGGGAGGGTTACCCTACCCAGCAGACTGGGCAACCCACCTAGGCGGGTTACCCCACCTATCATGTCAACGCGATCGAGAAAAAATTAGAGTTTATATGGAGAGGCGGGTTACCCCATGTAGGCGGGTTACCTCACCTGCCCGGCGTCCCCCACCTCCATGTAAACAGGCCCTAATAATGTGTCGCAGCTAGTGGCACTGAATTGCGCTGATTGCGGAAGCGTTCAATTCAACTTCTTTTCGAGGGAGAGAATTCAAGAGAAGTTCTTTGCAGGTTGGTTACAAAGTTAATTTTGCTACAGGCCCAACTCTCCTCAAATGTGATTTCATTCTCATCCCTCCACAAACATACGCAATCTGGAAACGAAACACTATTTCCTTTTGAAATAGCTCCTTGTTGTGCCTATTTCTTCATTTCCTTTTCGCGGTGACCCCCAGTGAGCTGTGATTAAAGTCACTGATCATTCTAAGAAAGCTTTTTAACGATTTTATGTTTTCGGGTATTTAAAGTTTCATATTTTTTCAACCTCATATCGTTCTCTCCGTGGTGCACATCTTTGGGTTTCAAACTTCAAAGATATCGGCCTTGAAACGGCGCAACATCGTAACATTTTGATCAACTGAAGATTCCTATCGATCGATCGACAGGAATCGATCACGATTTTTTTTTGTTTTAATCCCTTGATGCTTTTGTGTTTTAGCCAAATTTGAACTCAAAAGGCTTTGTTTTATGTTAGATTCAGCATGCCTTCGATCCTTTTATGATTTTTGTTAGATCTGTATGATTACAAGCGCTCAAAACACTCCTGGGGAAACCACTTGTTTACCCGAGTTTAAACTTCCCGCGACAGCATACTCGTGATGTCATTGCCAGACACCTCGGATTTTTCAACCTCGTACCCACGTACCCACGCTCTCTCTCCTTTTCCTCCCTTGTCGTCGAGTTTTGTCGTCGAGGAAAGAGACCCTGGTCGCAGCTGGTCACGTGATCTGGGTGACAAACCAAAACCGCAGGGAGGGCTTCTTCTCGACAAAATTTTGTCGACAGTACAACACATACTATCTAGGGGAGGGATAAATGTAGAGCGGGATTTTCAAAGTGGCGCTTGAATTTCTAGGTTGTGTTCAATCCGCGCTCCTTTCGACTGGCTATTACAGCATTATCCTGAAGGTTAAACAGGTAATTATTTGCTTGGAGAGTTTGTTTCTAAAAAAAAGACTTGGTGGCAGCGCTTCCAACAGGGTACGGGAAATCCCTGTTCTTCCAGGTTTTGCCTCGAATGTTGTCCGAGAGAAATAGCAGGTCAAAGGAGTTTGTTTTACCTTGAGTTGAGTTTTTTTGCCGTGTTTATTGTTGTTGTGCAAGGAGTTCGTTTCGTTTTTCCGTGACCTCAGTTTGTTTTGCTGTGAGTTTCTTTCAATCTTGGTTGTGTTCATTTTTTTTGGCGGCGAGTTGACATTGTTTTTCTTGAGTTTGTCATTTATTTTGCTGTGAGTGTACATGTCGTTGTTGTGCCGTGTGTTCGTATGGTTTGCCGTGACTTGTGTTTGCTTTGTCACGAGTTAAGTTCTGCCGTGAGTTTCTTTGTTGTGGTATAAGTTCACTGATTTTTTTAGCCGCGTTTTAGCCGCCAGGAGAGTCTGTTTTTCCATAAGTTTTGTTTTTATTTAGCCGTGAGTTGATTTTGTGTGTAGTGTGTTTATTTTGTTTTGCGGTGGACAGTCTTTGCGGTGAGATTCGCTGTTGCAGTGAGAGTTGTGGGCCACCGTACTATTCTGGCTTCCGTTTAAGCCGTGAATTTTCTAAAAAGAAACTCGTACAGTTTATACAGGTGTAGTTTTTCAAAGCGACGGCAAACAGAAAGACTTGACTATTAACTTACGTCGGTCTGTTTTGAAGTAAAATCAAAACAAATTTCTTCGCCTTCATCAAGCACACGGCAAGATATTAGCGGAGAAAGGTTTTATTAAGTACAGTACAGGCCAGAAAAGTAAGGTATGTGCCGTGAGTATATTTTGTTGTGCCTCGAGATAATTCATTTTCTTGTGAGCAAATTTATTCTGCCGTAAGATATTCAGTTTTAAATTTATCAGTTGCACTTACTATATGGGCAACCGTATACGCTTATAAAAACTGTGGCCACTTGTTAAGAAACATTGTAAACTCAAGGAAATAATTAGACAATCTATGGATATATTTATCTTGTATCAAAGTTTGACCCGACAAAGATATCTTCTGCGGCATCGATGCGGCAGCCAGCAGTGGTCGATTTGCCCGTGAAAAAAGGTTTTTTGACCATGTCCTGTCCCCAACTGCTTTGCAGAGCCTGCATGTACTAAAATCTGCCGGGACTGATGCTTTAAAAATCTTTTTTGGAGTTACCGGGACAGATACCTCAGAAATCTTTTTTGGAGTCGCTTGAAAATTCCGAGTCGACATTCTCACCGAAAACTAATTTCCACTCCCTACCGGGCTCAGTACTTCAGCTAAGTTAAGACAATTTTTACTTTTCCCACCCCTCCCTTAAATCATTTCTCTGGAATCTGCTAAAATCTAGCAGACACGTGACCAGCCGCAACCAGGGTCCTTTCTCTGGAGTATGAATGAAAAATTAGGTAATAGTACGCTGTAGCCAAAATATATGTTTCGGCAATGCTGCCTTCTGCAGGGGGACAAAAGTATTTCACCATTAAAATGTCCGTTTATAACTCGCATATTCAAATAAAAGCTCACGCACGTTGCTGCGCGCGCGACAGCACGCGATAAGACAAAGAAGTCAATTCACGTGAAGCTAAAATCG
>OY855912.1:17382500-17762500 GCA_963693305.1 Meandrina meandrites | reverse complement strand
GCTGTGTTTATAAACGTCATGACCGTTTGTTGGGAGCTTTGTGTAGCATCACTTGGAATCTTTTCGTAGAACCGTTGGTCTTCTAGTTGTCTATTAGCTTCAGCTATGTAGAGATCTCGTCTCCACACTACGAAGGCTCCTCCTTTATCAGCCTGTTTGATCACCACATCCCTTCTATTTCTCAACTTGCGTAAAAGCCTGCTGTTCATTATATGACAAGTTGTGTTTTGTTAGTCTGCGCTCAATTACAAAAAGACGGTTCGCAAAGTAGCTTGGGAATAGGTTCCAATCCTCCTTGGTCTGCGCTTATCCTATTTTTGGTCAATCCTTTCTCTGGAGATATAGAGAGGACCCTGGGAACGAGGGTGCGGATTTTTTTGCCCCAATCTCGTTCCCAGAGTCCACGGGCTCCACGGTCAGCGGATGGTCGCCCAGGTGAAACTCTGGGGAAATGGAATTTTTACCCCAGAAATCTGGGGTTCCGGTTGTTGTGCGCATGCTTTGCTAGAAAAACGGAAGTGAAAAATTGGAAAAAAACCGAAGGCTCAGGAGTCAGAAGAAAATATTTAGAACTCCACTCTCTCGATATGCAACTCGTAAAGTGAAGTGGATCAACGCTTTTATGGGTGATCTAAAGGCTCCTTCAAAGAAAAAATAGCTCAACGGAAAACTGCGATAAAGCAATAGTGCTGCTTGAAAGCAAAACATGCACGTCAGATTGATTTACAGATCGTGTAAGCTTCTGGATCTGGAGGACAAACGTAAACAAAGGGAGTCGTAATGCCAAGTTGTGGACGTACATTGGCAGAAAACGAATATATTTTTTCTCTGGAAGAAATCTTTCAAGGAAGGCCAGTAGTCGAATCTACATTTACACACAGCATTGTAAACGACGGCCGCGAGAGCACGGAGCAACAGCACGCCGATCGAAAGCTCATTTTGAAAATTCAAATTTTCGTTGAAATGCAATCGAATAGGCAGGTAAGCAATAATGTGCCGTATTTTCCACTTCAGTGGGAGACTACAGTTGAAAGATTGGTTTCACCAAAAAAGCTGGAACTTTGGCGGTCCGTAACAATAACAGATATGTGTCGGTTTGGTTGTCATCAGATGGAACTTCTTGCACGTTTGTCATCGGTTTTACTCAAATGTATTCTTTTCCCCGCTGTTGTTGACGAAGTTCCTCGGTACATTTTCGTCATGACTTAAAATCGAAAATTTCCTTTGGCATTTGTGACTCATTAGACAAATGATGCATTTGTTTTATCTTTAACCGAACTATTTGTAGATAAAAGTGACTGTTTAAAGCATTTATGAAATGCTGTCACTTATAAGAGAAATATGGCCTTGCATTTATGAATACAGTGTAACTGTACTTCTTTTTGCTGAAATTAAAGTTCGCCAAGGGTGTTTCTATGAACTGATTTAGCTATTTGTAACATTCACTGAGGGCTACCATGTGAATATTGGTTGAATATTGTATTGGTTTTCTGTACATGGCCTACCCCCAACTGCATGCAGAGAGGACAGCCCAAGAAATTCTGGTTGCGTGTCATATATTGCTTGAATGGCTTGTTGTGTTACCCCATTTCTGTAGCATTAGGTGACTAGGCATATCCCTTCTTCCCCTGTCCCCCGGATGGAATATTAGTCCATTGCAGGATTACTGCCAAAAGTAAATTTGTTGGAACCCATTTATATTTGAGAGTAAAGTGTCTTTCCCAGAACACAACACAATGACCCTGACTGGGGCTTGAACCCAGACCATTCAATCCGAAGTCGAGTGAGCTAATCATTAGCCCACCATGTCCACCGGGACTGTCCCCCATCATGTTTGTTGTAGTACAGGTTGTTTAGGCAAGGCACATAGATTTTATTTCATTTACAGATTCACCAAAACAAATATTTGTGAAATAAACATAAATTATCTTGCAATACAACATACTGAAAGACTCCTGAAACTCCACAAGACTGTCAAGAGGTGTGGGCTGGAATAAACACCACCCAGTAACTTGTACAAATCACAAAATGATAAGAAGTCAGATTGAGTGGAAAAAAATTTAAACTTTATTCTCATGTTACAGTTAGTGGACATCTAGGTGTCTATTTGTTGTCATTTAGCCAACCGGCTGCAGGACCTGCAAAAATAAAATTATTAAAATATATCTATGACCAAAAAAGACACTTTACGGCATGACTCCTTGAAGCCATTAGAAAGAAATGATTGTGTAACAATTGCAATAGGGGATGATAGGAGAGCACAGCTCTTGGTTTAGTCTTCATTTGAGCCTAGTGGCCCATAAGGCTGGAGTCCATCCAGGTTTACACAGTTTTAAGCAGTTGGTGGTTTGGCTGGGGTGGTGGTTAAGGAGAAATTTTATAATAAATTATGGTAGGAATCAAGAGAGAGAGAGAGAGAGAGATTTCTTTTCATCTGAGACCAATAGGTAAACATTGTAAAAGTATATCAACAAGCCGGCGAATTGCAGTTTTCCAAGCAAGGACTGGTGTTTGAATCAACTTTATATCATGCACTTGCAAGGTTCAAATGTGGTTCACAATTTTTTCACATACCATTACCAACTGTCTAAAGAAATTCTCATTAACACTTGCATGCCCTGTTTACATAAGGTTTACAACCTAGTCAGTTTTGTGCAACATGGAAGTTTTCTATTTCCTTCACTGCAAAAATACTCGAGACATAATTAATGTCCCATAATAATTTTCATAAAAGCTGATAACAGCCGGCGTTACACACCGATGCAGTCGCTGGGATGTATTTACGTTTAAAAAAGCACCAGAATTTACTAAAAATCGGAAATGTATAAAAAACATATCAGACATTTCCACCTCCTCGATCGAAGAAAATACTATTTAACAACCGAGTGAAAATGGGTGAATACCAAAAACTAAAGCTAGTTTTTACCTACCTTGAAAGCGGAGCGGGAAATGGCATCATAAATCGCGGTTTAAGGCCAAGATACTGCAAAACACAAACGAACGAACTCCAAAAATCTCGGCAAAATGGCCGCTAAAGCTTCATAAACAACTTCCGGAAATACGTCTGAGTTCGAAGGCTATCGTATTGCAACAGCCAATCAAAAAAATTCGAATTAATTCGAATAATTCCATTTCCCCAGAGTTTCACTTAGCGACTAAACCGCTGACCGTGGAGCCTGTGGACTCTGGGAACGAGATTGTTTTTGCCCTTGTTCGCCCATTGGTGCCCAGGCCTAAGTTTACCGCTCCCTCCTGCTCGACTCTCAAATGGCGGCAATGAAGAGGAAATTTACTCTCCCATCTGTAGAGGATTTGGACGGGGAAATCCAAGTGTCAAGGCCAAAACCATTGTTCAAGACATACAAGAGATCCAGCAAAAGTATAGAAGAAACAAAGGATAACACTTCAAGGACTGCGAATGTTAATGATCGTGAAAGAAACGAAAACAACGGCCGTGCACAAAGAACATCAATACACAAGCAACCACAGAATGATCAATGTATAGTAAATGGGAGTTGCGTTCCAAATCAGGATTTTTTAAGCAAGGAGACTAATTTGAATCAATTTGAGAACAATCATGCAGCACCAGTTACTACCAGCTCTGGTTCAATCAAACCAACAGCAGGAAATACATTTCGGGAAACATTTGCTTTTTTGGAGGATACAAGTCACTTCAAAGCGACTGTTGTAAAGATAAAGGAGAAAGAGTAGGTCTAGTTCTGTGGTCAAACAAAAAAGCTTGCTTGTGGATGTTTAACCTGAGTAAAAAGATATCGCCGCTTGTTTCAGACGTTTCATAGAGCCAAAGCAGTGTTGATTTAAATTCGTTAAGGTGGCCCGCGGCTATTTTCGGGAACGGAGGTGCTCTTTTCTAAATCGAGTTTTGGGCAGGTGAACGTTAACCGATTTCTCTCATTTTTGGCAATCGATATAACAAATGTTCAAATTTTATAAAGATTTAAACTCTAGGGCGAACAAAACAAACGAACACGAGATATTAGCGTTTTTGAAAAAATCAATTTATGAAAAAACGTGAATATTTTTCAAACGCGACGATAGATTTTTTTCTTATTAATGTCAACAAGTTCAAATTATCGAAGTTTTAACGAGAGCAAGTTTCAACGAAATCGGCTGGGTAGAAATTGCTGCACAGTTGACTGTTGAATTTTTGCTTCAAAATATTATGCTTGTGTATAACTGGGAGCTGTTACAACAACGGTTAAGTAATGCTAAGATCCCTTGGATTATTTGAAAGCTTAGAGCCAGCTAAATTGTTGCTGAAAAGTATGGAAAGATCGGAAACTCCTAGCAAAAGTTGTACACAAATGAAGAGGAAGAGGTTTACGATGCGTAAATTGTGAATTTTGAAATATTCATTTTTCTCGAATTAAAAAAAATCTACTGATTTTTTTTATTTTATTTTCAAGCATGACAAAATACACCATATATACAAACGGCTCTATCTAGTTTCGTGTGTCTTGTCTCGATGAAACTCGTCGAATCTGGCTCGCCAAGATAGCAACCTCTCGTCTTCCATTTTCTTTTCTTCCGAAAAAAATGAATATTCAAAATTCACAATTCACGCATCGTAAACCTCTTCCTCTTCATTTGTGTACAAGTTTTGCTAGGAGTTTCCGATCTTTCCATACTTTCCAGCAATGTTTTAGCTGGCATTAAGCTTTCAAATAATCCTTGGGATCTTAGCATTATTTACTTAAACATTGTTGTAACAGCTCCCAATTATACATAAGCATAATATTCTGAAGCAAAAATTCAACAGTCAACTGTGCAGCAATTTCTACCCAGCCGATTTCGTTGAAACTTGCTCACATTAAAACTTGGATAATTTGAACCAGTTGACATTAATTAGAAAAAAATCTATCGTCACGTTTGGAAAATATTTGCGTTTTTTTCATAAATATATTTTTTCAAAAGCGCTAATATCTTGTGATCATTTGCCTTGTTTGCCCTATAATTCAAAGCTATATAAAATTTGAACATTTGTTATTTTGATTGCCAAAAATGAGAAAAATCGGTTGAGGTTTACATGCCCAAAAGTAGATTAGAAAAGAGCACCTCTGTTCCTAATAAATAGCTGCGGGCCACCTTAAGTTAAAAAGTCATAACAAAGCAACATTTAGCCCTGTTCAGGACTGTCATACAGTCATAGCTCAGTACATTTTGTGTTTATGTTGTTCCAGAGAATACCCATTACACTCCCAAAGACAGCAGTTGTCAACTTGAGCCCCTCCTACTCCCACCTCTCTGGAAATTCCAGTTAAACTTTATACCTTCCTATAAAAACTTTACCATTTGAACCCCTTCCACCCCCACCCCCCCCCCCACCCTCCCTCCCATCAAAATTACCAATGACCATCATAGGACTTGGTACAAACATTTTCTGGAACCACATGTTGTATGGTCTCTGATTGCTTTAAAAGTGGTGAACTTTGTGTAGACATCACAGAAATCAGGTACAGGACTTTAGTGGTTGGAGTCTGATCAAATGCTTGGGGCTGATGACAAATCTAGTAAGTTCCAAGATGAATTCTGCTAACAAGTAGCAAGACTGACCATCCGCAATTTGTTTGAGAATGTACTGTACATGTGTGTTATGACGGTTTTCCTAGGTTTCCCTTGCTTTTGTTAGTAGTAGGTAAGGGGGAATAAAAACCTGGAGTGCAGGTGATAAAACAAGGGGAATGAATATTTACAGTTAATGCTAGATACCGGTATTTGACATGGGGATAAAGATGGCCAATTTCAATGGTACTTGAACTAACAAGAATTTCACACCTTTATGGTATGTATGTTCTGTTTGCAGTCTTGACATTTGAATTTCTGTATCACATACAGGTCAACTGTAGAAGTCAAAGGTCCTCCCGTAAGCTCCAAGTCAAAAAGTAATACTATTATTGTTAATCCAAGACAGGTAATTAAGTAAACTGCCTTCTTTAAAAAAAATAACTTGCCTTTGAGGCTTTGACAAATAAAACAAAATTAATGCTGTGGTTCAGTTTTACCCTTGGTACAATCTGGTATTTTCCTTTGTTTTTTGTTATTATCATAATTGCAGCATCTTACTCACATTATTTAATTAATTTCTTTGCTGTCGTTTTTAATGTATGAAAATGATGCAATTGTTTATTAGAATGTTAGACTATACCTTAAAATGTCAGTTTAGCCCTGGGGTTATGTACATGTACAACTTCACTAAGGGTTTTTAGATGGGCTTATAACTAGCTAGCTAAACTGGCATGAAAGAAAACTGTTCAATGGAAATGAGCTGAAAAAAACATTGTAGTTAAAAATGTATTTCAGGTTAAAATGATTTCAAATTAAATTGATTTTTATTTTTCTGTGTTCAAAGATTAAATGGTTGTTTGAAATCACTTTTACCTGAAATTCATTTTAAACTACAACTGATAATTATATTGTAAGAATAGGTTTGCATTGTTACGTCAATGCGCAAAGATGTGTGGTAGTTGTAGTAAAGTTCACGCCAAATAACGACGAAAATGGTATGGCGAGATTATCACACGTAAATTACGTGATGTACAGTAACTTCGAAATATGGAAATAACTTTTGAACGAGTGCGTAACTGGGCAAGATATGATAACATTTTAACATTGATTCATTGTAGAGCAATATTCCCTTTCGTTACTCCCGTCAAATTGTAAAAGGTGTACACAATTTTTGTACTTTCTATAACCTTGAAATGGCTTTGCTCGCACAACTGAATTTGGAGAAATTTAACCAGCGCGCATGTCCGTTGAAAGTAAGAAAAATTGCGCAAAATATCAAGGTAGAAAACACAACCACAATAACAGCCTGTAATGTTTCGTCCTGCGGTAAAACATAGACTGAGGTGGCTTTCCAATGAAAGCCTATATTGATTTGTATTTTTAGACCTTTTTAAAGCAATTTGGCGAGCCCTAAGCAAAATAACACACAATCGGCATTATTTGTTCGTTGTTATTTCGCGTGAACTTTACTACAACTACCAGGAATCTTTTCGCGTTTGACATCATAATGCAAACGGCCTATTCCACCCTGAAAAAATGTTTTATGTTCTGCATGTTTCTTAAAAACTTATAACTATTCATTGCCCATTTCTATTTGAAGTACAATGTTCTGTGAGGATGTTGGAAACTTTATATGGAACAGCTGGATGGGGAGGGCTTACATTTAGGTTCTGGAGAGAGGCCTTTAATTGGAAGATTACTTTTCAGTGTAATTTAAGCAAAAAGATGGACTAATATCCAGGAGGGCCTCATATGCTGGGGAGGGAGGAGAACTTGTAAGTGGAATAATTTGTTGTATTAAGTCTTTTCTCTGAATAAGAGTCTTAATTGACTTTATTATTTTACATTTAGAAAGGAAACCCTGTATTAAAGCATGTCAGGAATGTTCCCTGGGAGATGGGAGACGTTATTCCAGATTATGTACTTGGCCCAACAACTTGTGCTTTATATCTAAGGTATGGCTATTTTTCAGTAAAACGATCTAACAATCATGCAATGGTTACGTCACAAAATCAAGTTATACATTGTCTTGATAAATTGTTCTTTATATTATGTAAGGTGTCTCCATAGGGTAATAACATGGATGTGGCGCGCGCTAGTGTAAGTTATACTTTGAAATCTGGTTTTTGCATTTGTTTTCACTCCCAGTTCGCTCAAACTTATCAAATGCAATAAGCAACGATGAAATAGTGTTCTACAATCATTTCTGATCTGTTAAAATATTGGGTTTAAGTCGTGAATTAAGAGTACCCAAACAAATCTGACTTTGAGCATTTATGTGGCTTTAAGTGCAATTTTCTTCAATTTCCTTCGGTGAAATCTTCCAAAATTTTCACAGTACGTGGATACTATCTGGAAAATAATTTTAAACAGAAAAAAGTAGGGGGTTGTAAAAAGGCAGCTTCTCTGTTATTTGCAAATTTGTGTTTTTCCCCTCTGCGTAAAAACTGGTCTTATAGATTTTCGTAAAAAATGAATGCCACGTAAAGCAAAATAATTATAACCTCTCTGCCAACTTTTACGAAATTTCACCGAAATTAACGCGAGAAAAGTTAGACGAAAGTTGCTATTTTAGCCCCCCAAATTTGTAACAAAAAAATGTTATTACGTAACAGAATAGAAATTTGCCAAGATCGCTATTTGAGCATGCGTCAACGTTGAAACCACTAGGCTCGCTTTCAGTGTTTACTGGGCGTTTTATGCAATTCCATGATGAAAATCTACAACCTCATAATATTTGGAAGTTTAAAGGTCAAATGAACCAAAATTTCGAATTTTCTTTTTTTTAGGTCAATGTGTTGATTAAGAACCAAATAAACATATTCCGAAGTTTCAAAGTAATTGGACTTTGCAAAACAGAGAAATTTCAAGTTGAAAAGTGCTTATTTTTGGCCTTCATAATCGCAGAGCGCTCGGGAAAATTGTCGGGAAATTTTCGGAACTTAAAACTGTGATGTCAGTATTGGTGTGCTGTGAAATTGCGGGAAATTCGAAGTCTTTCAGTGATGAAGCTCACAAATAGGAACATCATGGTGTTTTGTGCAGCACTAAACTGCTTAAATAATTCTAAGTTGAAAGTAAGTACGTTTAAGTTTTCAACAAATTCAAAGCTCAGGAAACAATGGCTTTTGAAAATGAAAAGAAAAGAATTTAAGCCAGACAAGAACTCTCGCATTTGTGTGGTTCATTTTACCGAAGACTGCTTCAGAGAAAATCTGGCGATACGTAGGTTTCTGGGTTCTGATTTCAAGCCGCTAAGACTCCACCTCAAAGAGGATGCTATGCCGACTATTTTTTTTGTTCGGAAAAGAAATCACGGGAAAGAATGCCTTCTGAAGCACAAAGATCCCCCTGTCCGTTCGGCTTTTGCTAAACGAAGGAAGTTAGAGGTATGCATTTTGCACCTTTCTTATTCTACCTAGAGATTAGAGATGATTATTAGCACTTTTACTTTGTTGGTTTGGCTGTTCATGATCAAGTATTCGAATTTGAATTCGTTAGTTCAATATCCTCGCCAAATAATTAGCTTCCATGCACGCGTGCACATGCTTTTTGACGCGTATAAAATTATGCTTGAAAGGTTGTATTTATGTTGGGTTTAGAACCGTTAATTTTGAGCACTAAATTACATGTACTGGCTAAATAAATATGGACCAAAAAACAGCTAATACAAACAGAACTCACAGTGTCCGCGGCGACAGTGTGAAAACGTTCTGTATTTAATTATTTCAACACTGAATTTTCCTTCAGCTGAAAACGACACGAATTTATTCATTGAAAGTTTTACCCTGCGTGATGCTTTGCAGTTTCGAATTTGCATTGAGAAATATCGTTACATTCAAGTTAAATTTTTGTGTACAAAAAAGAAGTTCAGTGAATTTAATCTTAGCTTTTGGCCACATCCTAGGATAACTTGCGCTGCATACCTATCTGGGTTGCAAGCCGCAGACGTCCTGATAAGGATTACGTGCAAATCCAAAAAAACTGCATTTAAATTGAGGTATATAACAAAACTAATTGTTGTATACCAAGCTGAGCAGACTGATGATTTTTATACGCCATCCAGTGTTTGAAAACCTCCTATATCGTACAATGCTTACAATTTTACTCAGTGCTTTGATAATTATTAATCTTTGAAACTGGATTCCAATGTAGTAAAAAATATAACAACCATGTTTAAAAAAAAGCTTAGATCCTTTCAGAATTATTTGAATTACTCAGACTGACCCAAACTCTCAAACTTTACATTATTCGCTCTTTAACGACGATCATCTCTTCGATCGGAAAGCCGTAAAATAAAACTATTACGTCACAAAATTCAAAGCTCGATCCATTCCTTCCATTTCAGTGCGCGGTCATTTTGGAAACGTTTTCGTGAAGTCTTCGGAAATCTTCGTAGTTTTTGCTATAGTTCGCGCTTTAAGGCTCAGAAAGCAAAATTTCATCTTAAGTTTACTTAATAATGAATTCTTCTAGTGTTTGGTTGCTTTAAAATCGCTAAAGAAAGAATGTCGAAATTTTGGTTCATTTGACCTTTAAGGTGGCCCACGGCTATTTTTGGGAACGGAGGTGCTCTTTTCTAAATCGAGTTTTAGGCATGTTAACGTTAACCGATTTTTCTGATTTTTGGTAATCAAAATAACAAATGTTCAAATTTTATAAAGCTTTAAATTATAGGGCAAATAAGGCAAACAATCACGAGATATTAGCACTTTTTAAAAAATATATTTCTGAATAAAACGCGAATATTTTCCAAACGCAATGATAGATTTTTTTCTTATTAATGTCAACAAACTTGTTCAAATTATCCAAGTTTTAATGTGAGCAAGTTTCAACGAAATCAGCTGGGTAGAAATTGTTGCACAGTTGACTGTTGAATTTTTGCTTCAAAATGATATGCTTGTGTGTAATTGGGAGCTGTTACAACAACGTTTAAGTAATGCTTAGATCCCATGGATTATTTGAAAGTTTAATGCCTGCTTAAACATTGCTGACAAGTATAGAAAGATTGGAAACTTCTAGCAAAAGTTGTAAACAAATGAAGAGGAAGAGGTTTACGATGCGTAAATGGTGAATTTTGAAATATTCATTTTTCTCAAATTTAAAAAAAATCTACCCCTTTTTTTTTCTTTTATTTTTAAGTATGAGAAAATACAGCATATATGCAAACGACTTTATCTAGTTTCGTGTGTCTAGTCTTAATGAACCGCATCGAATTTTGCTCGCTAAGATAGCTACTTCGCGTCTTTCATTTTGAAGCGCCTTGGAAATCCTTCTGTTACAGTTAATTATTCAAACTTCCCGCATTCTCAAGATTATTTAGCATCTGGAATTGAACATGCCACGCCACTTGCCACAATCATTGCTAAACAAAATGCATGAATACAAAGCTCAGCCGCAATTTTATCCGTGGCATGTTCATTTCCAGGTGTTAAATAATCTTGAGAATACGGCAAGTTTGAATAATTTACTGAAACAAAAGCGTTTTCAAAGCGCTCTAAAATGGAAGACGAGAGGTAGCTATCTTGGCAGGCCAAATTCGACGAGTTTCATCAAGACTAGACACACGAAACTAGATTAAGCCGTTTGCACATATGCTGTATTTTCTCCTACTTGAAAATAAAAGAAAAAAAATCGGTAGATTTCTTTTAATTCGAAAAAAATTTCAAAATTTGCAATTTACGCACCGTAAACCTCTTCTGCTTCATTTGTTTACAACTTTTGCTAGGAGTTTCCGATCTTTCCATACTTTTCAGCAACGTTTTAGCTGGCATTAAGTTAAATTCAAATAATCCATGGGATCTTAGCATTACTTAAGCGTTGTTGCAACAGCTCCCAAAAATACACAAGAATAATATTTTGAAGCAAAAATTCAACAGAGACTGGGGCGAGACGCCAAGCATGGCGGACGCAGTTTTTGTAGCTCCGCCTTTGCCTGATTAAAATCTCAGTTTTGGCTATGACAAACGACGCGTAAACCGCCACAGTGAGTTCAAAATTTGCAATTTACGCACCGTAAACCTCTTCTGCTTCATTTGTTTACAACTTTTGCTAGGAGTTTCCGATCTTTCCATACTTTTCAGCAACGTTTTAGCTGGCATTAAGTTTTCAAATAATCCATGGGATCTTAGCATTACTTAAGCGTTGTTGCAACAGCTCCCAAAAATACACAAGAATAATATTTTGAAGCAAAAATTCAACAGTCAACAGTGCAGTAATTTCTACCCAGCCGATTTCGTTGAAACTTGTTCACATTAAAACTTGGATAATTTGAACTTGTTAACATTAACTAGAAAAAAATCCATTGTCGCGTTTGGAAAATATTCGTGTTTTTTTCATAAATTGATTTTTCAAAAACGTTAATATCTCATGTTCATTTAACCTGTTTGCCCTAAAGTTTAAAGCTTTATAAAATTTGAACATTTGATATTTTGATTGCCAAAAATCAGAGAAATTGGTTAACGTTTACATGCCCAAAACTCGATTAAGAAAAGAGCACCTCCGTTCCCAAAAATAGCCGCGGGCCACCTTAAAGAGCATTGTCTGTTCTTAAAATTATATTGCTGATAAAGATTTCCTTTGAAATGTTTAACTCAAATCCGTGGTTAAAAGCTTTTGCCTGAGCTTGCGTTAGCGTGCGCGCAGTTTCCCAAGGCTCGCGTCACCAGCATGCGCGTGGTTATAAAACTATATGGAGCCACCTTAATTTTTTTAAAACCATTTTTAAATTTTTTAGTCTCACAGCCATTATCTTCGTAATTGTCCCTCCAGGGCTTTGGCCAAGAGGCCAAATCCCGAGGAGGCATTATAGTGGTCCCCATGTATAAGTAGTAACAGAGGGAAAATAGAGAAAAAATAAAGTGCACACAGTCAAGAGCCAAAAAAAATTCTTGACTTGGTTGAATTGAGGACGCAATGGTTCTCGGGTGATGATGATGTAATAACAGGGTTTGCCCACAAGGTGTTCTCAAGTAATGATGACATAACAATAGCACTTGCCTGCAAGGTGTTCTCGTGTAATGGTAACGTAACAATAAACAATTATTGGATGAGTTTTTTGTGATATCCGAAATAATCAAGGTTTCAGCCAAACCCAGGGGGGGCTCCCATTTGAAAGGGACGGGCATGCTTGTCATCTTACTTAGGGGTGTAAATTTCAGATTTTGGTCTCACTTAGGGTGTTCTTGGCAAAATGTCATTAGTTTTAGCCGTCAGGTTCTCGTTTAGGGTTGCACACGAAGAAATAACTAAAAAGAAAGAATTTTGATTTGTTAATATATAGTCTCTTTTAGGGGTCTGCATTAGCTTTGACCACGCCCAGATTGGTCTCTTTTGGGGGTGAAATTCAAAATTTCTGACGAGCATCCCCGTCCCTTCCATATGGGAGTCGTCCTCCCAGGCAGCCAAAGGCTGAGGCTGATAACACGTGCTGTCACCTAAATTATTCCGGATATCACAAAACCGAATCTAATAATTGTTTTATTATACATTGTTTTAAAGAAAATAAAGACAAATGCACTGTTGAAAAAGCGAGTCGAATAGCCATGTTTTTCCTTCACTGTGTGCAAGATGCCACTCACCGCCTGTGAACTTGACATTGCTCTTGGAAATCGTGCATTGCGCACGCGACCTACAGATTATTTGCTTATCTGCTAGCAGATTAGTGAATAATCTGCAGGTTGCGCTAATTCCCAGAATTAACTGTAGGCTCTTAGCCAATGAGAAGACAGATAGTGACTACAATGTATAATAATAGCACTTGTGACATTCTAAGCAGTGTCCGGATTAGATGTCCTCACAACTTTCACAGATTGTCAAATCATATGTGACCTCTTGCAAAAATGGCTAAACGCATGGCAAGCTAACGGATGAGAAATGGGTATACAAGCCTTTTAAAATGGATACCGTGGACGGCTGCAGAAACTTTTTGAGCAGATGAAGTCAAACAGCTGCGGAAAGGTTTTGATCAGATGAGGTTGAAGGGATGAATGGCTAAAGAAATTTTTCAATGGTAGCTAAGGAAAACATTTTACAAAAAATTCAAACACCATTCAAGGGAACAGCAAACAAGGCTAGTGCTCTGTATACATTTACAGTCGCCAAAAATGTGTGCTAAAAGGGCGGTAGCGATTTTTGGCTAAATTTCAACATTGTCAAAACAACTTCAAATGTCACATGTAGGTTTGTTTTCATGTGTAAAACACTGTGCTGTATTTTTTTTTCCGCTGGATTTTCCTTCATTTCCAAGAAACAACCTGTATGCAAAAACCTTGTTTTTTGCTGGCAGCACTGTTTTGTTAAGTAATAAATAAAAGAACTGTTTTGTTTCTACAAACAATAACTAGTAAAACATGCAAATACATGCAGAGTGAATATTGGAATGTTTCGAATTTGCTTGGTGCATTCCTGTTATTTCAAAGAAAAATATACATTGAGGCACAGCTTTTAAACAGCAGAGGTGTAGATATAAAGAAAAATAGCAATTCTGACAGGATAACGTTTGAAACAATTTGACGTACAAAAGTCACACTTTTGTCGGAATGACTGCTGTCAGCGACTGAGAACCTTGTTTAAAATTTTTCATACCATATTTTCTCAATTAAACGTCGGACCCCAATTATGGCGGCTATATACGGACAAAATATCGAACAGCCATATATCAATGTTATGTTGCATACATCGGTGTTGGGTGAACTAAAAGATTATTGATACAACTAAAAGATGTTCGTTACAACTAAAAGATGTTTGATATAACTAAAAGATGTTTGATTCAATTAAAAGATGTTTATTACATCCGAAAGATGTTCGATACACGTAAAAGATGTTAGTTACAAATAAAAGATGTTTCGTTACAAATAAAAGATGAGGAAGCGGAAATGAAGTTACCGTAAGAGATTGGGGCACGTGAACGTGTGACGTCACTAAATTCCCCCGCACGCGAAGCTTCCCAGAGCAAGATGGCGAGCAGTACCGGTAGTTCTGCTGGCTCTGGCTCTGATATTCAACAATTCATCAGAACTGTGTTGAATACAGTAAACAATTTACAACCACGGGGCGGCCAGAGTAACGAAGCTTGTAGCTCAACGCAACAATTTTCTTGCGTTCAACACGAAATTAGCTCGCGATTCCGTGTGTCGAGAGGTCGAGAAGGAAATGCCACCTTTAATTCTCACCCAAACTACAGCTGTATTCCTCCAGCAAGAAGACCAGTACAAGGCGTAGGAAACCGCCGCAGAAGGGGAAACTTTCGGCCGATTCCAACTGCTCTTGAGCAAGTTGTAACCTTGGTCTTTCAACTTCACCTTTCCTCGTTACCGACACAATAGGCTGAGAGGCCGAAGTGACTAGAAGTGACTTCGTAGCTCGCTTAGGATGTCTAGCAGTTGTGTATGACTCTTCTATTCTCACAGTTAGAACATTTAAAGTTCTTTTGTGTTCGTCCAGTCTACGAATAAAGAACTCTGAAGAATCGAATTGAGTAGCAGCGTTGTTTAATGCATTGGCTGGGTAGCAGGTGGTTTCGCTCCTAATCGTATTCGTACCCACCAAGTTCGCACCCAACTTTCAGAGTGCACTTACCGCGTTCGCTCCCAAGTACGCTTACTATATAGAATATTTCTCGTTCTTTAAGCGTGAGAAAAACTATCTAGAAAGTGTTCGCGTTCTTTAAGCGTGAGAAAAGCGGGACTACGTTAGTGATTGGTCGGGGCGAACTCGAAAAAGGTAGGGAGCGAACTCGGTTGGGAGCGAAACCTGCATCATTCCATTGGCTGCATTTGTTATTAGCCTGCTTAAATCCAAAAAAAAAACCTTTCTGTATCTGGAAGCCATCTCGCATGCAAATGTGCGTTGGATCGCGGGGAACCTGGTTATAATCAATTATGTCACTTCCTGTTTTCAAAACTTCCGCTTCCTCATCTTTTATTTGTGACGAACATCTTTTACGTGTATCGAACATCTTTTGGATGTAATAAACATCTTTTAGTCGGATCGAATATCTTTTAGTTGTATCAAACGACTTTTAGTTGTAACGAACATCTTTTAGTTGTATCAAACATCTTTTAGTTTTATCAAACATCTTTTAGTTGTATCAAACATCTTTTAGTTTTATCAAACATCTCTTAGTTGTATCAAACATCTTTTAGTTCACACGGCATCGATGTATGCAACATAACATTGATGTATGGTCATTCGTTATTTTGTCCGTAAAAAGCCACCATACCCAATTGAAGGCTGGCCTTGTATAAATGCCGCTGATAATAAATCAATCAGAGACTCAAAGGACAGTGCAGAATGCGAAGTGGCTGATTAATTTCAAGTTCAGTGTTTTCTGTATTTTGTTTGTTTACCTAATTTCATTTTCAATAAGACGTTAAAATGCCAGACGTGATACTCACACTTATCCAGTGCTTTCAATAAGCACCGACGGCCGACGAAAAGTGTCGGCTACTTTGCTCGGCGAAGTCGGCTACTTTTTCCCCTAAATTGAAGAAACTAGAGAAAGATCCTTTCAAACCTTGTTGATGCAGTCGGCTACTCTATTCGAACTAGCTGCCTACTTCAAATTTTATTGAAACCCCTGCTTATCTTTGCACCGCAACACAACTGTTTTCAGTTGAAACATGACACTTTTGTTTTTCTGCAAAACACTGTAACATGATACTTTTGTTTTTCACTTCAAAGTATGTCAGATGATACTTTTTTCTTTCAAACATATTTTTTCGCTGTTTTCTTTGTTTTTGCTTGTTATTTTAACTATTGAATTATTGTTGGGACCAAGAAAGCAGAAAACTTAGTCCCTTCGACTTGTCCCGTGAAGTCAAACTTCAGTTGGTTAAAATTCGGTTTTCTACGCCTGGAAATCCCAAACCGCTTCCGGTTGTCTGAGCCGTCACACTTTTGGCCAATCAGCGTAATCCATAATAGGTTGTCTTGTTTTTCTGCTTGACTGAGTTTTAACATGATGAACGATGTATCAAATAATCCAATTCAACTGTCACGAAAGTCGTTTCTCAAAAAGTAATAGACGGATCAAATCAAAAAACATCCGTTTCGGAAGGGCTTTCAAAGCGTAACACAGCTGAATTATTTGTTCTATGGTTGTAAGGAAATTTGCGCCAAAAATCCCTGTACAAGTTTTTGCATATTTCATTACGAAGACACTGTGTCTGATATTTACCAGAGCTCTGCAATGAGAAGCTGTTGTTGATTTTTTTGTTTTCAATGTGTAGTTCCAGAAAATATCCATACCCCCACCACGGAGGGAATTCCAGCTAAGACCCCCCACCTCTCCGGAATTTCCATTTTTGTGAAGGAAAATAAACCCCCCCTCCCCTCCGGAATTTCCAAAAGTTTCTTTCATACCCCCCTGTCCCTCTGGAAAAAGCAATTTAAAAAGAAATTGTGCAAATGTTCTAAACATTAGGCCGCCTTCCATTGTAAACATCGCTATTGTGTTCAACCGATCGATCGAACCATCTTAACGATACATACTGTTGAAGACAAAAAATACGTCAGTAATTTCTTCAAAAGTAAGCAGAAAAAATATCTGGTAGTCACTTGTAAGATTACCTTGATGTATAACAATCCATCCCCTTTCATTCCAATCCAAAAGAAAACCGCTAAATGTATTAGAACATGGATTGAAAACTGTTGACAACATTCACCGTAAACACGATCACAAAATCGCAAACACGCTCGCAGAGAAAGCCAAATTGACCCGGAAAATTGCAAACAAATAGCCAGAAATAACATGAACAAGATATTCTTGGGTTTCTGAAATTGTTACACTATTTTCATCATCAATAAAGAGACAAATGTTCGCAAACAAGGACAACTTTCTGTCGCTCGAACGCGAGAAACAAACAACTTTAGTCACCAGTGCATTTCGGTCAAGCCACGTGACAATTTTACTTGGACTGGTACAAGTAATGGTGGTCGCATTCGTGGAACAACATGGAGGATTTCTGCGAACTTGTTAGCTTTCACTGTGCTTTCAGGAAGAAGAAAACCTGTTTAAAATGTAATATGTTCATGTATCGAAAACCTAGGCTGCTATTTTTTCTATGTAAAAGATTTTCAGAGTAGGTAAGAAACGATTTTGAAACAAATTTGCATGGCATCGAACTTGACCATCTGGAAACGTAAATTCACTAACAACCCCCCCCTCCTCTCCGGAATTTCCTGGGCCTTTGACCCCCCCACCCCTCTGGAATTTCCAATTCCCTCCGTGGTGGGGGTATGGATATTTTCTGGAACCACACAATACGAACACTGCGAGTTCTGGGAGAGTTCGATGGCAATTGCTTTGCTTTCAATAATAAAACCAGTTATAGCACTGATGTTATAAATTAATAAATGGAAAGGTTTTTTTGGTTTCTGAAGTATATTAAAGTAAAGAATTATTTCACCCAAAGCACTGCGACGCCAAAACGTCTTATTTGATAAATTGCGGTTTTAACTTGGCACCACGGAGTCTACAACAATCGCACCGCAGGGAAAGGCATGTGATGTCCATGAGAGTTCAAGACTGTAACCTAGACTTATCTTCTGCACATGCGTTTATCGCAAAGTTCCTCTTTCTTGGAAAAATAGTGCCACATGGACAGCGTTGGGCTTTCAGAAACAAATACCGTAAACACCCGCAGATAAGCCGCACCTTTTTTCCAAAAATCGTCGCTCAAAATCGGGGATGTGGCTTATCTGCGGGAACATTTCAAAAAGGTGCTGTACATTTCAGTGAATTGACACTTTTATAGAAGCCTTTGTTCGCAGATCCTTTAAATGGTTTATGGCCGCTTTTCTAGAACAGGAAAACATCACAGCACAAAATTTCCATTCCCCCACAAAGCTGTTTGCAGTGTCAACGGCAGCCTGTAATAAACTTCAACAGTAATCGATCGGCCTGGTCTCCACGAGCGAGAAAATTGCATGTTACTCTCGAGTATTTGTGTGGTTGAACTTTGCCGTTTAGCACTTCAATGACAAATTGATTACAAAACTCTCTTTGTGCAACAAGTTGATCTCCGAGAGTTGGCTCTCAAATCTTTTTATTTGCAGGTCACGATATATATATATATATTTTTTGTATTTTAATAGTTTTTATTGTTTTTTGCAACATGGACATAATTACAACTCTAATATTACAATGCCTTCTAACAAGATCCACGTGCCGCTATACCTTTACATATATAAACACTTACATGATTACAATACAGACAGTAATACATTAACCTAAGTAATAACATCACTACATCCAAGAGATAACACACACACAAAAGGGGCTTCAAGAAACGACGTAAGAAATTAGAATTAGAGGCGAACATGAGTTAAAAGTTTTTCCCATTTGTTATAATGTTTAGTCAGCTTATTATTTTTTGCTGCTATTTGTCGCTCCATGTCATATACTATTTTAATCTTGGCTAGAAAAACATTTAATGACGGTTTAGAATTACTTAATTTGCATTTATAGATAAAAAACTTAGCCATGAGTATCAGGTGATTCAAGATAATACTGTCTTCACTTTCTCTAAACTCGTCGAATAAGATAGTTATTAGTGATGCAGTCTCTACACAAATGTTTCGTTTTCTAAGCCAAGAAAAAAGGGCTTGCCAAAAGACCTCAGTATACTCACAGTCGAAAAGCAGATGTTCGAGGGATTCAACTTCCTTTTTACAAAAATTACATAGAGGTGACTCGGTCATTTTAAATTTGAAAAGCTTTTCATTTGTAAATATAATATTGTTCAAGAGCTTGTATTGAAATTCACGAAGCTTTGTTTCTATTGTAACAACAAAAGGTAGGGAATAGATCTTTGTCCATTCCACTGCTAGCTCGGGGTATTTATTTTTCAGCTTTTTTTGGGCAGTTGGAGGGGTTTGCTTTTTGGATTTGAATTTTTTGTAAAGTAATTTTGATGTAGTTTTTAAGATATCAACGTCTTTTCCATCCATTTTAACAAAAACAGTATCATTGAATAATTGTGGGTGATAATGTTGTTGACTTTGTTTAATGATAAGTCTCCAATTTTGTGGAATTGCGTCCGCAATACTCATCAACTTAAAACGCTGGATTGGGGACAGATTTGCTTGCAAAATCGTTGAGCTTTGAAAAAAAATGCCTGTGTCGGATAACAGATCTCTGATTTTAATTATACCCAGCGTAAATAAATATTCATCAAAAACTGATTCCTTTTGTACGATTATATTCTTATTGTTCCAAATGACTTGATTTATAACATCCTCGTAACTGTTTACGCTTGTGGATGTTAACTCTGACCACGCGTCAAAGCATTCTGTATAAAAAGCTGGAATATAAATCAGCAATTTACGGCTATCAAAATTACAGGAGAGAACTAACTTCCCGCCCACTCCTTGAAGAAACTCGTCTAATATAACTTTCCAGGAATTTTCGCTTATATCCAAGTATTTTTTAAGAGCTATTACTCTTTGAGCTTTTATCATTGATTCGAGGTCAAGCATTTTAAGTCCTCCGTTCTCAATATCGTTAATAATTGCAGAACGTTTAATCTTATCATTACCTCTCCAAATAAATCCATAAATCAGTCGGTTAATCTCCTTAATGAGATCCTTAGAAATTGAAATTATTGCCGCTTTGCTCACGAATTTGGGAATAACAAAAGTTTTTACGATTTGGATTTTTCCCAGTAAGGTTAAACCTCTGCACTTCCACATGTTTAGAGTGTTTTGAACAGATTTAAAGATTGAATCAAAATTGGCTTTCATTCTTGATTGAATGTGATAATCAAAAAATACACCTAATATTTTGATTGTTGACCGGACTGTATGCGTAAATTTAGCTTGTTTAAGACGCTGTCGTCCAATTGCGAATACTTCTGTTTTGTCATTGTTTACCTTTAAACCGGAATACCTCGAAAAAGTCTCCAGACATGTAAACAGATGTAAATAAGAGAGCTTGTCCTGTAAGAAACAAGTTATATCATCAGCGAATGCCGTTAATTTAATTTCCTCACCACTGATTTTTATCCCTTTTATGTTGTGATCTTGTCTTATTTGACACAAAAGAGTTTCCAAGGCCAAAATAAATAAAAGAGGTGATAAAGGGTCACCTTGGCGAACTCCACGCTGTATACAAAAAAGATTGGTAGTAAAGCCATTATTTATAACACAGCTTGATATATCCGTATAAAAAGTTTTTACCCACTGCATGAAATACGGTCCAAAATTGAATTTTTCTAACGCTTTAAAAAGAAAATTGTGATTTAAAGAGTCAAATGCTTTTTCAAAGTCAATGGCAACCAAAATACCAGATCTATTCGCTACTTCTGCAAATTCCAAAATGTCATCAACTGTCCTCACTGCATCGAAAACCGACCTTCCTTTCACAAAGCCATTTTGATTGTAGTGAATAATTTCCGAGAGAAACGGTTCTAATCTCTTAGCCATAGCTTTCGATACTATTTTCACATCAACGTTAATTAACGAGATAGGACGCCAATTCTTGATAAAACGTCTATCTTTATCCTTCTTTTCCAAAAGAATTATCAATGCTTGTTTTTGAGAAGTGGACAATTGTCCATGAACATGAGAGAATTGTAAAGATTCCACAAGTTGTTTCTCCAAAAGAGGCCAAAAAGCCAGGTAAAATTCGGCAGTCAATCCGTCATTACCTGGCGTTTTGTTATTCTTAAAAGATCTTAACGCTTCAAACAGTTCAGAGCGAGTAAGATTTTTGTCTAAAATTTCTTTCTGCTCAAAAGATAACTTTTTATTGTCCACTCCACTAAGAAAAATATTCATATGGTCTTCAGCCAAAGCAGACGGGTTTTTATCGTACAGGTTGGAATAAAAACTTTGGATTTCTTTCATTATTTCATTCGGGTCTGTTATATCGTTATTTTTATCAACACAAAGTTTTCTTATGCAACTCTTTTTCTTTTTGTTATTTTCTAAATTCAGAAAGTATTTGTTACTCTTTTCTCCTTGCTCATACCAATTCACTCTTGATCTAATAATTGCTCCTTGAGCTATGTATTCGTAATGGCTATCATATTCTGTTTGAAGGATTTCAAGCTCATTCATGTTATCAGCTGATGGATCCTCATCGCATTTGTTTTGGCATTCTTTTAGTCTTTTCTCCAAATTCGTTTGTTTTGCCCTTCTTTGTTTTGCTTTTAATTTACTGTACACGATCGTTTCGTAACGAATTTTGTACTTTAAAAAATCCCATGAAACCCGCGGGTCTTTGATTTCTTTACATTCCTCGATCCACTCACTGTACTTCTCGTTTATTTTGGCTACATATTCTTCATCTTCCAAAAGACTTGCGTTAAATTTCCAAAAAGAGGGACCATGTGGCAAATTTTCGATACCTTTAAATTGAAGAGTAATGGCTGAGTAATCAGATCTTATTGCGGGAGTGATGTCCACTTTTTCTACCTCCTCTTGTAGACAATTTGAAATAAGCCAAAAATCTAATCTTCGCTGAATTATTGGGGTTTTTTGTCTCCAAGAGAAACGTTTAACGTCTGGATTTCGAATTCGCCAGATATCTGTCAAATCAAAGTTGTTACATAGGTTTTCAACTTTAGTACAAGCGTCTTTTACTTTTGGTTTTCCACCAGAGCCGTCCAGCTCACTATCCAGGATAAGATTAAAATCACCACCGATGATAAATTTAGGTTCTGGATCTATATCTTGTATTTGATCAATTTCTTTCTGAATTTCATCGTAAAAGACACATTGTTCTTTGTTTTTGTTTGGAGCGTAAATATTGACAAGAAACAGTGGTTGTCCCTGGACAGTGCCGGTTAGGATGATAAATCTACCTTCATTATTTTGTTTACATACCTTAATCTCGCAATCTAGACTCTCTTTAACAAGCACCAGAACACCTCGGCTGTTTGTTGTACCGTGTCCAAAAAACATCTCTCCCCTCCACTGCGATTTCCAAATTTGTTCCACTTCTGGAGTACTGTATGTTTCTTGCAAAAAAATTATATCTGCATTTTCGTTTTTAATCCACTGGAATAAAGCTTTTCGTTTTTCAAATGACCTAATCCCCCGAACATTCAACGATAGCATTTTAAAATTTATGTTAAGTACCATGACTTGTATGTAGGTCTATAAACAGCAAAGATTGAAGAAGCGACAACTTGCAAAATATTAACTTTTAGATGGGAAAGTGGTACTTCATCATTTCTTTTCCCCGTATTAAAACAATAACAAAGAATTAACTTAACACAGTGATTACGAAAAATAGTAATAATAATAAAAAGGAAACAACAACTACAACACATAAACGTTTTTGAAAAACTAAAACAGTAGACAGCGAAAGCTGTTAAAACTACTGTGTTCAAGAGCCCTGGTCCTTGGACCCTTGGGACTTTGGACTTATTCAGCTATTGTTATAAAACAAAACAAAAATGTTAGGTGCTAATGAACAAAACTTTGGCGAATTAAATGTTTTGATGTTCCCTTCCGTTAAATTTTGGTATGCAAGAATTTTATCACAATTCTAATTACCATTTATATCGAAATATTAGCGGTACCAAAAACAAAATTAAGACTGATATATCGATAGATTGCTTATCAGTTGAGTGTTCTTACTTAGAGATAGCCTAGCCCTATAAAGGGTTTGGTGGTGCCTTAAACGATAGACGCCGATCATCGGCTTTACAAAATAGAATGAAAATAAAGTCAATCAAAGGTTTTTACTCAGGAGTAGTTGATTGCTCGCTTGGCAGCAAGTACTCTGGTAATGTGTCTACAGAATATTTACTACTATTTATAATTAGGCTTTTACCTCTGAGTAGTACTTTAGCAATGTTCAGTTGTTTAGCTTTTCTAAAGGCAGCACGTAATTTTGCTCGGTCTTTAGCAGATTCTGGAGAGAGATCCTTGTCGATAAATACAGTCGGGAAATGGGCGCTCTTCAGCAATTCCTTTCTCTTAAACCACACCGAGTCGCAATCCATACGCGATAGAAAGCGGGCTAATATTGGTCGCGGGCGAGGTGGTCCCTGCATTTCTGCTTCATTCGATGTTGATGGTGATCGTGTGCCCACATTTGGCTTTCCTGTACGATGAACCGCATGAAATTTCACATCTGAAGGCGCTCCGAGCTCGGTCAAAACTTGCCTCAGCTTCTGAAAACATTCTTCGTTCGTCTCATTTGGTTCTTCTGGGATATTGTAAAAACGTAAATTTTCCCTTCTCGAGTAATCCTCTTGCTTTACCAGTCGACTCCTTAGGGTTTCGACATTCTTCTCTAAAGTATCATTCTTTGTAGTGATGCTGTCAAGTTGCTTTTTTAGTTGTTTGTTCTCTTCTTTGAGCGATCGAATTTCTTCCCATACGGCATTCAGAGATTTTGTTGTCTCGCCCAGTTCTTTTTTAACGGACTTGATATTGTCGTTTAGTTCAGTCTTTAAGAACGGCTGACTGTTAGGACCGAGAACTCTCCGTCACCGACCTATTTGGCCAATCGCTCATATTTTGCTCAAAGATACCCTTTGGTGATATATATTTAAAAATCGTATTTAAAAGTTCCAGCGATTTTTTATTTTTCAGAAATTCACGAAAAATTGAAAACGCGGTCAAAGTGCGGTTTTCCTTCCGATCAAATGCCCAAAATATGGTGCACTGACGAAGCTACGGCAAACTCGTGAAATAGCTTCAATTACCGCCAAACTTTACACAAAGACGGAAAAGCGACTAACAAGCATCCCTAACTTGTAAAAAATCCCAAATTTGTTGAAATTGTGATTTTGCGAGCCATTTTATCAACCTCTTTGACGAGCGATTAAAATGGCGGCAAAATATAGGTCATGTTCAACAGCATAAAAATACCCCTGGTACCTCATTTTTCGATAATTTTACTTTACAGCCCTGAAATATCATTATTAAACATTCACCATGCCAAGTTTCAGGGTCGAACTCGAAACGCTTCTCGCTGAGAAAATAAAAAATATCTGCGATACGATCAGCTCAAATGACAGAAGATTTATTGGCGAATTTGAGGCTACTCACCTTCAACTTGCCGATAAAATTCGAAAATTAATTTTATTTCCGTCGATTTATGTTTTAGACCTCAAGAAATATCCACTGGTATGTCAAAAAACACATTCAGAAGTTTTAGAAGCCATTAAAAGTCAAATTTGAGCTGAAACTGTCCTGCCATGTCTGATCTTATCGTGGCATTTTATACCCCTAATGTAAACAAACGCTTTGACATGGCAAACGTGAGAGATTATTTCCCAAAACCTTTTTAAACATTTCACAACAACATTAAAGTCATTTTAAGATCGTTAGAAAAATAGCGGTATGGTGTTCTAGATTAGCAATTCAAAGGACTGTTTTATCCAGCTGAAAGTAATTGAGATTTCAGTACGCCGTCACCATCTTTATTCATTATCGTTGCTCGAGAGGTCAAGATGTCGAGAGGTTAATTTGGTGTTGTAAACTGTCATATACTGGAAGAAAGCAACATCGAACTTTGGTGATAGCAAGTGTTAGTGTTTATACAGTGTAATAGCAAGTTTAAAACAAATTTCGCCTAAATAATTTGCGAACAAGAAGCAAAACTGTCCGACCCCAAGCACAAAATGCATTGCAAAATAGTCTCGAATAGTCTCAAGAATACTCAAGAAATAGTCTTAAGAAACATACCATAACTGGGCGCACATCCATCTCAGTGCCACACCATTATTGTTTACACCATCTCAAGCTTTCTGTTATTGGAATTTAGGGCCATTTAGTCGTTTTTCCATACATTTTGCTATCGGTATCAGCATTGCGGATTGACATTCGAAACTCGAATGAAATGTCACGCAACCAGATGACCAGTCATGTCACGTGGACAATTCCCTCGCGAAACTTTTTTTTTAATATTTCGCAAGTCTTGAAGTAATGAAATATAATAGAGAGCTTTCTCATAAGTTGTATTCCTAAGCGATTGTTTCCCGTTTCTGAATGGCTTTTTGTATATAGCCTTCATCGCAGACAGTCTAAACAGCCGGTATAGACTATATACCTTGGGGGACTCCCATATGAAAAGGGTGGGGATGTTCGTCGTCTCGCTTCGGGGGTGTAAATTTCGAATTTTTGGTCTTACTTAGGGTTTTCCTGGCAAAACGCCAATATTTTAACAAGTCTCGTTTAGGGTTGCACACGAAAAAATATTAAAATATGTAAATCCTATATTTAATACTTTGGTATCTTTTGGGGGTCAAAAAAGCTTAAGCCACGCTCAGATTAGTCTCCTTTAGGTGTTCCCCGCTATCTTCATGTGGAAGCCTCCGCGGGACTATACCAAGCTGATTTTGTGTCAAATCCGGCTGCACGGCAGGCTATGGCTATAGTGCACTATTTAAAAGGAATTGCCTTTTAATGACCTCCATCTTTTGATTATCCTCGTCGTAATCTATTTGCATGTTTATGTGATTTGTATTAAATTAGCCATGTTCTAAACGAGCAGGGGACTGGGTACGAACATATTTTCTCCTCGGTACAAACATTCAATATCGATTCAATATCGATTGAATTGAAAAATGGGGCATGTCAACTGAAAGAGCATCCAAAAATTAGTAGATTCACCAAATTTGACTGTTATTGGTTTAAACCCAAAGGCATGGTACACTTAGTATGGATTGGAGGGACAGGCGTCCTCCAATCCATACTAAGCTCTCTTATTTTAAAAGTGTGCCATGCCTTTGCGTTTAAACCAATAACCATCAAATTTGGTGAATTTACTAATTTTTGGATGCTCTTTCAGATGACGTGCCCCATTTTCAATTCAATCGATATTGAATGTTCGTACCAAGAAAAAAATATGTTCGTACCCAGTCCCCTGCTCGTTTAGAACATGGCCAATTATAACAAATCATTTTCAGGGGTTTTGTTAGTGGAAGAGATGCATCATGACAGCTATGCCAAAAGAAATATGGGCTCTCACAGCAGCCACGACGTCTTATGTGATAACCAAAAACGGTCAATTTCGCATTGGCTAAACGGCGCAGCGAAGAGGCGGGGGCGGGGTGAGGGGTTGCTACCTTCATATGTTCCAATTTTTCACCTTCTAGGTATGTGACGGGGTTCCAATTTTGGCCTTTTACTCTAATTTGGGGTTAATGAATGGAGGAAAATTATGCTGTCATATTTATATTCTGTTGCGCATCAACATCAAATTGTTTCGAAATGTGCGCAAATACATAGCGATATTTTAGCATTATGGAGAGATGAGGTAGCAAATTTGAGCTTTTTGAGGTCTGAGAAGGGGTATATGTAAAGCTAGTCAGCAAACTTAGTTATACAATGCCCGTACTTGTTGACACAACCTTTGTATGGAACGATTATTTCGATCCCATGTCAGCGTTTTTTGAATTGTTTTAGCCCGTTTTACTACAGACGTATCTAGCAGGGGATCAAAATGCCGTAAAATTCCGGTTACAAGCCTCCCCCCGATTATAGGCCCATGTACCTGGAAACAGAAAAAATACATCCGGTTATAAGCCCCCCCCCCCCCCCCCCCCTAAAATAAGCCCCCCTCTCCTGGGTGCCAGTAATAAACAGGGCTAAATGTTGCTTTATTATGACTTTCTAACTTAAAAGCGTATTTCGATCAACACTGCCGTGGTTCGTTTCGAAGCGCTTTTTTTATTCCGCTTGTAAGCCCCCCCCGGATATAAGCCCCTCCAGTTATAGCCCCACTCAAAACTCTTACGAAGTTGTGTAAGCCCAGGGCTTATAACCGGAATTTTACGGTAGTAGCGTTATAGTGCACAAGTAGCTTTCATATTACATTAAAGAAGCGAAATTGTCCGACCCAAGTTATGAAAAGTGTCTGATATTTTAATGAGTTAGGTCTTAATTCAAACATTTTGTTTCTTTGTAACACCATTGATCCTGCTGTATGTCGATCAGTCTGTTTCATATGAGAGTCCTTTCCCCCTCTCCTCTCCCTGATCTGGGCGAGGGAAGAAGGAGACCTGAGATTCAGTTGTCTGGAAAAGACGTACACCATCAGCGCCTCGGGACCATTACATTTCCCGCGCTGCGCTGGTGTCTAAAAACACATACTTGTTCTTTTACGCAGATACTCTTTTCAAAACGCGTGACAAGCGGAAGGAACGTCTGCACAGGAGGCTGAACCCTTAGCTTCCTCGCCTGAAAAGCTCAAATTTGCTACCCCATCTCAGGCTAAGTTAAATTGTAAACCCAATCTCAGACCGGAAGTGACGAGGGTGTCTTGTTAAGCCAATGCGTGATCAATCCGTGATCAATTTTTGCTTTAATATCACATAAAATGTCTTGACTGCTCTGAGAGCCCATCCATCTTTTGGTTTAGCTGCCATGATATCTTTCCTCCACTAACAAAATCCCTAAAAATAATTTCTTACAATTTAGCAGAAATCATCTTCGCAAAGGCATGGTTTTGCTTCTGGAAAGGTATTTACTCAAAGATAAGGCTTGTTTTGAATAGCGCACTGTAGCCACGGAAAAAGCCACTTAAAACAAGAAACATGCAGTTGCTGAGGACAAAGAATGATCTAAAAGCCCTCTATATTATTTAATGTCTTCAAGACTTGCGAATTTCGCAAGGGCAGCCTGTTCGTGACATGACTGCTCATCTGGTTGCGTGACATTTCATTCGAGTTTCGAATGTCAACCCGCGACGCTGATGTATGGAAAAAATGTATGGAAAATCGACTAAATGGCCCTAAATTCCAATAACAGAAAGCATGAGATGGTGTAAACAATAATGATGTGGCATTGAGATGGATGTGCGCCCAGTTATGGTATGTTTCTTAAGACTATTTCTTGATCGAGACTATTTTGCAAATGCATTTTGTGCTTGGGGTCGGACAGTTTCGCTTCTTGTTCGCAAATTATTTAGGCGAAATTTGTTTTAAACTTGCTATTACACTGTATAAACACTAACACTTGCTATCACCAAAGTTCGATGTTGCTTTCTTCCAGTATATGACAGTTTACAACACCAAATTAACCTCTCGACATCTTGACCTCTCGAGCAACGGTAATGAATAAAGATGGTGACGGCGTACTGAAATCTCAATTACTTTCAGCTGGATAAAACAGTCCTTTGAATTGCTAATCTAGAACACCATACCGCTATTTTTCTAACGATCTTAAAATGACTTTAATGTTGTTGTGAAATGTTTAAAAAGGTTTTGGGAAATAATCTCTCACGTTTGCCATGTCAAAGCGTTTGTTTACATTAGGGGTATAAAATGCCACGATAAGATCAGACATGGCAGGACAGTTTCAGCTCAAATTTGACTTTTAATGGCTTCTAAAACTTCTGAATGTGTTTTTTGACATACTAGTGGATATTTCTTGAGGTCTAAAACATAAATCGACGGAAATAAAATTAATTTTCGAATTTTATCGGCAAGTTGAAGGTGAGTAGCCTCAAATTCGCCAATAAATCTTCTGTCATTTGAGCTGATCGTATCGCAGATATTTTTTATTTTCTCAGCGAGAAGCGTTTCGAGTTCGACCCTGAAACTTGGCATGGTGAATGTTTAATAATGATATTTCAGGGCTGTAAAGTAAAATTATCGAAAAATGAGGTACCAGGGGTATTTTTATGCTGTTGAACATGACCTATATTTTGCCGCCATTTTAATCGCTCGTCAGAGAGGTTGATAAAATGGCTCGCAAAATCACAATTTCAACAAATTTGGGATTTTTTACAAGTTAGGGATGCTTGATAGTCGTTTTTCCGTCTTTGTGTAAAGTTTGGCGGTAATTGAAGCTATTTTACGAGTTTGCCGTAGCTTCGTCAGTGCACCATATTTCGGGCATTTGATCGGAAGGAAAACCGCACTTTGACCGCGTTTTCAATTTTTCGTGAATTTCTGAAAAATAAAAAATCGCTGGAACTTTTAAATACGATTTTTAAATATATATCACCAAAGGGTATCTTTGAGCAAAATATGAGCGATTGGCCAAATAGGTCGGTGACGGAGAGTTCTCGGTCCTAACAGTCAGCCGTTCTTAAAGCTTCTATTTCATCGTAAATCTTTGTAAATCCATTTTCAATGCGATCTTGGATGCTTAACAGCCTCTCAAGAATTTCGTCAGGCTCCCCGGTCGATGAACTTGAACCTCGTGGCCGCTTTTTTTCCTTCGGTGGCATCTTTCAAATCAGGTCCAGCTACGTCAGCCAAATATTTGTGTAGAAACAGTCCTTTTAACCTTTTTGTTCACATTGCATAACCAAACCTTCAGCATACAAATCATTAAATCGCCATAGTTTGCGGAGCTATCGAAGGAGTGAGCTCGACGCCATGATGGTTTGCCTGCAGGTCACGATAGCCACGAACAGCAGAATCTCCCTCCATCTTGAAACTTGAGTAAACAAACATCGTTCTTGGCCTGGTCCCAACGTGTTCGATCTAATGCCTGGTTACTAAGCTACGAACGTTCGACAAACGAAAACACGCATTCTTGTTCGCAAAAATCTGTGGAAAAAAAGTGTTGAATGAAGAAATACCTGTCAACAAGTACCAGAAAAAGATCAATCATATGTCAAAGTTAAAGGAAATGATGCTCTTTATATTAAAATGCTAAAATTGTAGGTAAGACTTTGATGTTCAATTCCGTTTCATTGCCATAGTGAGTTACATTCGACGAAGAAGACTTCTGAAGACTCTTTTTCCAAAATTTAAGGTGTTAAATTCAGGTTTCGGCTTATTTGTGGGTGTTTATGGTATATAGTCTGTATTCTTCATATAAAAGTAATGTAGAGACACTCCGCGTTTTACCTAGTGCATACAGTCAGGTACTACCCACCCCTTACCCCTTTCATAAGAATAATTAATTAGTTAATTAATTGATATTAATTACTTAATCAGCTATCAAAGTTTACACCATAGCGCCTTGGGGACTTAGGTCCTTAGCGGTTTAGTGGATGGCAGCCCACAAAACCATCACAATAGTGCATTCTGCACTAAAAATGACGGAAAGTTGCACTTAATAAATAAATGCTGGGCCCAAGTAAACACTGGGTCCACAAGGCCAATTTTGAAATAAACTCTGGGGGCCTTTAAGTAAGAAAATATGGTATATCAGGGTCCGAAATTAACTTTTTCCTAAGGGCGCCAACTGACGACTAACCTAAAAATTTTGGTCGCCAAATGGAAGGGTTTGGTCGCCAAATACAAGTGTTTTATTTTGGTTTATTGTGTGCCACGCCACAATCGCGGCTTCGCCGCTCAATTTGCTGCAAACCAATGAAAACAATCCCTCTGGAACCCAGGGTATAATTTACCTTAATTTACAGTAAAGCAAAAAATTTAACCTGTCAACAAAATGTTTTCATTTAACGCAATATACAAACTCACAAAAGCTGTGCAACGGTAACAGAGTCACATCTAAATGAGCGTGTTTGTCAACGTTCTTGCGACGGCTTCAGATTTCTTTCTCTTATTATTTCCATTTAGTTGAAAATATGCTGGTATCCTGTTAAGTTCTGTGTATAAGACATATGTGGGCCCTCTTATAGATTCAACTAAGTGTGCAACTAAAGGATCTGTTTTTCGCCGAAACAGAACAAAAATGATTTCACCACGCGATGTTTTCGCCCGCGGTATCCGTAATGGGAGAAGCCGCTGAATCAATATGGCGCCGGGTAAATATTGCGATCGTAGAATCATCGCTTCGTTTTACTAAAATTGTCCACGGGAGCTTTATGTTTTCTTTAAAAAAAAAAACCTTTTAACTTGGAATTTCAAATGCCGAGGGGACAAAATGTTAGTCGCCTACTGGCGACCAGTTTTAAAATTCTGGTCGCCAACGCTCAATCTTTGGTCGCATTGACAACCAGTGAGTCGCAATTTCGGACCCTGTATATGTATACTTGAAAGGTATTATGACTCGCAAATGTCTGGATATTTATAACCCTTAAACACGAACTCCGGAATCCAGAATCCGGAATCAAGACAAAATCGGAATCATTTGTATTTTGACTCGCCCTTTGGGCTTGCCAAAAGTACTGCAAGACTCTTAATAATATACAGCGATAACCGTAATCATAGCCCGCTAGAAATAATGGCTGCCAGAATTTGGATAAACAGAGAATTCTTGTGTCAAAAAGTGAAGCCTAGAATTCACATTTATTTTCGTGTATATTTATTTATAAAGGAACAAACTATGCAACGTAATACTTCGGATTTAAAAAACTTGTTTTCGTTGGTATTTAGGATTTTGTTTCCTGAATTCTGGATTTTGGGTTACTAATCACAGGCAGACCACCGCTCGTGGTTAATTTTTATTTGTTGACATGAAACATGAACAAAACAAATATTGAAATCTACGAAACATCCTCACAGGGTTACAAATAAAGCTTTGGAAATTACATATCTAAATTACATTTCATTCTGGATATCTCAATAAAGTTAAATGAAATGTTAATTGACTCATGTGCCCTGTTTTGATACCTGCTTGGGCCGTCTGAAGCGTCTTTTTACTAAATTACTGTTGGCTGCTGGCAGCCGCCAACTTGCAAGCCTTGTCTTCCTTTCTTCTCTTCAGTTAAAAGAAAAGCATTTCAAACGGCCCACACACTCAGGCAAAAAAACACGACATGTGAGTCTATAAACATTTCATGGGTCATGGATTGAAAAAAAGACCTTAAAGAAACTTCTTCTTTTGCAATGTAAATTTACAACCAACCAAAAGCAGTTCCCGATACCACGAGTAACAAGATTGATGTGACTTACACAATTTACACTGCCCATTTTCTAAGAGAATAATCGCTTGATGACATTGAACAAGAGTTGGTATGATTAAAACCAGTGGAGTAGCTTTGACATAAGCCTGCCATTTACAGCAAAGCATGTTAAAGAACTGTTTGGAAACTCTAAATAAACTCGCTGTCTACAAAAAGCTTAAGTACGTGAAGTACCCACAAAAGACTTTTGTTTCACTTCATCTGTATATGACACAACAGTCACAATCCAACATCCCGGCAGAGTCGCTACTGGGCCACACGATCTCAATTTTAGGCAATTTCGGCACTGACCAACTTGTCATAAAATTAACTGAAATATAACAATAACAGCTTAAAACTGTAGAAGAACTCAAAAGAAACACAGAAAGACCAAATAGGGGCATGGATGGGCAAAATTCAAGAAGATTAAAACGGATTGCGTTCAGGTAAATTTGAAAAACATCGGCCCAATATTTTTCAAGTTTCTCTCAATTTGTATGAAAGTGTCATTTACAATGCTCGAAAATCATCCTTGTTTGTTATGTGGCCATGATTTTGCCATTAAAAGACCTTTGCTCTGCCAATTTGAAGTTTAGAACTCTTAATTAACAAAAATAAATAGAATTACCTAAAATACCGTGACCTAGCCCCTTTAATTGTGACCTTCCATAGGAAAACAAGTCTTATTGAAAACAGCATGTTTGGGGCATTTGAAACGCCTCACAAATGATGTTTGACAGCATTTCAGACGCTATGCAAACTCATTTGAAACGCTTTGAAACCCTCCTTACAAATGTTTGCAAAGCATTTCAAACTCTTTTCAAATTCTTTGCAAACGCTCCTCAAACCCTTTGCAAACGTTTCGCAAACCCTTCTCAAACCCAGTATTTTCAAATTCTTTGGAGAGCGGGCAGAACCAGTCCGCAAGGAATAAAATGCGCTGTCAGCAATGAACTGTTCTTTCAACATAAGTAGGTAAGGTAAAGTCTGCTTATGAGCCAAGGGGCCCATCAGGCCGGAGCTTATCCCGGTTTCCGTAGCATGAAGCAACTAGTAGTATTTCTACTCCCCCCTTGATGGGATGCTAGTCCATGGCAGGGTTACCCCCAGCAGTAAATTCGTTGGTACCCATTTATACACCTGGGTGGAGAGAGGCACTATGAGAGTGAAGTGTCTTGCCCAAGAACACAACACAGTGCCCCAGCCAGGGCTCAAACCCAGACCGTTCGATCCAGAGTCCAGTGCACTATAACCATTAGGCCACCGCGCCTCCCGTACTTTCATAAGTATCTAGATAAAAAGATTTATTAATAGTTATCGGGTATAATGGAAAAGTACATAAAATGTATTTAGAATGCAAGAGCGTGCAATATCGGTTTATTTTTGGTGAGTATTGTAAGTGCTGTTTTATTGAACTGGCACAACTCGCTAACAAGCTGTAGGCGATTGTATCCATGCTCGCGTCACGCAAGCCATTGGAATTTCGTATTGAAAGAAGTGGATACCTTGTAAGTTTTGGAAGGCAACAGAATGACAGCTTAATTTTATGATCAAACCCTTAGGCAAGCAATTTCAAACCCTTCGCAAACCATATGCAAGCACTTTCAAAAACTTTGCAAACCCTTTGCAAACTCCTTTCAAACGCTTTACAAACTCCTTTCAAACGCTTTACAAACTCCTTCCAAATGCTTTACAAATCCTGCTTTAAAAAGCATTTCAAACCCTTTGCAAATGCTGTTTGAGGACATTTGAAATTGAAATTTTTGATAAGAAGTGTTTTCCTATGGAGGGTCACAATTAACAAATTAGACAAGACTGATCTCCCAGGACAACTCGCAGCACATTGTTGTTTCTTTTTACTGTCATTTTTAGTTACCATGCCACCCTAGGATTTACATGTACCGACATGATCATGCGATAGTTGTGGGAAAGAATTTCATTCTTGAAGGAAGGATACACAGAGGGATGCGGACCTAGAAACAGGCATTGCCGTTCCCAAAGTCCAACATGGACAGTGCATGGGCTGGGAGGCCCCCAGTATCAAGAAGAAATATGATAAATTAAGAAAGAAATGACAAATTACTGAAAAAAATTTGCTTGTGGACACTGTACAGCTGGTGATAAAATTTTATTTTTGATTTAGTTTGTACTGGACAATTGTAGTACCAATTACTATTACTAGATTAGACTCGCCTTCAACATGTTAGATACATAAAGAACAAGTAAAGTTTGACAATTGGCCTAAAAGTTTTCAACTATAATGAAATAACTAAAATAGGAAAGATGAACGTTTATTCTTTTGTCTCATGATGGAGTCGCTTTGAGTTGTTGATCGCAACATTTCGACTGCAATACTGCTAGTCTTCATCAGGCAATGAGGTTGAATGTTTACGTGTCGCTATTTGTAGCATGTTGGTTCGCTGCTATTGGTGCATTTCGATCCTCATTATTCCGACTGTTAGATGTTGTTCCTTCATAGGTCGGCTTTGTTGTTGATTGGCTATTGTGCTTTTTGATTGTAGGTATCCAAGCTTCAAACTTGTTGAATTGAGGATAATATCGGCCACTAGTTTAGTTGGAGCAGAGTGAAAGACAAATAGAGCATGATACTTGTAGGAAAGACTACGTAACATATCCAGGATCGAACCACGATGTTGAATGCACCATATTTATTTTTCCATGTAAGAATACGAAAAACAATTGTGTAAACACACAAGATCCAAACAACTGATGATTCAACTGAAAAATAATAATAATAATGATACCTAAGTCCTAGGCAAGAATATAACGACAAAAGTACAGTGATCAATCAATCTGTGAACAAGTAGAAGTAAATACTTACTATCTGTGTGGCAATTAGCCATGTTCTAAACGAGCAGGGGACTGGGTACGAACATATTTTCTCTTCGGTATAAACATTCAATATCGATTGAATTGAAAAATGGGGCACGTCATCTGAAAGAGCATCCAAAAATTAGTAAATTCACCAAATCTGACGGTTATTGATTTAAACCCAAAGGCATGGTACACTTAGTATGGATTGGAGGGACAGGCGTCCTCCAATCCATACTAAGCTCTCTTATTTTAAAAGTGTACCATGCCTTTGCGTTTAAACCAATAACCATCAAATTTGGTAAATTTACTAATTTTTGGATGCTCTTTCAGATGACGTGCTCCATTTTCGCACCGGTATCGCGGAGGTCACGGGTTCGAATCCCGTTGAAGCCCTGATCTTTTTCAGGCTTCTTCATTCCAATTGCTTAAATTGGAAATTCACTGCGAAGATCACATATCACCTTCATATATATCCGCGGTTCATATATGAATCATTTCATATACATTACATCATTTTCAATTCAATCGATACTGAATATTCGTACCAAGAAAAAATATGTTCGTACCCAGTCCCCTGCTCGTTTAGAACATGGCCAATAAGGAATATCGATTCCAAACGAAACACGTAATCCAACTAATCTTGACTTCCACGCGGATAGAACTAATTACAAATTCACTACAAAAATATTTAAATTCACCGCAAGGTTACCTAATCCTCAATGGGATTACGTAATATTAAATTCTAGGCGCTACAATACTTGAAACAGATTTGTGCATTGAGTAAACCTCTTCGCACCTTCAATTTGCTTGTGTTTTGTTGGATAATTTAACGCAATCAGAGCCTTTCAAATTAGCCTTCAACCTATCTTTTGTCTCAGAAAAGTTCTCCCTTGTGTTGAAAATTTTCTTAGATAGCGTTTTGTTATGCTCTCAGTTTACTACACAGCAAACGATTTAATTTCATGCTCGTGCTGCTTCACAAAACGGCAAACAAATTTTTATTTCACCCTTGTGCCGCTTCACTATATGGCAAACAATTTTAAATTTCACGCTTGTGCTGCTTTGAATACATCTCCGAGAAGATAGAGGCTCCAGATTTTAACAAGATTATGTCTGGAGCGATCCAGAAAATAGTGTAAGCAAATCAAAGAGCGGGAAGCACAGGAAAGCCATTATGTGCGGTAAATGTCAGTTTGATTGACACCTTCGACGCCTTCAGTGACTGCAGTCTGGAGGAATTTTAGACAAAGTGATGTCATTTGATTCGTGTTCCAGCAGGGGAAACAAGTCGAGCTCTCGCACTTTGCGCTGGCTTTCACGCTTCGTGCTCTTCAACTTGTAGGCAAGTCTAATTGGTTCAGTGTGATGATGCTTTGGTAGTAGGTGGCCACTTGCAGGGTTGCGGTAGATACCTCCTTCCCCATGCATAATCTGACCCCACCAGCCCATAAGGTGTTTACTCCCAAGCTCATCAATATTATTGCTGATGATTTTAATTTACGAATAGTTTTATCTTCCTTTTTAGTAACTTTAATACTGCATCACACATAGCAAATTGCATATAGATACCAATTTTATACCTGCAGGCACCACAGTACATGGCTCTTGTGTCTCCAGGTATAAGGCAGTCTCCTGTTTCTGATTAAATAAAAATATATGCAATGTAACAAATGAGCTTATGCATTTCCTTGCAGTTTAAGATACCATCACTTTAATCCAGAGTACATTCATGCAAGACTACGGCAGCTTGGACAGAGATATGAACTGAGAATACTTCTGGTTCAAGTTGATGTGGTATAGTGGTTAAAAAATATATTAATTACAACATGTTGAATCTGTCTTAAATGTCTTCTTATAAATCTAAACTCTCTCTTTCTCAATTGGACACTGTAAATAAACAAGATAATAGTAAAAACATTTTTTGTGTTGCTGACATTAAGGTGATTCCAGTGAATTGCATTGCGCATCCTTGCTGCGCACGATTTTACGCGTCATGTAGCGTGCGCACGAGCGCTCGCGCACACAACCTGATTACGGCATTTCCTTCAGATTAAGCTTAGCAGGGAAATAAATGGTTATTTTCTTCTAAACGAGCAGGGTGACCCCCATTTTTTAATACATCAACTTTAATGACATACAGTTGACTACAATATATCGCGATTTAAAGAAAAGTTGATTACTCTACTTTGAGATATTTTTATTTGAATGCTTTAAAAAGCACGCATTTTGGTAGTGCTGCTTACGTGCGCACACAGCAAAATCTCTAATTTCTTTTATAATCTTAATTCCAGTTCAATTAAAATAGTTTGTTATGTAAGATTAAAGTCTATTTTGTATAACTGCTACGATATTTTAATGCAAGAAATGATTTTTTCTAGAAATGATAGTTTCCTTTTTGGATTACTAGGATTCCTAATATAAACCTTGTGGGTCATATATTTACCATATTAGCCATCCAGGTTGCACAAAAACGAGTACAGTGACCCTCATTTTTATTGCATTTTTGCAATGCTCATAACATAGTTATGAAGTGAACCAAGTCTTAGAAAATTTTGATTACTCCTTCTTTTTCAGTGGAATCACCTTAAGATAAATTGACTGACCAATAGCAATTGCACTTCTCCAGTTTCTGTAGAATAATGATAAAATGCTATTCTGGACTGTATACTACCGGTACATATTCCTCCACTTGCCATTAGCACTATTTTTCTAGTGGCTCTAATACACAATGACAGCCTAGAGTATTGTCAGCAATTAAACCTCATATCATTTCGGTACAGGGAGGCACCGTACATGTATGTGGGCTAACTGTCTCACCCCAGGAAAAAAAAAAAAACAAGCCATAGTTAAATGTAACAGAACCAACAACTATTGAATGTAAAATGCTCTGCTTTAAAATGTCACTTGTTTGGTCACATGTAGTCTGCAGCTTAGTTCTTTGATTTCTAGAAAGATCCCCATCAGACTCTAAGGGAGCTAGCTAAAATGGCAGTGATGGCTGACTGTACTCTTATGCTTGCTTGGAGGTACATATTATTTTTAATTTATTAAATAGGCACTATAATTGTGTTTTTTATATTTGATTGCGTCCATTAAGAGAACATGGTAATATGTTCAAAAATCTTACGCCACATGCTCAGATGACTTGGCCTCTTTTACCAAGTTCAGAATAGTTTTTGTTTAACCTAGCCTAAGAATACTGTTGCCTCTCATTGCTCCTGAGAGAGACAGCTTCCATGATTTACTGTGGAAAATTCCATACTGTTGACCTACAGATGTGTTCACAATCCAGTCAGCAGCTCTGATTAGTTGACTAGCTACAATAATTCTGAGCTCTGATTGGTTGACTAGCTATAATTCTGAGCTCTGATTGGTTGACTAGCTACAATGCTGAGCTCGTATTGGTTGACTAAGCTATAACAGTTCTGATTTTTACGACCATTTTGCAGAATGCAAAATTGGAGTTCAGTTAACGAGCGCGATGTCACTCGCTCAGACGGTCAACGTTCCATGCGTCGTAGACTTTTGTTTGTAATTCCGCTGACCAATACATAACTTGACGATGAAATTTTCAAAATGTCTACAAATGTGAAATGTAGTGAAGCAATGAGTGATGAGATAATTACAGCTATATCAAGAGCATGTGGTGCGAGCATTTTCCTCTTTGAATTGTTTAAAAACAACCTAGAAAGCATTTGCTGTCCTTGTTACGAAATGAACGTGGGCTCCTGGCAAGCATGGGTTTTAATAACATGATGCATGCAATGCGTGAATATTGAGCAAAATGATAAAGGTTAAGTGCACACTATGGCCTGTCACGCGTGAATTTTCAAAGTATTTACACTTTGTTCGCAATTTTCTCATTTCTTCGCAAGGCTCGTGGTATATCATTACTAGAAAAGATCAGTTGTTGAGTTATTTTTTTTAACAAAAAAATAACTCTTAGTCGGCATGAAGACGTATTTGGCTATTAAGTGGGTGGTTGGTTGGGTGGATCATTCATGTATGTATTTCACACCAATCAGATTTGGGATTCTATCAAGGACCAATCAAATTGCGGCTTGCATAATATGGATTGTTTTTATGAATATTTGTTTTGGGTTCAAGGTACGACCATTTTTGTTTTGCTATAGATTCGACCTTATTGGGCCGTGTTGGTCTGAAGTCTCTATTCCAGTTCTTGATTTTTATGTAGCTTTGGGTGAGAACATTGTGTGTGGGTTCTGAAACCGAAAAGTGTTTGGAAATTTGATGGTGGTGAAGGTGATTCTCTCAGTTTACCAAATCAACTAGTTCAGTTGACGACAGAATATGGGTATAGTATTTGTTGACCACTTTATTTTAAAATTTATGATGTTTTTGAGTAGAATAAATATGTGTATTGAGAATAAATGTTGTGACTTCCATTTTTAATGTCAGTGTTGTGTGTTTGCGCAACGTTTTGTTTTGGTCCCCAAATGGGAACAAACTGACGCACTGTGGGTTGTTTGTAAGGGCGAGTGTTAAAGAAATTAAACGAGAAATCTTTGAGATTCTAACCGCGCAGTGTTTAAACTGTTTTCTCTCGGTTTAAAGTATAACATTAGTAGTTTTCCTATTAGTAGGAGCTTTGGCTAAGTAATAACACGAGCGACCACAAATCTCTCAAGATTTCCCCCTATGTTAAGAATAACATAATTGTAATAGGTCATGGCATGTGCATTTATTTGGGTTCGAGAGTTGCCAAATAATTGTTATTTTCGTGAGGTTGGAATGTGGCCGGAGACGGTTCAACGTTTCCTGCTTAGGAATAGTAGGACTTCACATGGGCGGTCATGAGTTATTGTACGATCATTTAAAAAGCTCATGACGTGATGATGTTACAAGGGCACGTTTTGTCTGCTCGGCAAATATTAAATTAGGTGTTTTGACAACGTGGTTGGATGGCACAGCAAGAGAAAATCATCATTTGTGCCGCAAGTGAGGGCCGTAGGAAGGTATAGTAGTCGTTGTGCGGCGAGTCTCGCATTTCAAGCTTCGCATCCGATTGTTGATGGCTATCTTTAGTAGTACGGCGGTGCAATGCGGTTATTTCCGTACCAATGACGTAATGCTTGCAAGTGTTTACGTCGGCCAAATTTATTTTCTTCAGATCTCTGAACTCGCCTCGATGAAACAGCCAAAAGATTCACTTCAACTGACTAAACCGACAAGAAATAGTCGCAAAATTGCAAACAAATTAACGACCGACTTGTTTGTCACATACCGAAAGTGAAAGCTGCAACGTCAGCGCATTTCATGGCTGACGCAATACCTTTTTAGTGTATTTAAAGGCCGGGCCAAACAAGGATGAGAGTTGATGAGAGTTCAAACTCTTGCTCTCGTTTGGCATTGAATTCTCATGCGCTCTCATTGACTCTCATGCACTCTCATCGACTTTGAACGTGCTCAAATTTGTCGTGAGAGTCGATGAGAGTTTTCTCTCGTTTGGCCCACACTCGCGAGTTGCATGAGAGTTTTTCGGTCAGCGGGTGGCCGTAAACGTCCAGCGGGCTCAAAAATACGACCTGTCATCGTTAAAATGTCCTGAAATGTCTCATAATCATTTCCTCGTCATTTCCCGGTAACTCGCGGTGTCCTCGACACGCAACTCTTCGACATGTTGTTAAAATAGCCTTTCTCTTCTCGACGCTTTATCCATTTTCTCGTTTTTCCACGCATGACCCGAACACTCTCTTCCTCCTCGCTAAACGTTAACATTAACAACACACTCGGGGCAGCTCTTCTCTTGCGTACCAAACTCATTGTTTCAATTATTTTTAAAATTATCAGCCTGCCGTCGCCATGTTTGTTTACACCCAAGTTGCATTGCGTGGCTTGTCACGCAATGAAATTACGCGTCACTCTTGCCATACTCTCGTTCTCGTTTGGCCGTGCGCATGAGAGTTTACGAAAACTCTCATGAGAGTAAACTCTCATCAACTCTCATCCTCGTTTGGTCCAGCCTTAATATTCCCAACGCAAAGCAGTTGCAGTTATGTTTACTCATAGGCAAAAGAAAAAAAAAGACAGACAGCTTTTTGGTAGTCCCCTTTGCAGCCGTTGTTTGGGCTCGTCACGCAAAAAACAACGGCTGAAAATAAAACTAGAATTTTGGGTGTGCAGTCAAGCGTGTCACACAACTTCATCGACAGCTATTTTTAGCAGGGCCGTGGGAATATCGGTACTGATGATGTTACACTTTCAAGTTAGGGCATGTTTTTGCTTCTGGTTGCGAAATTAATATTGTACCAGTCCAAGTAAAATCGTCACGTGGTTTGGCCAAAATGCAGTGGTCACTAGAGTTGTTTGTTTCTCGCTTTCCTCAAAAGAAACTCATCCTTGCTTGCAGAAAGGTTTCTGGCTGTTTTATATTGATGATGAAAATAATGGAGCCATTTCAGAAACCCGAGAGTACTTTGTTCTTGTTCCATCTGGCTATTCGTTTCCAATTTCTGGGTCAATTTGTGAGCATGTTTGCGATTTTGTGATAATGGGAGTAACTGCAGAATACCCCGCCACGTCGAAGCAATGCCTCCGAAATGGCGGCTACGCGGCTAAATGGCTGAGTGGCTAAGTGCCTAAGTGGCTAAATACGCGGCTACGCAGCTACATGGCTAAGTGGCTACGCGGCTACGCAGCACAGGCATCCCAAGCTCACGTTTGAAGAAAGGGAATAATCATTCACTCATTCATTCATTCTTTCATATAAGCGTTACGGTGAGCCGAAACGTGACCTTTCAGCTGACGCAGTTTTAGGTTACACGAGAACCGTTGAGAATATGAGCGCTTTATAAGACGTTGTGTGGGGAACAAAATAACGTTGATTTAGAACGCTAAATTCTTCAAAATTACTATACTTTCACGCTAGATGAATAAAATTAACTCTCCTCGTGTCTCCGTTGCGCTTTATGGTTATTTTCGCCGTTTAAGGCTTTTATGCCACCGTTGTTATTCCTTTCATAAGACGGAGTCAAGGCTGCACACTCGGGCTTTGACCGTTTTCAACTCTGAGGTGGTTTGCGTCCAGAAAATCCATCCGATCAAAACTTTTTCGCCCACAGTTAAAGCTCAATGATCCTTGCAAACGCAGAAATGTCTCATTTTCAAAAATCATTGCGCATTACGTAGAAAATCAGCATTTTCCACACCCGATTTCACGATCGCTGCTTTCTGCGACACCTTGTGATTTTGTGATTGGACACGGACACGGAAGAGGCTTGGATCTAAGGTAAAATTTCGCTCTTCCCAGGGTGGTATAGTCATTCTTTGTACATCAACAACGGACGCAATTTGACCGTGAATTTGAATTATTCTGCTTAGTTTTCTGCGAGCACTAGCCTGGTCGCAGGCTATGCGATCACTTGCGAGCATGATTCACTGCTAGTGCTCTCAGAAAACCAAATCAAATCAAGATAGAAAACCCCGCAGGATATTCAAATTGCGTCTGTTGTTGATGTACAAAGAACGACTATACCACTCCGGGTAGAGTGAAATTTTACCTTGAGTGTGCAGCCTTGACTCCGTCTTATGAAAGGAATAACAGCGGTGGCGTAAAAGCCTTAAACGGCGAAAATAACCATAAAGTGCAACGGAGACACACGAGGAGAGTTTATTTAATTCATCTAGCGTAAAAATATAGTAATTTTGAAGAATTTAGCATTCTAAATCAACGTTATGTTATTCCCCATACAACGTCTTATAGGGCGTTCATATTCTCAACGGTTCTCGTGTAACCTAAAACCACGTCAGCTGAAAGGTCACGTTCCGGCTCACCGTGACGTTTATACGAAAGAATGAATGAATGAGTGAATGATTATTCCCTTTCTTCAAACGTGAGCTTGGGATGCCTGTGCTACGCAGCTACGTGGCTACGCGGCTATGCAGCTATGCAGCTACGGCCCGGTGGGATTATAATGTTGTTGTGTCTGGATTAATTTGATGGGCGGTAAGTTTGCACAGTTGATTTAAGTCTTACGCGTGCCGACAACAAAGGGTGTGAAGTTAACGTTAAATGGAATAATTTAAGTGTTGAGTTGCAGCTACTTTTGTTTGACTTATTTGATTGTTGAAGTGATTTGAATTGTAAACGTGCCGCTTGGGTGGTTGATCACGATTTTTTTATGAGTAAAAGTAGTTTTAACAACTACAAATGCAGTTTTACAGGCAAAGTATGTATCTTTATGTATTAGTGGCTGAGAATATTTAATGTGAAAGCAGGTTAAGTACTGGTTCGAATATGGAAGACGCGATATAGGGAAGTCATTAAGCATTTCATGAGTTTGTTTCTTAAATTGGTTTCATGAACGCTATGTTTGAACAGTCAGTAAAGTGTTAGAAGCGAGTTGATCGGGAATTAACAAAGGGTGTGAAAATTGTGAAAACTAAAACGGAAAGAAAGATTCAAGAAAATTAGCATTTTCTTAATTTCTTTTGTTTCACTTCTTTTATGGGCGGTTGATGAGGCCGAATGCACGTATTGTGAGGTTAACAAAATCAGTTCTGTATTCTCGAGTCGCTTGTGCTGTTTGAACGTGTATACCGTTAAACGACGAAAGACAACTGGAGTGCAAAGTGGGTGCTCAACAGTTGATTTGAAAGACCAAAGCACGCAGTGCGGCGATACCAAAGGAAGTTATGGAAGAGATGAGAAGAAAGACAACTTCACTAGCTATGAAAGTCTTCTGAGAAATTACCTGTGGGACAGGGACTTCACCCTGTCATGGCTGAAAGACGAGGGAGTGATCGCGTCGAGTCGTATATGCCCCACTTGCGGATCGGAAATGACTTGGGTTGAACGTGGGGACAGGTCAGATGGCTACGTCTGGGAGTGTAGAAAACAAATCAGTGGTAAACGGCATAGATGTGAGAGGAGTATTAGAGAAGGAAGTTGGTTTGAGAAAGCAAACCTAACAATTGAAGAAGTGTTGAAATTTACGTACTGGTGGTGTCAGGACCTGAGGCAGTGGCAGATAAAACAGCAGCTTGGGCTTGGTTCTCACACAGCCGTTGACTGGGACATGTTTTGCTGCGAAGTGTGTGAGGTGGCGTTGCTCGATGGAAGGGAAAAAATTGGCGGCCCAGGAAAGTTGGTTCAGATAGACGGAAATAAAATTGGAAAGAGGAAATATCATCGTGGTCACATCGTCGAGGGTCAGTGGGTTTTCGGCGGCATCGAAGAGGATTCACGCAAATGCTTTATCACCACAGTAGAAGACCGATCGGAACAAACTTTGCTTAACCTCATAAAAGAATGGATCGAGCGAGGCACAACAATTGTTTCGGATTGCTGGAAGGGATACGTGAACCTTTCCAAACATGGTTATATCCATAAGACTGTAAACCATTCCGTTGAGTTCGTTAACGACGAGGGTTTTCACACCAACAAGATAGAAGGTCATTGGCGACAGATGAAGGCAAAGCTTCCGACGCACGGTCATAAAAAGGAACACTACTCTTCATACTTAGCAGAATTCAAGTGGAGATATATCCACAGTGGTGAAGATTTGTGGAAGGCGTTTTTGAAGGACATTAAGAAAATTTACAAATTTGAATAATTAGAACAATGAGCTTGCTGTAAATATTTCCAGTTTAAAAAACTTTCTACTTAAGAACAGTGTTGGAATTGCATGCACGGTATATTATTGGTCACTGTATTTATGACGCCTGTGTATTTGAATTAGAATGTGTTTTTTTAAAGCATCTTTGGGTTAACTGAAACGGACTTACTGAAATGTAATGTATTGCAATAAAGTTAATTGCTTGAATTCCAAATACCACGTAGTTGTTGTTTGGTTACGGGGCAAAAAAAGGGTGTTTTGATCATGTGAGTTTAAGCGAAGATATACATGGAAATCAGTGTGTTTGTCACCTTGGTTTTTAGAAAGAAAGGTAAACATTTTGATAAGCATTTTTGTTGGCATGCTTTTTAATAATGAAAAAGTCACATTGTCAATTACGTTATAAATGAAGTAGTTCGTGAGGCCATGGATTAAACGTAGTATATTGATGAGTAGCACGATTTGTTTAGGGCATAGATTAAAGAACGAGGTATGTTCATGTGTAGTGTGCTTTCTTCGGCTCATGGATTAAAGAACGAGGTATATTCATGTGTAGTGCGCTTTCTTCGGCTCATGGATTAAAGAGCGAGGTATGTTCATGTGTAGTGCGCTTTCTTCGGTTCATGAGGGCCCTGGGAACGAGATTGGTGGCTACGTAGCTGCGTAGTCGCGTAGCCACTATTTTAGAGGTATAGCGGCGTAGCTGCGTAGCCGTGTAGCCGCGTAGCCACTATTTTAGAGGTATAGCTTTGGAGTGGCAGGGTATTCTGCAGTTAAGCCTGATAATGTTTACGGTAAATGTTGTCAACAGTTTTCAAGTTTTTCAGTGTTCTGATGTACTTAGCGGTTTTCTTTCGGCTTGGAATGAAAGGGGATGGATAGTTAAACATCAAGGTAACCTTAAAAGTGACTACCAGATATTTTTTTCTGTTTACTTTTGAAGAAATTACTGATGTATTTTTTGTCTTCAACAGTATGGTTCGATTGACACCATAGTCATATTTACAAGGGAAAGCAGCCTAATTTTAGAACATTTGCACAATTTCTTTTTAAATTGTTTTTGAGTTATTTTTCCAAAAGTAGCTCTTACTCAGGCGCGATGGACCGTGCACATGAACCATGTGCAAATAGCTCAACCCATGAAATAAACCATCCCAACAGAACTAACACCCAGTTCTACCCCAAGCCACCCAATCAATTGAAAAAATAACTCCTGCCCGCTTAGCGTGCCTATGTTATAATGTCTTATCAAAGAATACCAACTAAATGTTCGACTATGTTTAATTAACAGATGTCAAGACTCGTGGTTAGTCACGAAAGACATTATATAAGCAGACATTGCTCCTGTTGAGTGTGTCATCAAACAGTGATTAAAATTGGACTACTATGCGCAGAAAGCAATGAATACTTTATTTTACAAGTAAAGTTACCATTAACAACTTTGGACACTTAACAGAAGTACACAATAAAGTTGACAACCATTTGGCAGTAAATGCATGGATATCAAACGTGTATCTTTCCTTCAGTAACACTATACTGCAACTTAATGTTCGACTATGTTAAATTAACAGATGTCAAGACTCGTGGTTAGTCATGAAAGACATTACATAAGCTGATATTGCTCCTGTTGAGCGTGTCATCAAACAGTGATTAAAATTGCACTACTGCCGCGCAGAAAGCAACGGTAACTCTAGTTTACAAGTAAAATTACCATTAACAACTTTGCACGCTTAACAGAAGTACACAATAAAGTTGACAACCATTTGGCAGTAAATGCATGGATATCACACGTGTATCATTCCTTTAGTAACACTATACCTGTATACTGCAACTTAATGTTCGACTATGTTTAACGGCTTTTAAGACAAGTGGTTAAGTCACGAAAGACATTTACAGAAGCAGTCATTGCTCCTGTTGAGCGTGGGATAAACATTACTTTTGTCTCTTGAACTACAATACTTATTACGTTTAACAAGAATAATTTCATTTCTTCGTTTTATATGCTCGATCCCAGTTTGCGTGTCTGCATACAGGCAGCCTAAGCAAACTCTTCTGTTAGCTTTGTGTAGTGATACAAGATAATATAAACGATATCAACTTATAATTAAAAGTTACCATTTGCGTGTTCTCCAATAACACTATACTGCAACTTAATGTTCGACTATGTTTAACAGCTGTCAAGACTTGTGGTTAAGTCACGAAAGACATTTACATAAGCAGTCATTGCTCCTGTTGAGCGTGGGATAAACATTACTATTGTCTCTTGAACTACAACTAGACGCTTAACTGTGTGTACCCAGGCAGTTGTTAAACTGTCAAGGCTAAGTAAAGAAATAAATTGACTTTGTTTGCACAGCCATGATTGTGTTAAAACTGTCATCAAACAGTGATTAAAATTGTGTCACGTAGACACGAGTCGTAATTAAAGAGTGTAGGCAGAGATGACAAGAATAATACTGTAATGCTTCAATCTGTAGAAATTATATCAAATGAAGAACAACAACTGCAGTAATGGCGGTCTAAACTTCACACACAAGAAAAACTAACCATGTGCTCTACATACAGGCCCTATCCTAAATGTCATAACCGCTGACCGCAATGCGCGCAACTACACATTGACAGTGTGAAAACAATTCTTATGAGTAAAGTCTGTTCGTAATAGTTCTTATGAGTGAAGTCTACTCAACATACTCAGGGGGGCACGAATGTCCTTTGCCCAGTCGGCTATTCTCTGCATTGCTTCCAGGGCCTTGGCTCTCCAAGGTCTGTACTGACTTGGAGTAGGAACCATAATGGCTTGTTCGCTGGTGTCATCTTCTATCAGAGGCGTCGCCACATTTGCACGTACCTCCAGTGGATAGAGCTTAGTGATAGGTCGATTTGTGTGCCCTGTGCTTGTACGAATGTTTGCAGCTCGAATCAATCCGTCACCACCCTTAATCAAACATTCTACAACAGCAAGTTTCCAGGTTAATCTAGGGCTCTCGTCATGGACCAACACCACATCTCCTTTCTTAATGGACTGCTTATTGGTTCCAGTATTCCTACGGAATTCACGTAGGGAAGTCAGATACTCGTGTTTCCATCGGTACCAAAACTGTTGTAAGATCAGTGCTTGCTTGTTAGCTCTTTGTCTCAGGGGAGACTCATCACCAAAGGTTGGATCTGATACTTCGTTTTCAATTTCAGGATAAGGTAAATGGGTGATCCTTCGTCCATACAGGAGATGTGAAGGTGTCAACGGCTCTTCATCACTCACATCACTTACATGTGGACGGTCATTGAGGATGGCCTCGACTTCAACTGCAAGTGTCTGGAGCTCAGTCAGGGTACTCAGTGCTCTTCCTAGTGTTTTCTTGATAGCCTTCTTGGTAAGCCCAATGAGACGCTCCCAAAATCCCCCGTACCATGGCGCTCTCTTGGGAATAAATTGCCATTCAACACCCTGTCTGCTGAGGGATTCCTTTAGCGAGGGTGATTGGAAGAGTTGCTTGAGTTCGTCTGCGGCAGCCAGGTAGGTAGAAGCATTGTCAGATATCATGTGGTAAGGTAGGGACTTGTGGCTTGCAAAGCGACGGAATGCTTGCAGAAAGCTCCTCTCTGTCAAGTCGGAAACAACTTCCAAGTGTACTGCTCTTGTTACAGCACAGGTGAATAGACAGATGTAGCACTTGGTCTCACTGCTCTCTGAGCGCACATATAACGGTCCAGTAAAATCCACTCCGGTTACTGCAAAGGGTGCTGTTTTTTGGACTCTCAGTTTGGGTAAAGGAGCAGGATCTGGAGCTCTGAAGGCTACTCCCTCTAATTTCCGACAGGTCACGCATGTCCGGAGTTTTCTGACGTACTGGCGTATGGAGGTTATCCAGAAGTTTTGGAGGAGTGCGGTCTCTGTTGAATTGACACCAGAGTGTAGTTGCTTCCTATGAGTGTCATAGACAATCAGTGCTGTGAATGGATGGTTTGGTGGCAGTAGGTATGGGAATTTGGCTGAGTTACTTAGTTGAGCATTGTGCAGCCTCCCCCCACAATGAATGAAACTATCACAATCGAGGAATAGGCAAAGCTGCCTCACCAAGGGTAGGCGAGTACTGGAGCAGGATAGGAGGTTAGCAATTTCTGCAGTGTAGGTCAATCCTTGACAATTTTGGATCCACTTGTTGCGAGCCTGTTATCGTTCCTTAGCAGATAACGGTCCTACCTGTCTGGGCTCTCGGTTCTGCAGGTTCTTCATGAATCATAAGACATAGGCTGTGACAGTAAGCAACTCTGTTAGGGTCAATCAATCAATCAATCAATCAATCAATCAACTTTATTAAAAGAGGGTAACGGCAAACAGTAAAACTACTGACAAACAAGCGGCCCTCGGATTACAAATTACAACTACATAACATATACAATTGAAAATTTGAATTAAAATATTATAACATACAATTAAAAATTTCTAAAAATAGGGATTAAGAATTAAAAAACTGTAAAATGATGAATGTCCTTAAGGCTAGATGTGTAAAAATCAGTTAGGCCAGTTTTAAAACAATGTAGATTCTCACTTTTCTTTAAGAAATTGGGAAGAGTGTTCCAAAGTCTGGCTGCTCTCACGCTAAATGATCGCCCTCCTTCAGTTTTTCGTCTGAAACGGGGGCAAGCCAAGTTGACAGAGCCATATCGACTATTTCTTACATTTATTTCAGAGTTTGGCACTAAAAGGTCGTTCATATAGGATGGGCTTTGGCCATTAATACGTTTGTACACTTGTATTAAGATATTTATTTTAACCTCGAGATGAACCGGAAGCCAATTTAAAATCTTGAAAAGCTCAACGCTGTTCGCTCGTGTGTCGGCGTCAAGGATAACGCGCGCAGCGCGTTTCTGGAGGCGAAGAATCCTCTGCAAATTCCCCAGAGAACACGACGACCACACCACGGAGGCGTAGAGCATGTCTTGCTTGATCATCGCGTTGTAATATGCTATCCTTTGTTGAAAAGGAAGAAATTTCTTAATTCTTCTCAGTACAGCAATACGCTGGGAAACCTTTCTACAGAGGTCATCGATATGTTCATCGAAGGACAGTTTGGAGTCGATTGTGACTCTCAGCAGTTTTTGTGAGTTCACCTGATCGAGCTCAGTGACGTTTAATTTAACTTGCAACTGCTGGTGCCCCATTCTTTTCTCAAGCCATTTACCCGTGGCGAGCATTGTTTTGGTCTTTTATCGGGATACATCCATAATACAGTGAATGCCTGCTGTCTCTTCTGTTGGTTCTGTTTGAGTGGATTCATCTGTGGTGGCTTCAGCAGCGATTGCGTCAACAGTGTGTATGTGCAAGACTTGAGAGGAATTCCAAGATGGCCACTGTGGCTCAGATGGCAACCAATGTGGACCGTGCTTCCATAGGGTTGAAGTGTGTAACTCTGTGGCGCAGATTCCTCGAGTGAGTAAGTCAGCAGGGTTGTCATTTGTTGGGCAGTGGCTCCAAAGTGATATTGGAAATAGACTCTTGATCTCTCTAGTGCGGTTTCCAATGAATGGTTTTAAATGTTCGTTACTGTGAAGCTAGTGAAGGACTATTTCACTATCAGACCACAGTTTGACCTTTAGGTTGGTGTACCTTGGGTGGAGGGTGCAGGAGATGAAGTTGGCTAGTCTTGGGCCGATCAATGCTGCCATGAGTTCCAACTGTGGTAAGGTTAACTCTTTCAAAGGGCAACACGAGACTTTGCCATGACTAGAGAAGGCTGATGACCATGAGAAATATAGGCGACGGCTCCGTATGCTTTAGGGCTACTATCAGCAAATACGTGTAAGTAGGTTGTGGAGGTTGGTGACTCAGATTCCGAGAAGAAACATCTTGGTAGGGTAATCTTGTTTGCCTCTTGAATATCTTCTGCAATACTGTGCCATTTGGTTTTGAGTTCCAGTGGAAGCGGTTCATCTCATTCAAGTTTTTGTTGCCATAGTTCTTGGATAAGAAGTTTGGCCCTGATGGTTACAGGGGACAAAAGTCCAAGTGGATCATAGGTCTTCGATGAGATTTGTAGCACACAACGTTTGGTGATAGGCTGGTCCGATGGCTGGGAGGTTTTTTGGGGCGTCAGACTGAGGGTATCTGAGGATGTGTTCCATTTCAGACCAAGGATGTTCACAATTTCATTTGCATCAGCAGTATCATCTTTTGCAGCTTGCTCTCTAAGCGATGGGCTATTTGAAGACCAGGAACGGAGGTTGAAGTGCGCTTCATTCATGATTGACTGTGCTTCCACATAGTAGTCAACAGCGTCCTTTTCCTCATTGCAACCCGAGATGACATTATCAACATAGATATTCTCCTTCATGTCCTCAGCCACAGGTGTGCTGTAGTTGGTTAGGTGGTGGTGAAGTGTTGCATTTAACATGAACGGGGAGCTGGTAGAGCCAAACAGGACAGTCTTGAAGTGGTACACTTGGAACTTGCTTTCTGGATCCTCAGGGTTAGATAACCAGAAAAATCTGGTGAAGTCTCTATCACTTTCGTCAAGGCCAACATGGAGAAATGCCTTTTGATGTCTGTTGACAAGCCATAGGTGAAGGTGCGGAACCGCAGAAGAATCGAACACATGTCATTAAGGAATGGTGGGCCAGCATGAAGGCAGTCATTCAGGCTGGGGTTGTCGAATGAAAAGTGGAAGCTGCAGTCATAAACGATTCTGATTGGTGTTGTAGCTGAGTCTTTCCTTACTGGGTGGTGAGGGATATAGTGTGCATTGTCTGAAGGCTGTGCATCATCAACTCTCTCAATGAAACCGCGTGCTTCTTGTTCGGCTATAATATTCCCATAGGTAGTCAAGAGTTGGGGTGTGGCAGCAAGGCGACGAACCATAGACCGGGTGCGCCTTTCACACTTCATGTAGTTTGCTGGGAGCAGTGGGGAGTCTTGGTTCCAAGGGAATTTTGCATACACTTTATTCCATAATGGCAGATAATACGTTTATTCTTTTGTCCTCATGCTAATTGGCCTTCATTGCCTTGATCGCATATGCAGAATTCAAAAGATTCTTTGGCTTAAAACGAGGCAACGGGGGCCAATTAACATAAAGGGAAAAGAATACTTTATTTTCCGCCATTTTGGAATAAGGTGTATTGTAACTACCATCTTGATTTCTTGTGATTGAGGTGTTGATGTAGTTTTCCAGGAAAACTTCATGATTGTCTTCCTCTGCTTGTGGAGAGATGCCCAAAGCTTCCAAGGACCAGATCTGTTCCAGGTCAAACTCTTCTTTCTTGGTAGATGATAGGGTGTGCAGTAAATTGACAACAGTTTCAGAGGGTCTGATAAGGGAGGTTTGCAGTGGTCCAGATAACAGGTAACCAAGCTTTGAGGCAACAGCAGTTGGCCCCTGTCCACGGATAACTGTGTCATTAACTATGTCCCAGTAATGCTCTGCTCCAATCAGGAGAGAAATGGCAAAGTGTTCATCTGAGGTGATGGGATGGGCAAGTCTCAATCCCCAAAGGTGTGGCATGTCTTGGATCTGTCTGCAGAGATTATTTTGAAGGGGCGTTGCAATTTTTTCTACCACAAGGACACGTAATGGAATTTTCTCTCCATGAGTGGTTACAACATTGATAGTGGCAACTGGTAAATATCTGCTTGATGATGGTTGGGCTCCAAAGGCTGATAAGGAAATTGATTCTGTTTCTGTTAGTGGTATGCCAAGTTGATTGGCTAGCGTTTGAGTAATCAATGAGCGTTGTGTTCCTTCTGTTCATCAAGAAGAATGTTTGCTTCACAATAGACGTAATCTTTGCTGACGGTTGCTATAGCTGTTTTCAATAGTGAAGTGCGACCACCACTGGTTGGGACACGAGATGAAGTTGAGGGATTTGTGATTGGTGCAAGGGTAGCATGAACAGATGATGCTGGTTGTTGACTTGTACCTCGAGGGCTACTAGTGGGAGCTGTAAGGTCAGTAGGGGTCCCCCCCTGACATTTGTTCACCTGGACAGAGACTTGTATGATGTTTTCCTCTACATTTGTGGCAACGGTACTTTGACTGGCAAGTAGTAGACTTGCGGTTCCCTAGACAGTTGAAACAAAGTCTTTCCCTCTTAATTTTAGACCACCTTTGCTGACAATCAGTAACCACATTACAATGATATGATGGATGGGGGCCTTTGCAGTAGGTGCACTTCCTTTTAGCAGGCGTTTTAGACTTTGTGAGGTTTGGCTGTTTTCCTTGAGTCTGGGTGAGGAATTGGCTTGCTACTGTTGAGGAAGTTCCATGTTGGGATATGTTCGGCGAATTAACATTGTTGAGGCCTCAAATGTAATAAATGTCCCTAAATGTAATAAAGGTCCTAAGTGTAATAACTTTTGGTCCTAAATGTAATAAAGGTCCTAAGTGTAATAACTTTTGGTCCTAAATGTAATAAAGGTCCTAAGTGTAATAACTTTTGGTCCTAAATGTAATAAAGGTCCTAAGTGTGATAACTTTCGACTCTAAATGAAACAAAGGTCTACCTCGAGTATAATAATAGCAATTAGCTTCGGCTCAACATGAAGTCATTGTGATAAATATATAAGATTTAACTGTTTGGCCTTTTTGCACATTTTTATACAAAGGCAAGAAAGCTCAAGATGTACTTCGGTGATACCGATCAGAATGTATCAAATATAAAATAGTCAGAATCCAATAAAATGGAAGGCTTTCAGCAAGTGTCGTAATTTCACTTTATTTTGCATGTCTTATTCGCCAGTGCCCAACAACAACAGTAGTCACTCAGTGTAAAACAAAAGTAGTACATTTGACCAATGTCAATTTAATGCTCGATCATATTAATATTCTAAGTCTACAATTTATAGTCTATTTACTGAGTATGCAAGGATTCAAAGTAATACGGCAACTACGTATTCATTTATCTTGAATTAATGGGAGTAACAAGAACTATAAGTGCATAAAGGAAACAACTAATTACTATCAGTATTTAAACCAAAAAGAAACGGATGGGAGTTTGAAGATCGAGCAAACACGCCTCTCTGATTTTTTATCTAAACATAAAAACAAAACTTGACCTAAAACGATCGTCTTTTTATCACGTTTTGCTTTGCCCTTTCCACCATCTAGTGGTGACAAACATCCAAGTTCCAGTTCCTGTAAGCAGTAGCTCTACCCATGCGTTGATCCATTTCGGAGTTGCTATTATTTATTTAAGAGCCAATAAAAGTCCGCTGCTTGGGCCAAATTCTTTGCATAACTTGCGCATCCCATTGTAGCCATTACGTGCAGTGACCCGATGGTTGTAACTGTCTTATGAAAGCCAACAGATATAATGACTTGTAAGTCGTTTAAGGCGATCACCAAGCTGACAAAGGGAACTATATAGGTAGTGATAACACTAAACTCAGTTCCAGTTAATGCAAAGTCTATTATCTTATCTAATACTTCATTTGGAAGTTAAAAGTGCGCTTTATCAGGGTTTTGGAAGGGGGGGGGGGGGTCCCGATCCCGCATTCGCGCTTCTTTTTCACGCGATTCCCGCATCCCGAACTTTTTGTCATCGCTTTGCCGAATCCCATTTTTCTTTCCTCAAAAATTCATTTAAAAAAGGACTAATTTTTGCATAAGCTAATGACTTTAGGATGTAGATTTGCCCTTTTGGTTGTTATTTTGTTTTAGGCGTGTTGTGAGATTACTGCAACATGGAATTAGCTCTTCATACCTCAGTACGATGAAAGAGCCCGATATGAAAGATAAATTAGGGCTTTATTAAGCGGACGCGGTCACCATTTAGCGGCTTCCAAATTGGCTATTCACCGTTATGTGTGGCTCAGTCAGTGACCTTATTGTATTTTAGGGCCAAAGGTTGTTACAATTGCAACCTTTATTACATTTAGGACCAAAAGTTATTACACTTAGGACCTTTATTACATTTAGGACCAAAAGTTATTACACTTAGGACCTTTATTACATTTAGGACCAAAAGTTATTACACTTAGGACCTTTATTACATTTAGGGACATTTATTACATTTGAGGCCTCAACAACATTGATACCAGCCTCTAAGATCCTAATTTCCTTCAGAATGGCTTCTCTTAGCTGTTGAAACTTCCATTCCAGACTATCATGTCCACTGGCTAGGTTCTGTCTTAGTTCATGAGGTAGCTTTCCTAGGACAATTGGGACGAGCAAATCTTCATAGGTTTCATGTGATTTTCCAAGTGACCCCAAACCTCTCACATGGTTTTCCATAGAATCGTAGAATAATTGCAAGCTTGTTGATTGATAAGAAGGGCTTGAAAGATCCAGTAGGGCTTGCATGTGTGCGTTAATTATTTTGCTAGGCTGGCCAAAACGTTTCTTGAGAAGATTAACAGCTTGCTCGTAATTGTTGTTGGTAAGGGGAAAGCCAGCTAAGGCTCTAGATGCATCCCCCACTAGCTGGGCCTGGAGATAACTGAACTTTTATACCCAACTAAGATTTGAGTTGGAGTGGACTGAAGCTTCAAATGAGTCCCAAAACGTACACCAGTGAAGTGGGTTTCCTGTAAATGTTGGAAGATTCAGTTCGGGGAGACGACTACCATGGTTAGGGGAACTGGCCTGGTTACTTGATAGGGCTTGCATAGGGTTTGGTGTGTTTGCCATTTGGACTTGCAAGGGTGGTTGTGCACCCGAGCGAACTTGAGGGGCTTGAAAGGTTCCGCTGGCGGTTGTTTCATTAAGAATTTCTTGAGGTGCTGAGGTCCCTGCAGAACTAGAGTCTGATAAAGTCCCGGGAGGTGCTTGTGCATTTTCCGAGTTGAGTATTACAACTGGGGGCGTTCCCTGGTTAGATGTATTAGACTGAGAAGTACTCGGAGGAGATTTCTTAACAGATAATGAATGGTGAATAAAGTTACTAATCTGTGAAGAGGTCTCATCGATGTCTTCTTGGATAACTTCTGTGTCGAAAATCTCCTTTTCAAGTTCAGCCGGATCTTCAAGTAAAGCGGCGATTTTTTGGTCTAATTCCTTGAGAATTGATATCTTTCTGGCCAGTTGCTCCAGTATGTTATTCAGAGAGACAAGGTCAAGTTCACTCGGCGTTTCCCTGGCCATTATTTGCGGCGCCTTCTTGCGAGTTTGCGTCAGATGAGCTCGGTAGCCGGCTCGCGAGATTCTCTGCCATATCCTGGTCCCGGCACCAAATAATGTTGGGTAGACACGAGTCGTAATTAAAGAGTGTAGGCAGAGATGACAAGAATAATACTGTAATGCTTCAATCCGTAGAAATTACATCGAATAAAGAACAACAACAATGGCCATCTAAACTTCACATGCGAGAAAAACTAACCATGTGCTCTACATATGGGCCCTATCCTAAATGTCATAACCGCGGACTGCAATGTGCATGAGTAAAGTCTGTTCATAATAGTTCTTATGAGTGAAGTCTACTCGACAAATTGCACTACTACGCATACTAGTGAAATAGCCAAGTTTCGATATTTTAAAATTCAGCCTAAAACAATAGACATCACTGCAAACGTTGTGTGCATTTGTATGTGGTTTGAGAAGAAATCATGGTATTAAAATTACCATTTTTAACAACTTCGGACGCTTAACATAAGTACTCAATGAGGTTGACAACCACTTGGCAGTAAATGCATGGATATCTCACGTGTATCCTTCCTTTGGTAACACTATACTGCAAGTTAATGTTTGACTATGTTTAACAGCTGTCAAGACTTGTGGTTTGTCACGAAAGACATTTACATAAGCAAACATTGCTCCCCCTGTTGAGCGTGTAATCAAACAGTGTTTAAAATTACTACTACGCGCAGAAAGCAATGGCAACTCTATTTTACAAGTAAAATTACCATTAATAACTTGGAGGCTTAACAGAAGTACACAATAAAGTCGACAACCATTTGGCAGTAAATGCATGGATACCACACATGTATCTTTCCTTCAGTAACACTATACTGCAACTTAATGGTCGACTATGTTTAACAGCTTTTAAGACAAGTGGTTAAGTCACGAAAGACATTTACATAAGCAGTCATTGCTCCTGTTGAGCGTGGGATAAACATTACTTTTGTCTCTTCAACTCATGTAACCCTGGATTTGGCGTCGTGATATAAACATTATGAAACAATTCAGAAAAGTTATTATGGAGGAGAAGAATGTCCAGTTTATGTGCACTATGAAATAGTAGCAATTGACATGAAATTGTTGTTTACATCAGTTTTTTTCTTGATCCTTATCATCTGATGCTGCCGTAAATTGAGCATTTTCACGCGATATATATTTTTTTTATTTCCTCATTAGACAAAACTTGATTTTGTATATGTATCTCATTATTCATAAGTGGGATGCACATAGACTGCAGTTTTAATTGTTGTTTTCAAAGTTTGCATTGTATCACTGGATTTCATAATTTACAGCTTTTTCTAGCGTTACAGTTTTTGTAACTGTGGTGACAGGCAATAGCGTGCACTAAGCCTAAATTATTATAAATGGGAAGCACTTAATATTAGCTTCTTGCCCTTGTAAAAAAAGGACCGGGATCTTGGCGGGAACCTGCCGCGAATCCCACCGGGAATCTCGCCGGGATCCCGGCGAGATTTTGGCCGGCGGGATTTTCATTCCCGGCGGGATTCTCGGCGGGAAATGAAATTCCCGGTGGCCAAAATCTCGCCGGGAATCTTGCCGGAAATCTCGGCGGGAAGGAAAATTCCCGGCGGCCAAAATCTTGCCGAGAATCTCGGCGGGAAGCGAAATTCCTGGCGGCCATAATCTTGCCGGGAATCTCGCCAAGTCACGGCGGGAAGAGAAATTCCCAGTGGCCAAAATCTTGACGAGATTCATGGCAAGAATCCCGGCAAGATTTTTAGTAACTGGGAATTTCTATCCTCGGCGAGATTCATGGCAGGAATTCTGGCAAGATTCATGGCTGGAACGATAGACTCGGCGTAATTAATGCAAAACATATACATGTGAGTGTTCGTTTTACTAGTTATGAAAGCCGCCTGCAAAACAAAAAAGTAATCAAAGATCTCTTCGAGATTCGACTATTTTGCATGGAGTATGCGTTGGGGAAATGTTAGTATTGAAAGCGATTTGCGATGCATTAACCCCGGCGTATGTAATCGAACCCAATCGAACACCAATCGTTCGATTGCCGAACTCAATCGAACATAATCGAACTCACAATAAAATTTTGCCAATCGAACACAATCGAACGTTCGATTATCGAACGATCAGTAATCGAACTCAATTGAACGTTCGATTACCGTACCCTTGTTCGATAGGACAATATTCACATTGCATGATAGGCACGTGGTCTGTAGAAATTCAGTCTTAAGGTCAAATCACTGCTAGCTTTCCCCTTCCCTTTTCAACCGGCTTTCAGAAAAATGTCGAAAACGTCAGGAAGCTACATCCAAGGAGACCCGGGAGGACACTGCACGTATCAAGATTTCGTGTAGTGTAAAAGGCTACCAAGAATGTCGGTTCAGTGAAGATGTGGGAGAAGAGTTTGTCATCTATAAGAAGATTGGCTCCAATTTTTCTGTCTGTCTTTCTGTCTGTTTACAATCACTTCGAAGATAATCATATAAGCCATTTCCTATCAACACTCACAGTACATCCAGGGTACATGAGTATCAATCGTTGACACTGACTTTGTTCTGTTCTGTTTCAACAATTATATTCAGTATGAAGTTATTTTTCTTTATTTCCATTAAATAAAGGCTGATAGTGACTACCCTACTCATTTTACTAGTTTCCGGTGTCAAGAGATACCGTCCGAACAAAATTGCATCGGATTAGTTCGATTTTGTTCGATTGTTTCGAAAATCGAACTCACAGCAAAATAGATGTTCGATTTTGTTCGATTGCCGAACCCAATCGGACACCAATCGTTCGATTGAGTTCGATTGGATTTTTGTTCGATTTTGTCCGATTAGATACGCCAGGATGATCCCAAACCAAACTTGAAGAGGGTGAAAAAAATTTCTTCACCTCCACGCGTCATTTTAACAACTTGCAAAAACACGAACTCTTTCTACAAAATATAACACTAGTTCAAAACACTCTGGTGAAAGGTAGGTTTTCATTCTGTACAACTGTCACTGACATTTATTTAACCACCAGTGGTATTATCTTGGTACAGAAAAGCGGTAATTGGGGATAATAATTTGCGAATCATGGTGCCGTGAGATAGCGGAAAACTACTGAATTCCTTCCACAAAATTAACACTCAGATTGCTTTTTATGCTATCCATCACTATAACTAATAACAAAAAAAATACTTGTTTGCATTTTCCGAAGTACTTGAGTAAATCTTTGCGGCATATAAAAGGTTGTAAACTAAACAAAAACGCGATGGTAAGTCGGCCGCACGCTGCATATCAGATGTCACCATGCGCTTTTCAAATCAATACGCTTCAGAAACCTAAAATTCCAAACGTAAACTGGGCAAATGAAAGAAACTTGAAGGAAGTTTTGTTTTAGATTAATTCTCATTTCAAGATGTAGCTACTAATGTATCAAAGCTTCAAAATTCTGCATATTTTTGAATTCACGCTAAAGCGTAAGTTTAATTTTAGCCCGACGGCTTTTTGTAGTCAATTTTTCACTAAGTGGCTTTACCGATCCTTCTAAAAATTCCATTTAAGTTCGAAGCAATATTGTACATTACCATTTTCCTGTCTGAAGTCTTGAGAAGCTGTATTAAGTCGTGATCAAGTCCGTGAATTGTGGTCAAAACAAAAGATTGCGTGACGAGCTAAACATACTTCTTTCAATGAAGACGACAAACAATAGAAAATAGCATTGGCCGATATCCTCTGACAATGAACATTCGCAGCAGAGCCCGATATGAAAGATAAATTAGGGCTTTATTAAGCGGACGCGGTCACCATTTAGCGGCTTCCAAATTGGCTATTCACCGTTATGTGTGGCTCAGTCAGTGACCTTATTGTATTTTAGGGCCAAAGGTTGTTACAATTGCAACCTTTATTACATTTAGGACCAAAAGTTATTACACTTAGGACCTTTATTACATTTAGGACCAAAAGTTATTACACTTAGGACCTTTATTACATTTAGGACCAAAAGTTATTACACTTAGGACCTTTATTACATTTAGGGACATTTATTACATTTGAGGCCTCAACAACATTGATACCAGCCTCTAAGATCCTAATTTCCTTCAGAATGGCTTCTCTTAGCTGTTGAAACTTCCATTCCAGACTATCATGTCCACTGGCTAGGTTCTGTCTTAGTTCATGAGGTAGCTTTCCTAGGACAATTGGGACGAGCAAATCTTCATAGGTTTCATGTGATTTTCCAAGTGACCCCAAACCTCTCACATGGTTTTCCATAGAATCGTAGAATAATTGCAAGCTTGTTGATTGATAAGAAGGGCTTGAAAGATCCAGTAGGGCTTGCATGTGTGCGTTAATTATTTTGCTAGGCTGGCCAAAACGTTTCTTGAGAAGATTAACAGCTTGCTCGTAATTGTTGTTGGTAAGGGGAAAGCCAGCTAAGGCTCTAGATGCATCCCCCACTAGCTGGGCCTGGAGATAACTGAACTTTTATACCCAACTAAGATTTGAGTTGGAGTGGACTGAAGCTTCAAATGAGTCCCAAAACGTACACCAGTGAAGTGGGTTTCCCGTAAATGTTGGAAGATTCAGTTCGGGGAGACGACTACCATGGTTAGGGGAACTGGCCTGGTTACTTGATAGGGCTTGCATAGGGTTTGGTGTGTTTGCCATTTGGACTTGCAAGGGTGGTTGTGCACCCGAGCGAACTTGAGGGGCTTGAAAGGTTCCGCTGGCGGTTGTTTCATTAAGAATTTCTTGAGGTGCTGAGGTCCCTGCAGAACTAGAGTCTGATAAAGTCCCGGGAGGTGCTTGTGCATTTTCCGAGTTGAGTATTACAACTGGGGGCGTTCCCTGGTTAGATGTATTAGACTGAGAAGTACTCGGAGGAGATTTCTTAACAGATAATGAATGGTGAATAAAGTTACTAATCTGTGAAGAGGTCTCATCGATGTCTTCTTGGATAACTTCTGTGTCGAAAATCTCCTTTTCAAGTTCAGCCGGATCTTCAAGTAAAGCGGCGATTTTTTGGTCTAATTCCTTGAGAATTGATATCTTTCTGGCCAGTTGCTCCAGTATGTTATTCAGAGAGACAAGGTCAAGTTCACTCGGCGTTTCCCTGGCCATTATTTGCGGCGCCTTCTTGCGAGTTTGCGTCAGATGAGCTCGGTAGCCGGCTCGCGAGATTCTCTGCCATATCCTGGTCCCGGCACCAAATAATGTTGGGTAGACACGAGTCGTAATTAAAGAGTGTAGGCAGAGATGACAAGAATAATACTGTAATGCTTCAATCCGTAGAAATTACATCGAATAAAGAACAACAACAATGGCCATCTAAACTTCACATGCGAGAAAAACTAACCATGTGCTCTACATATGGGCCCTATCCTAAATGTCATAACCGCGGACTGCAATGTGCATGAGTAAAGTCTGTTCATAATAGTTCTTATGAGTGAAGTCTACTCGACAAATTGCACTACTACGCATACTAGTGAAATAGCCAAGTTTCGATATTTTAAAATTCAGCCTAAAACAATAGACATCACTGCAAACGTTGTGTGCATTTGTATGTGGTTTGAGAAGAAATCATGGTATTAAAATTACCATTTTTAACAACTTCGGACGCTTAACATAAGTACTCAATGAGGTTGACAACCACTTGGCAGTAAATGCATGGATATCTCACGTGTATCCTTCCTTTGGTAACACTATACTGCAAGTTAATGTTTGACTATGTTTAACAGCTGTCAAGACTTGTGGTTTGTCACGAAAGACATTTACATAAGCAAACATTGCTCCCCCTGTTGAGCGTGTAATCAAACAGTGTTTAAAATTACTACTACGCGCAGAAAGCAATGGCAACTCTATTTTACAAGTAAAATTACCATTAATAACTTGGAGGCTTAACAGAAGTACACAATAAAGTCGACAACCATTTGGCAGTAAATGCATGGATACCACACATGTATCTTTCCTTCAGTAACACTATACTGCAACTTAATGGTCGACTATGTTTAACAGCTTTTAAGACAAGTGGTTAAGTCACGAAAGACATTTACATAAGCAGTCATTGCTCCTGTTGAGCGTGGGATAAACATTACTTTTGTCTCTTCAACTCATGTAACCCTGGATTTGGCGTCGTGATATAAACATTATGAAACAATTCAGAAAAGTTATTATGGAGGAGAAGAATGTCCAGTTTATGTGCACTATGAAATAGTAGCAATTGACATGAAATTGTTGTTTACATCAGTTTTTTTCTTGATCCTTATCATCTGATGCTGCCGTAAATTGAGCATTTTCACGCGATATATATTTTTTTTATTTCCTCATTAGACAAAACTTGATTTTGTATATGTATCTCATTATTCATAGGTGGGATGCACATAGACTGCAGTTTTAATTGTTGTTTTCAAAGTTTGCATTGTATCACTGGATTTCATAATTTACAGCTTTTTCTAGCGTTACAGTTTTTGTAACTGTGGTGACAGGCAATAGCGTGCACTAAGCCTAAATTATTATAAATGGGAAGCACTTAATATTAGCTTCTTGCCCTTGTAAAAAAAGGACCGGGATCTTGGCGGGAACCTGCCGCGAATCCCACCGGGAATCTCGCCGGGATCCCGGCGAGATTTTGGCCGGCGGGATTTTCATTCCCGGCGGGATTCTCGGCGGGAAATGAAATTCCCGGTGGCCAAAATCTCGCCGGGAATCTTGCCGGAAATCTCGGCGGGAAGGAAAATTCCCGGCGGCCAAAATCTTGCCGAGAATCTCGGCGGGAAGCGAAATTCCCGGCGGCCATAATCTTGCCGGGAATCTCGCCAAGTCACGGCGGGAAGAGAAATTCCCAGTGGCCAAAATCTTGACGAGATTCATGGCAAGAATCCCGGCAAGATTTTTAGTAACTGGGAATTTCTATCCTCGGCGAGATTCATGGCAGGAATTCTGGCAAGATTCATGGCTGGAACGATAGACTCGGCGTAATTAATGCAAAACATATACATGTGAGTGTTCGTTTTACTAGTTATGAAAGCCGCCTGCAAAACAAAAAAGTAATCAAAGATCTCTTCGAGATTCGACTATTTTGCATGGAGTATGCGTTGGGGAAATGTTAGTATTGAAAGCGATTTGCGATGCATTAACCCCGGCGTATGTAATCGAACCCAATCGAACACCAATCGTTCGATTGCCGAACTCAATCGAACATAATCGAACTCACAATAAAATTTTGCCAATCGAACACAATCGAACGTTCGATTATCGAACGATCAGTAATCGAACTCAATTGAACGTTCGATTACCGTACCCTTGTTCGATAGGACAATATTCACATTGCATGATAGGCACGTGGTCTGTAGAAATTCAGTCTTAAGGTCAAATCACTGCTAGCTTTCCCCTTCCCTTTTCAACCGGCTTTCAGAAAAATGTCGAAAACGTCAGGAAGCTACATCCAAGGAGACCCGGGAGGACACTGCACGTATCAAGATTTCGTGTAGTGTAAAAGGCTACCAAGAATGTCGGTTCAGTGAAGATGTGGGAGAAGAGTTTGTCATCTATAAGAAGATTGGCTCCAATTTTTCTGTCTGTCTTTCTGTCTGTTTACAATCACTTCGAAGATAATCATATAAGCCATTTCCTATCAACACTCACAGTACATCCAGGGTACATGAGTATCAATCGTTGACACTGACTTTGTTCTGTTCTGTTTCAACAATTATATTCAGTATGAAGTTATTTTTCTTTATTTCCATTAAATAAAGGCTGATAGTGACTACCCTACTCATTTTACTAGTTTCCGGTGTCAAGAGATACCGTCCGAACAAAATTGCATCGGATTAGTTCGATTTTGTTCGATTGTTTCGAAAATCGAACTCACAGCAAAATAGATGTTCGATTTTGTTCGATTGCCGAACCCAATCGGACACCAATCGTTCGATTGAGTTCGATTGGATTTTTGTTCGATTTTGTCCGATTAGATACGCCAGGATGATCCCAAACCAAACTTGAAGAGGGTGAAAAAAATTTCTTCACCTCCACGCGTCATTTTAACAACTTGCAAAAACACGAACTCTTTCTACAAAATATAACACTAGTTCAAAACACTCTGGTGAAAGGTAGGTTTTCATTCTGTACAACTGTCACTGACATTTATTTAACCACCAGTGGTATTATCTTGGTACAGAAAAGCGGTAATTGGGGATAATAATTTGCGAATCATGGTGCCGTGAGATAGCGGAAAACTACTGAATTCCTTCCACAAAATTAACACTCAGATTGCTTTTTATGCTATCCATCACTATAACTAATAACAAAAAAAATACTTGTTTGCATTTTCCGAAGTACTTGAGTAAATCTTTGCGGCATATAAAAGGTTGTAAACTAAACAAAAACGCGATGGTAAGTCGGCCGCACGCTGCATATCAGATGTCACCATGCGCTTTTCAAATCAATACGCTTCAGAAACCTAAAATTCCAAACGTAAACTGGGCAAATGAAAGAAACTTGAAGGAAGTTTTGTTTTAGATTAATTCTCATTTCAAGATGTAGCTACTAATGTATCAAAGCTTCAAAATTCTGCATATTTTTGAATTCACGCTAAAGCGTAAGTTTAATTTTAGCCCGACGGCTTTTTGTAGTCAATTTTTCACTAAGTGGCTTTACCGATCCTTCTAAAAATTCCATTTAAGTTCGAAGCAATATTGTACATTACCATTTTCCTGTCTGAAGTCTTGAGAAGCTGTATTAAGTCGTGATCAAGTCCGTGAATTGTGGTCAAAACAAAAGATTGCGTGACGAGCTAAACATACTTCTTTCAATGAAGACGACAAACAATAGAAAATAGCATTGGCCGATATCCTCTGACAATGAACATTCGCAGCAGCTTTTAAGCATGTAAAACTAAGCGATTCAATCGATGAATAGCACAGATCTTTGAAAAATACCTACCTGTAGTTTGCAAAAGGCTAGACAGGCTAAATGACGAGCGACGCGTGAAAATAACACTTCGGGATTGAGAACTGCTGACGTATTCCTATCCAGTGACGTTTTTATCGCCCACAGCGAAAAGTATTCCCTTGACAAATTAAAACAGTCCCTTGAGAGTATACAAAAATGCGGGTCAGAGAGTGCTAACCCAATGATCCCAATTCTTACCATTTTCCTTGGTAACCAAGCAAAATAGTCGAAAAAACGACGTCGGTGGCTGAATAAGCAGGATTGATGAAATTTAGAGCTGTCAAGGTTAAAACCAAAGCTAATTTGGCGTTTCACTTACCGACAAAGTAAACACACTCAGATCATGAAATATGACTCCACAAGTGCGCTGTATCAAAACAACATCATTTATTTCCAGAAAAAGATCGCCACAGTTTTACTAACAAGCAGATATAATTTTAACTGGGTAAGAGAAATTATGTTAGCTTAAGTTCATGGGAAATGACAGTTAAACGGAAAGTGAACATCCTTGTGTAAAATTTGTTGAAAGGAAAAACATCATCATTTACAAAAACATAAGGGAACTAACCTTTCCCTCAAGCGAAGGAACATGTCATGATGTGATCAATCTACCAAACGGGCAAATTTTCTGTTGAAGCTGCGAAGAAGCCACTGAAGATGCACAGTCTTTTTAGAAGCTTTCGTAAATGACAAATAATATTTCAGCTTAAAGTTGACGCCCCGGCCTTAAAATAGCATCAACTTGTACGACCATCCTTGATGTTTATCGGATTTTTATCTCCATCCACTGTTCAAGTTTTGCAGTTTACTAAAAAGCACAGTTCAGCTTCGTTGCTGGTGTTCATTCAACAAGTCTCGTAATGAACCGCACAAAATGTCCATGCTGTCGCTCGAATTAACAAGCAATTTCCAACAGCTTCAACCAAGGATCTTTTCCCTGAAGATAGGCCGATTCTAAACATAAGCTATTAGTAAAAGCAATCAAACAACACATTTTTCCAGTCCTGATTGTGAAGAATGAGCAGCCAAACTAAAAAATTTCTGAAAGTTTTTCTTCTGCTCACGGGATGGTGTGTACGATGGCGTGTACTATGTCCCATGTGACCTAAATCAGCCAATCGTATTGCTCAGTTAACGATTTTGGCGGGAATGAAGCAGGAAGCGTTCGCTCTGTGTGTGGTCTGCGGGAAGATAAACTGAAAAGAAAACTTTATTTTGACTACCATCTACGGTACCAAAATTAGAATGCCATCGCAAAGCAACTTTTCAACACGATTGATCGTCATTACAGCGATTGCAAGTGGAAGATCATCGCCGAGTGAAATAGTCATTGGAAGCCTCAAAGGTAAGGCTATTAAAAGGGAGCAAAAAGAAAATTATGTAAAGCCAACAAAATGTCAAAATAAGCAAAGAATCTAATATCTTTTAATTTAAGCACGCGCCTCTTCATCGCATCATCAAGGGTGAAAGAAGGTATCTGGCGCCACTTCGTCTAGTCTTGTCTGGATAAAACTGATAATAATCTTCCCACGTGGGAATTACGTCCTGACACGTACGTTTTTTCACTTTCGATATTTGAAATTAAACAGGTCGACTACGAAGTAGTTTAGTTTATTTCATCAATCCTTCCAGTCAAGATTTGTGTTCCGACCACGAAAGCTTGTGAGAATTTCCTTCCAGTAAGACTTGAGTTTTTGCCGGGAACGCTACCGAGATTTATTCCCGCAGTGTTTTTCGCCAGTAATTTTTTCTTGACGGGATCCCGGCAAGAATAAAATTCCCGGCAAGATTCTTGCCGGGAAACGTGGCGAGAATTTTACCCTGGCGGGATCCCGGCAGGAAAGTTTGCCGTCTTGGCAAGATCCCGGCGGGAGGTCTACCCGCCAAGATTCTTCGCGGGATCCCGGCGTGACGGAAATTTTTCCCGGTTGGGATCCCGGCGGGATATTGCCGCATTGGCGGGATCTTGGCAAGATCCCAGTTCCCACCGGGATTCGCGGCGGGATCCCGCCGGGATCCCGGTGACTTTTTTACAAGGGCTGGGAAAACAAACATGTCGGAGGAAAAAAAAGAAAAAAAAAGATCCTGCGCGTGGCCACCCATGTGTTGAACTCTCTCCCTCCATGCTTTCCAACCCAACGCATTGAAGTAACTTAACATACAAAGCATATATGTCTCTAGAGCGTTATGCATCATTGTATTGCGGATTTTAAGAGGTTTAAAGAAGGGACAGCAAAAAAAAAAAATTTTTGGAACAAAACAAATATATTTTCATCTTTTCTGCTTATACTGATGCATGTTCTTCATCATGGAAAATAGTTGTCGTCTCAAAGAGGCCTTTGATTCACTTCATACGTGAATGGGAAACAAAAGCAAGACTTTATGTACAACAACAAAGCATATATAATTTATGTACAGAAATGATTGTACCACTGCAGAATGTTAATAACAAACTAGGGTATCTTAGAGATAGTGATTGCTGCATAGAGTGGAGTGGGTAATGTACATGTAGAAGAGTATAAACACTGCAATAAACAGTATTTTTATTAACACAGTTATAAACAGGAACGGTTGATGACATCAACATGCTAGTTTGAACAGCAGCAGTGCCTGCAAGAAAGAAGGGAGCACACCATGGCAGTAAATGCATGATAGCACAGGATTACCAGGCTGTGTTTGTGAGGTCACAGCAAGCCCCATATAAATATTCAAATTTTCTCACTAATCACTATTGTGAATATTTAAGCGTCCTAAAATCGCCTTTTACTGCTGTCCATTTGCAATAAAATGAATTTGAAACATTTTTACAATGTTTAAGTTTGTTTTTATACAGTTTTTTTTGACGATTTGAAGCGTGTGAGAGCAGTTCTTTGAGTACCGTCTCTGGAATGTAGCTCAAAAAATATCTTTCCCCTACTCGCTTTAGTAAGAGCTCCGGGTCCTCAATAGAACAGTCTTTGAACTATAATCTGGCTTAATTTGAGTCCGATTGGTTCGCGAATAGTTCTTTTCAACCTTGCTGGAATATCAAATTAGGTCCTAAATTTGCAGATTTACCTTTGGAAATGTCGACAGCAAAACTGAAGACAACGTGAATGGGATACGTACTGAATATAAACATACTCACGTGTATCAATCAAATTCCCAGTTCAAGTTGTCTTCGGCTTTGCCGTCGATATTTCGAAGTATTTCCTTGGGGTGCCCCAGAGGAGGTTTTGTAGTGGAGCACATTCTGCTTTCTAGGACCGGCATAGGCAGTAATTTTGACAAATTTTAGCGAAAATTGTTTAAATTGACTCGACAACTGATAATTGTTCCAGCTGGCTTTGCACAACTGAAATGCCAAGAAAAAATCCAAACAGCAAGTATGTGTACCACACAAATTAACAACCACCAAGAACTCTGTGAATTTACTCGAACATTGCATAGAAAACAATCAGTAAGACACTACATGTACCTCTCTGGAACGTCTTTTTCATTCGCCCACTGTAAACACTACCTCTATTGTTATTCAGGGATAGGGGCATTGTTATGACCTGTTATCTATTGTTTTAAGAACCAATGAAGTAACTCGTTCCAAGAGGTAGTGGGTGACCCAAAACAATTGGCGCCCCAATGTCACTCAAAAAGAACTATGGTGACGAACGTCAGCTACTGAGCGCAAACTTTGCAGGTGAAGGCACTACAGTCAAACCTCAATTATCTGGACTTGTGGGGACTGGGCTTAATAGTCAGGAAAATCAAACAATAGTCCGGATAATCGAAAATATGAATGCTAATGAGCAAGACGATCTTATGTCTGGTTACTAAGCTACCAATGTTCCAGAAAACACGCTCTTGATATCACGCAAAAATCTATCGGTATAATCTGTGTTTAATAAAGGAATACATGACAAATATGAGAAAAAGATCAATCCTGTGTCAAAGTTGGTGAAGACGATGTTAATCATAATAAAGCTTGTAGGTTTAGACCACTGCAAAAACCCTGTACAATCAAAACTTGCTCTATGTTGGATCAAACTTGATGGCGACCAGTCAAAAAAAAAAATATAGAAATACTGCAAGGACTGGTCAGACAACGTGAAAAGGCGTAAATACAATATTTTGGCTGGCCAACACCAGCCTTCTTCAGATTTATTGAATGAAACACGAATTTACATGGACTTTATACAGCTATTTTGAGAAAGGTTGTCGGAAAAAAGCATCAAAGTGCACGCGACAAGACCGAAAGGTGGTCTAGGTATTCACTCGAATTTTACATATTGGCCTGGAGGAAAGTTGCAAGTTCGTATTTTTGCACGTGGAAAATTTGTTTTTCCTCTCAGGGGCCTATATCTAAACATTATATCTAAACAGTTATAAACAGGAGGAGCTGCGGTTGCGCATGCGCAGTTGCGATCACTTTTCGCACGCGAGTAGTGAATGTTTACCTTTTTATGGCTGTAGTTTAACCTCTTGATACCAGCTTCTGAGCTATATCACTTTGTATAGAGGATGGTACATTACACTTTATCAAACCTATGGCTAGTAGACGTATTGTTTTGAGGTTTAACGATGGCAAACTGCTTTGAAGTGCTCTGAGGAGAAAAGGGTTTTGGTCAATATGGCTGCCGCTGCCATCAAGGAGGCAGTTGTTCCCTACCACGCTATAAAGCCTAAGGGGCATGCTTTCGCTTACACACGCCCAAAGGTGAGTAACTATGCTTTGAATATTGTATCGTTGGTCGAACTATGCACATCAATTACACGAACTCCTGAATAATTTTGTCTTTGAAAACCCTCCATCGCCGTAAACCTCGGAATAGGGAAACACTTCTGCTTGTATGAATAAAAAATTAGGTAATACTACGCTGTATAGTCAAAATATTTTTCCCGACATTTCGGCAATGCTGCCTTCTTCAGGGGGACAAAACTATTTCACACTTCTGCTTGTCTAACTCAAAATCTACACGCATATCCAACGAAAAATGGGCAGGAATTTTTCAAGAAAAGAATGTTTGTATCGGATATTGTCCAAGTGAAATAAGTAAAATTCGGGATCATGTTAAAATGCTTTAGATCTCTCCATGCCCTTTTACTCCAAGGCAAGTTCACTGATCTTGACATCCGTCTCACCTGCCTTGGACTTGCTGTACAATGGTTGATTTTAATGTTCATTCTGTGCACTTGGTATAAACATTTCAAGTAAACAACAATCGCTGGCATCGAGTGATATTTAAAGATCAGGCTTAGACAAGCTAATTGTGACATATTTATTGACATTCCTGATGATAATTTTCCTTCATTATGCAACATTCACACATATATCCAATAAGATTTCTTGGAAGACTTTGAGTGCTATATGTACATGTATTATTTATATTTTTGCTGCTTTGATCACGGACAAAAATCGAGATTATTGTCAAAATTGAAGCAATACCCTGTTTTCAGGGTCAAATGTATAAACATATTTCCCCCACTTCACATTTGATGCATTTGCATACAAAATTACTTCTTGATAAATAAATACATATCTTGGCTACTCTGTTTGATTATTTTGAAATCTAAATTTGATGTAATCTAAATTTGATGGCACAAGAACATGGTCCAGATTCTAACAATTGGCCATGTTCTAAACGAGCAGGGGACTGGGTACGAACATATTTTTTCTTGGTACGAATGCCCAATATCGATTGAATTGAAAATGGGGCACGTCATCTGAAAGAACATCCAAAAATTAGTAAATTCACTAAATTTGATGGTTATTGGTTTAAACGCAAAGGCATGGTACACTTTTAAAATAAGAGAGCTTAGTATGGATTGGAGGACGCCTGTCCCTCCAATCCATACTAAGTGTACCATGCCTTTGGATTTAAACCAATAACCGTCAAATTTGGTGAATTTACTAATTTTTGGATGCTCTTTCAGATGACGTGCCCCATTTTTCAATTCAATTGATATTGAATGTTTGTACCGAAGAGAAAATGTGTTCGTACCCAGTCCCCTGCTCGTTTAGAACATGGCTAATGGCATTGAAATATTCAGAGAAGTTATTGAGCTTGAAGGTTACACTGTAAATAGATAGAACCAGAGGCAAGTAATTATCCAAAAGATTTAGGAGGGTTTGATACTCTATATCCTTAAAGGCAATAAATTTTTCTCTAACAGACTCTCTGATATAGAGCCATCCACCATAGACTACCTCCAAAATTAGGCTTATACACCAAGGCTTGGGGTTCTTAGCAAGTTTGCTCTTTCGAAATAGTTTAGTGTAGATGATTTCAAAAAAGTCTCTAAATTCGTCGAATAGTGTTTCCTGGCCATTGAGTGAAATGTGGAGAGGTCCAATGCATGGCATTAAAGAAAGAATAGCAGGTTGATCAGAGTTGACAGTTCCATTCTCTTTTTCAGGTCCAGAGTGATAGGACAGGGTGTAGCTGTGGTCTGAGTGAGCTGTCGCAGAAGAGGACTGTGGTTGAGATTGTGATGCAGAGGATGCTTCAGCATGTTTGTAGTATTTTTGAAGGGTTTCATAGATGATTTGTCTGGAGTAGAATTGTGCAGGCCAGTCACCAGGTTGAGGAAGAAGGAAGTGCTTTAGATACAGATATTCTAAAAGATTTGAACTGAGCACAATGTCAAATGCAGCATCAAAGTCATCCTTGCTCACACACATATAAGGTACTGGTTCTGGCGCAACATTGTATGTGAACAATTTAAAAACAAAAAATTCGGCCCTAAAGGGCCTCATTTTTTGTAGTTATTTTTTCATACCATATTGCGCCATAACTTCAGTACCTTATATGTGTGTGGTGGTATTTGAGAGAAAACAACCCTAACACGGAAGTTATTATGAGAGTGCTGTGTTTAAACATTATAAAACAAAAAGCGCCCCTATAACGCAGTACATTATGTGTTGATTGAGAGAAAAAACGCAAGCAGCGAGGGGGTGTGTCACAAAAAATAATTATTTTCTGTTGTAAAAATTCTGCACTGTTTATATACAAAAGTGCGCCAGAATTATTTTCCATTTGAACAATTATCTGCACTTGTATATACGCCGAGATGGCAGCCGCAAGATTTTCGTCAGATGTTCTGCAAACTTTTTACAGTCGAATAGCGAGGGAGCAAAATAGAAATCTTCCTGAACCATTACAACCAGAACGTGTTCCTGTACGCGATGTGTTTAAAATAAGTCAGAGTAATTTTCAGGAATGGCTTCGTGTATGGATAATGAATGTATCACAAACAAATCCAAACAACAAAGATATTTATATGTTTAGAAGTGCAAATAAAGAAAAGTATACTAATTTGATTGAACAGGAAATTCTAAAGTTGGGAAGTGTAAAGGTGAGCTTCGGGCTAAAAGTAAATTTTGAAATAGAAAGAAATGGCGAAATGCAAGAAATGTCGCACTACTTTAAAGAGGACCAGCCACACGTTTTTACCAGGTATGACAAAGAACAGATAGAACAAAAATATGAAGAATTCATGGGAAGAATAAAGGGAGAAATAGAAAACTGGTCATTGCAAGGATCAGGATGGGAAGTTGAAAGTATAGAGTTAGCATACGTGAACGTTGCAAAATATCAGCCACTGCGCGGAGGAACCTATTTGCCACTTCCAGCCGATCTGGCAAAAAAGAAGGCAATAATAAACGTAAAAAACAAAGACAATCAGTGCCTGAAGTGGGCTCTAAGAGCAGCATTATTTCCTCCAAAAGATGGGAAGGACCCGCAAAGACCAAGCAAATATCCCAAAAATGAAGGGATAAATTACGAGGGGATAGATTTTCCAACACCTGTAAAACAAATAGATAAGCTTGAAAAACAAAACCCAAACCTGGCAATAAACGTGTTCGGATGGGAAAAAGACACAGTGATAGTGCACAGAATAAGCAGTAAAGAAAAAAGCGTGGAAAGAATAAACCTGATGTTGATTGAGTCAGGGGAGATACAGCATTACTGTTGGGTAAAAAGAGAAAGCGCCTTGTTGTTCGATAAGGCAATAAATAATAAAACTTTCTACTGCATGAGGTGCTTAACACGTTTCACAAGAGCGCACACGCTGGTGGAACACGAAAAGTACTGCAATGGAGTGAATGGCAGACCAACAAAAATAGATATGCCGGAAGAGGGGGAAAACATACTCGCTTTTCAAAATCATCAGAAACAGATGAAAGCGCCCTACGTGATATACGCAGACTTTGAGGCACTGGTAAAAAAGATACAAGGCTGTGAGCGTGACCCGGAAAAAAAATACAAAAGTTACACAGAAAAGACCGAGTGGCATGAAGCGTGCGGGTATTCATACGTTGTGGTAAAAAGCGACGGAGAAGTAACAGCCAAAAAAGTCTTCAGGGGTGAGGGGGCGGTAAAGTCATTTCTGGAAAGCATAATGCAGGAAAAGGAAAAAATAAGAGAAATGCTCGCCGAACCGAAACCTATAACAATGACACACGAAGACTGGTATGACTTCAAAAACACACATAACTGCCATATCTGTGAAAAGAAACTGGTAAAAGAAAACTATTGGGATTCATTGCCGGTCTACACTAAAGGTCTTATATCAGGAAAAGAAAAATACCAGGGCCAATATCACGAGAGGTGCTTTTTTCAAGAGCAAAAATATCAAAGGAGAGAATTTGAACAATTGGGCTGTTATGGAACAGAAGAAGATGAAGAATTTGAAATTATAATACTGAAAAAGCCGGAGCAAAAGGACAAGCGGAAAGCAAAACAACAAACTGACTGTTATTTATGCAAAAAGCCACTGCTCCAAAAGAACTACAGAGACGCGGTAAAAGACCATTGCCACTTAACGGGCAACTACCGAGGAGCGGCGCACAACCAATGTAATCTTAAAATGAGAATAAAACCCAAGACGGACCAGATACCAGTTGTATTTCACAACCTGAGGGGATACGACGCGCACCATTTAATGCAAGCGATGGCAAATTTGCAAAAAGAGGTGAAATGCGTCGCAAACAACATGGAGAAGTACAGAACCATTTCGGTCGATGGTCTGCGTTTCATAGACAGCTTGAACTTTTTGCAAGGAAGCTTGGACACGCTGGCAGAAGCAACACCAAAGGAGGCACTAAAAATCACATCAACAATATCAAATGGCAGTGATCTGCTTTACAAAAAGGGAATTTACCCATACGAGTACATGGATTCATTTGAAAAATTCAGCAAAACAAGTCTGCCCAAAAAAGAAGACTTCTACAGCAAACTAAATGACGAACACATTACAGAAGATGAATACGCACACGCGAAGACAGTATGGGAGACTTTTGATTGTAAAACATTGGGGGATTACCACGACCTTTATGTGAAAACGGATGTAGCACTGTTGGCAGATGTATTTGAAAATTTCCGTAAATTGTGTTTGCAGCAGTACGGTCTTGACCCGGTGCACTATTTCACATCACCAGGCCTATCATGGGACGCACTCTTGAAAAAGACGGGTGTCGAGCTTGAGTTGTTTACAGACCATGAAATGCATATGTTCGTGGAACGAGGAATTCGCGGAGGAATCTCGATGGTAAGCAAAAGATACGCAAAGGCAAACAACCCATTAGTATCAGGCTATGACGAAAGCAAACCAAACAGTTATGTAATGTATCTAGATGCAAACAACCTGTACGGCTGGGCAATGAGCAAGCCTCTCCCTAAAAGCGGATTCAAATGGAAACGAGTGATGCCGACTGAGGAGGAAATAATGAACAAGAAAGAAAACGCCAAGAAAGGCTGGATCCTTGAAGTAGACCTGGAGTACCCGGCGGAACTGCACAAAGAGCACAACAGCTACCCGCTGGCGCCTGAGAAAAAGGTAGTAAAAAAAGAAAACATGTCGGACTACCAAAAGAATCTGATAAAAGAATTGGAACTGAAACTTCCAAACAGCAATAAGCTGCTGCTAACACTTGAGGACAAAAATCATTACGTGGTTCACTACGAAAACTTGAAGTTCTATCTGAAGCAGGGCATGAAACTGAAGCGCGTAAAAAGGGTGCTGGAGTTCGAACAAGAGTGTTGGATGGAGCCGTACATCCGTATGAATACAGAATTCAGAAAGCAAGCAAAGAACGACTTTGAAAAGAACTTTTACAAGCTAATGAACAACTCAGTTTTTGGCAAAACCATGGAGAACCTGCGCAACCGAGTAGACATAAAACTAGTGCGCAGCAATGAGAAAGACAAAATAAGGAAATTGGTCGCCAGCCCTTTGTACGCAAGGCACGTAATATTTACAAACGACCTGGTGGGCATTGACATGCACAAAAGCTGCCTGCTGCTCAACAAGCCAGTCTACACAGGAATGACAATCCTTGACAAAAGCAAGATCCTGATGTACTACTTCTTTTACAACCACCTGAAAAAGCAGTACGGTGAAAAATGTGAGCTCCTGTACATGGACACGGACAGCCTGCTGCTGGAGATAGAAACAGAGGACGTCTACAAAGACAAAAAAGCAAATGAAAACTTCTATGATACATCAGACTACCCGAAGGAGAATCCACTCCACTCAACAGTGAACAAAAAGGTACTGGGAAAAATGAAAGATGAGTGCGCGGGGACCCCGATATCGGAGTATGCGGGCCTGAGGTCAAAGATGTACACAATCATGACGGAAGGTGAAAGCAAAAATGGAATAGACAAAATAAAGAAAAACTTCCCTGAGACGGAAATAAAAGAGTGCACCTGCGAAGGAAAAAAAGTGCAGGCAATAATGACAAAAGACGCAGAGTTGGTCAAAAAAATAAAAAAGAAACATCCGAAAGCAAGAGTGGCGGAATGCTGTAACATGATAAAAGTGGACGAAAAAAATATCAAAAAAGCGAAAGGCGTAAAAAAGAACATTGTGAAGAAGCAAATCAAGCACGAGCAGTACAAGCAGGTGCTGTTCAGCAAAGAGCAGCTGTGGCACGGAATGAACATTTTGCGAAGCGAGGGGCACGAAATCTATGGCATGCATGTAAATAAAATATCACTGTCCCCATTTGATTCAAAGCGCTGGATGGCTAATGACGGGGTAAATACAAAAGCTTACGGGTACAACAGTGCAATGGAAGAAATAGAAGCTTTATTCACTACTACAGAAATAAAAGAAATAGATCTAGAAGCTTTAACAAATACAGAAATGGAAGAAATAGAAGAAGCTTTAAAAGAGATGTTATAGTTGCTCAGGGGGTAATTGTGTGTTTGGAGGAACAACAAGCAGTTCTTCACGCACAAAGCCGCGCTTGGGCCCGTCGTGTAAATAGTAGAGAACGGGCTGATTCGGTTTGGTAAAAGATCGTTCAATGTTGTAAACTTTCAAAGACCAGATTGGATCAGTGGCTCTTTTCACACCACCTTCAAGCTCACCAGGTTGGTACAAATACCTAACATTCACAAGAGAGGGGAGCTTTTTTTCGCTTTCTCCATCAGGCCTCAAATAAGGTGTCGATGGCTGTGCATAAACATTTTTTTCTTTGATGGCAAAGGCGGGTTTCTTGCCGATAAGTCTTGTGACTTCATTGTTCAGAGCTGCTACAACTTCCGGAAGCCTCTTTACCCACGCTGTAGACCGCTGTCCCTCAGGCATGCGCATTTCAACGGCATACTGGTGTCCGAACAATTGCTCAGCCAGGGTGCGGTTGAAATGTTCAACGATAGCTTGGTCTCTATGAATGTCAACTCGCCCACGCCTAATATATGTTTTGTGATTTTCCATTTCTTTTGTAACAGCGCCCATAAATTCGCGCCCAGGATCAACCTGCAGCAGTTCAGGCCATTTGAGAGGCGAGCGCTTATAAATTCTCTTAAAAGCAAGGGCAACTTCATCAGAGTTTTTAGAGGTTAAGGGTTCAGCTTCTTTGAATCGGCTGGCCACGTCAACAACTGTGAGTGCATATTTGAAAACTTTGCGCCCGCGGGGTAGTTTGTCATGCGGCAAAAAAGAAGATCCACCTGATGCACTTTGTTTGGTGTAGGAACGTCGAATTTCGGCCGAGGAATGCGCTTCGGTGCTGGGAGGAATATCTGCCAGAGTGCTTGCTTGAACAGCCACTTTTTTGCGGTTTCTTCTGGTACCTTGGCAGCTTCGGATAATTTTTTGATTGCAGCAAAACCTTTCCAGTAGCCCCCAGGACTATAGTATGTCTTTGCGAGTTTGGCATCCATCATGTTTACCCCACTAATATAAGTAAGAAATTAAAAAAGTTTAAAACCCTGGGGTGTGGGGTTTACCCCACTAATATAAGTAATAAATTAAAAAAGTTTAAAACCCTGGGGATTTACCCTAGGGGTGTGGGGTACCCCCACTGTGGGGTTTACCCCACTAAAGGAAACGAAAGGCAGCGTAGCCCAGAGCAAGAGCCCCAGCGCCCACGAACATGAGTTCACCATTTTTTTGCTGCTGGCTTGGTTGATAGAAATCTGAGAACTTGGGTTCTTTGGGGGGTATCATTTGTTTGTCAGGGTGCGCTTTGTTATACAGTTTGAAGGCGTAGTCAGTGTTTGTAAAGTTCTGCTTGGCCTGCTCTTTTATTTGCGTGTTAGTCGCAATCCAGTCTAGAAGTTTGGTGCGGTCACGGGAGTATTTGGCGTAAGCTGCTTGATACGCCTCGAGAGCTTTGTCATGTCGTACTTTTTCATCAAGTGCAGCGTCACCTCCGCCAAGTGCCTTAGCAAGATAATTGCCACCGATAAAAGCCGCAGCATTCAACACAGCCCCGCCAACCATAATCGCGATACTTGCCATTGTTTATATATCAGAGCAGAGTTTTTTTCAAATCATTAATTTACATGCTGGTGGGAAGGATTTTTTGGTCCTCGAGGTACTGTTTGAGCGCAATGCTCCCTGCCATGACGGCGGTGAACTTCACGTAGTTCATAGCACTGCTGCTGGGGTCAGAAGTAAAATTCTCTTTCACAACCTTTTTTGCGACCCAGCCGATGCCGGCGACTAAACCAGTGAGTGTAGCCGCATCCGTGATTGTTTTAACAAGCTTGTTGTCTGACATTATTTTGTAAGTATAGAAATGGAAACATACAAAAGTTTAAATCAAAATTAATTATTTGTCTCTTCTTCTGCGTCCGGGTTATACAATGTAGCATTCAAAAGATCACGGACCGTATTAAAAACCTTCACGTTGAAATCGTACCATATGAGACTGATACCAAAAATGGCCGCGGTTGAGATAAGAACTTGGGGAACGTCAACTTTCTTCATGATATAGTAGGCAGGTATAATATTAATTCGTAAATATTCAATCCATATGTCTTACACCTCTAGGCTGTGTCATGCGAGCAGGCTGTGGATCAGGTGTCTTTTTGCGAACAGGTTGTGGCTCAGGTGTCTTTTTGCTGAATAAGGCCTTTAGCTCTTCACGTTTGTAATAAATCCCGATCAGTGAAACGACTATGCTGCCAACACCAATCCATTGTGTGGTGCTGAGACTGCTATTATCAACTTTGTTGATATCTTCGGTACTCTTTGGGCTTTCGTCTGCAATAGGCGGGGCTGGCTCAGGGGGCGCGGGGGTGGCTTTTGTCTTGCTGTTTGCGATTATGACAGCAGCCTCAGCTGCTGCTTTTTTCTGTTGTTCACGGGCTAGCCGCGTTCTTTCAGCAACCAATTTGCCTGCAGCCACACGCTTGGGATTTTTCATACGCGCAGCTGTAGTTGGAATTGTAGTTGGAGTTGTTGCTTGCTGTGTGATATCGACCTGCGAATGTGCTGTCTGGGTCTCGCCCTGCGAATTTGCACTCTCGGATTGTTCGGTTGACATTTTGAAACAAAGCGTATATGTTAAGCAAATAAAATAATGCTTAGAAATTACTCAAAATTTGTATGGAATTGTTCAGCAGTTGGTGAGGTATGCTGAAGAATTTCTTCTAATTTTGCTTTGTCCTTTTTCTCCAAATGTGAGTTAAAATCAATGTGCTTCGCCGTTATCAAAGCAGCAGAAATAGGAGCAAGAAATTTTCCATATTTTAAAGCGAGATTGCCGACAAAATCTGTCATTTCTTTGTTAATAATGTAGTCTTCTTTAAGTTCTTTTTTCATTGCATCAATGTCATCTATTTCAACAACCATTTCCAGGCCTCTTGTCAGAAGCGTAAGCAGGCTGTCAACCATGCTTTCAGTTGTCTTGTTGCCAACGAAGGTTTCATATCTCTTGTAGTACTTTTCAACTTCTTTATCAGTCAAGCGTTTCAACTGCTCATGTGTTAACTGCACTCCGATGGCCTCTTTGGATTTGCCTGTTGATACAAGCATGGCCAGCTGCTCACGAAGAGCAGGAATGTTAGGTCCGGGGACGGTTAAGCTTGTTAAGTCTGGCACAATGCTACTACCAGCTGGGCTGCTCGACGGCTCAGCTTCCAGTAGGTTTATAACTTCTGCGAACTCTTGTTCAGCCATCATCAACTTTGTTGATAATACTATATACAACTTTTATTTTTTTAATTCAAAATCACTACCGTAGGGGTGGCGAAACGAGAACACGAGATAAGAGAACTTCCGCTCTTTCAGCTTTGAAATCAGAGATTGGTACTCATCGTGGGAGAGTTCGCCGGCGTAATCTTCAAAGATCGCCTTCGTGGTTTTGGCCGCTGGAGTGTAAAATAAAACGATAGCCGCCACGTTTTCCCGGAAGGAAGGTGTGATGCTGGTTATCTTCTGGGTCAGCACCCAAACGCTGATTCCGATATGTCGGGCGGAAAAGCCAAGATTAACCAGCTGGCCTGTGCGCCCTTTCACATCTTTGGAGGCTGCGCAGTCATCGAGGATTATGAGCGTGTTGGTGCCCTCAAACAGCCAGCTCACGATATTCAAAAAAATTTCAACCTCATGCTGCTTGCATATTATCACAATCATTCTTGGATCATTTTCACCAATTCGGTGGTAGGTCTTGTTGTGCGCGAATGTTGGGCAGATAAGCACGATGTATTCGAACTTGCCGCTGAAAGGGCCGTAGATCTGGTCCACCACAAACCTCGATTTGCCTGAATTCGTCGGGCCCACAATGAGAGCGTTGAACGGGATGTTGTTCGGATCCATGCGTCTCGGTATTAATACGTAGCAGACTCTAGTTCATTATTAAGAATATTAAATTGCGCGTCCGCAAGAATAAAAATGTGGCATTTTACGGTACCAGATCCTGACCCTTTTCTCTGGATCTCAAGCTGCACTCCATCTTTTGTGTTGACCAGTCGGAGGCCGCTGCCGTGCATTTTCCCGTCCTTCATGGACCGTAGATCAATGAACAACCCAAACTTGTCCCCAGTGTAAAACTTCGTTGCGTCCATGCTGTCGGTGATGCCACCATTTATGGCACCAAAGTGCCGGAGAACCTCCTCCCATTGGTCCCGAGGCTCTAGTGTTCACTTTGTTAGGCACACCGTTTATGCTGACCTTTACGTTAGTTATGTCAGGGTTGAAGAACTTTTCCGAGTCTCTTGCGCCTCCAGCGTGAGGTTCGCAGAAGAGGAGGAGAATTCCCTTCATGGAGCGGTGGGGGACATTGATGCTCTCGTTTATGATCGTGTCGTCCGCCTTATTAACCGTGAGCGTCTTGTGATGGGTGACATGCTCGTACATGAAATCCTTGCCGTTCAGGTAACTGCTTGACGTTTCTCTGGCAAGGTCAACATTGTGGATCACTTCGTATTCGAGCTCAATGTTTTTCAGCTCGTAGTCCAGCTTCGAAGAGTCTGAACCTTTAACAACCATATTTGCGGGGGCCAGCGTGATCTCGAAAATGAGGGCGTCGTGCAGGGCGCGAGGATAGAAAACCCCCGTGGTCCTTCAAGATTTCATGGTCCAGGGGAATGCGGTATTTGTTGCCATAAACGGTGTTCAGTTTCTTCTCCACGTCAACGCCAGAGGTTTTCTTGTCTCCAGAGTTCGACCGAATTTTGCACAATTCCTCTGTCTGGATCCCTTCGAGGTACATGTTCTCGCGCTGAGCTTTTGGCAAGAAAAGGTCCTCGAAAAGCTTGTAGATGTCAAACGCGTTTGTGTCCTGCAGTATCTCGCCAGCGAACTTGACCACCAGCCTTGAGACAACCGCCCTGGAAACGTTGTTCACCAGGAAGTTGTTGACGTGGCCGCTCACGACCAGATTAAACACAAGAGCAAGCGAGCCCGGGACGAGAACCACCTCATCTTCTAGCTTGGGCACCGCAATGTACAGGGTCTCCCCCGGCGACGCTTTGCTGGGGTTGAAAGTGATCCGGTGCTTGACCCTGTCTGCCTTAATAGAGTTCGGTATTTTCTTTTCGAATGACGGTCTGAGTGTTTCGCTTACGGACGACATTGTATTAAAAAGAAAATAAAAAATGTTTAATATATAGAATAATAAGATGGCAGCACGTGAAGGCGGGTTTGGCGAGACAGATCCTCTCTTGGAACATACAGATGATCGCAATGACGACGATGACGGCGACACAACAGGGCCGTTTCAGCCAGGCTCCTCGTCAACGCCCGGACCAGGCGAACAAATACCAATGAGAACTACCACGATGAATAGGCCGCCTGAGCACGGCTCACACACTGCAGAAACCTCTTTTATCGAGGGTCGTGGTAATCTGACAAGGGAATTTCAGTTACAAGAGGCGCAAAAAAAGATCAAATACTATTTCCCAGACTATGATGAAAGCGTTGATTTGTCTGTAAACGCTCGTGGCAAAATCATTGCGAAAGGACCCCGAGGTGGAGACATTGAAGTTTTTAAAGCAGACAAAAAATCACTTCTTTCTACTTTCATAAATAGATTTAAAACAAAACTTGGCTTGCAAAGAGAAGACTTCTTGAACAAACAGAAAAAAGAAAAGGGAAAATGGGAAAAATATATTGCCGATAAACAAAAAATTTCAAAAGATACCTCAAAAGACAGTTCAGAAAGAGCTTTGGCAGAGCGAAACATAAAAAAGGCAAAAGAAGAAATAGCGAAAATTGATAATCGAATAAATGATGTTGAAAATCAGATACTTGGACAAGAAACAAGAATTCCAGAAGCGCCCACTTTACAAGAATTCCAACAACATGAAGCAGAAAGGCAAGAAAGGGAAGAAGAAATACGACAAGAAAGACAAGAACAAGACGATATTGCAAACGACGAAAACAGGCCACAAGCTGAAAGACAACAAGCTCGTGAAAGAGTTGATGATTTGAATCAAGAAATGAATGAAATAGAGAATGAAAGAGAAGAAGAGATCGAAAGGTTGTCCTTAACAGACAAATTAAGAGAAAAGGTTAAAGAGATTTTCAAAAAATATGGCTTCACCGTCACAGCAGTTTTGCTTGCCGTTGGCACGACTATTGGTGTCATTCTGAGCTCTCTCTCAAACGGGCTTAAGGCTGTTGCAAAGGGTGTCGGCGATGGCCTTCAAACGCTCGGCAAAAAAATAGCAGGCATTCTGCCGGGCCTACTTGGCGCAATTATCAGCTTTGTGTTTCGCGCGGCCGGTCAGGTGATCAGCTTTCTTGGCAAAAATGCTTGGCTGTTGATTGTCGGTGTGGCCGTCTTTCTCATCGAGCGGGTTACAAAACGTAACAACTAAATGCAAAAGCTCCCAACCCCAGACCAGTTATGAGTAAGATTTTGTTTGTTTCGTGCGCTGTGGGCTTAGCTGTAACGTTTCTTGTCTGCACAGGTGCGATTTTGTCTGGCTGTGCAGGAACGACCGGTGCTTTGTTGGAAGGGTGGTTTGTTGGCCTCTTAATTTTAGACGGTCCTCCTTCCATGTGGGTAACGCCCACTTTTTTTGTGCTAGTGTTCACTTCGTCATTAACCCCGAGCTTCATACCTGGCATAGCTTGTTTGAGCTTACACTTCCCGAATTTATTACCATCCGCGCAGGCATCAGCCAGGCCCCCGGACACACAGCAAGGTTAAGCCTCACCTTTGCCTCGTCGACAGCAAGTTGGTACCTTTGAACAGATTTTGCCAGATCCGGTTGCCTTATTGAGTCTTCCACTAGCACAAGGAACTCACTTTGCGCTTCCTTTGCGCGCCCTCCTGATCCAAGTATGCTGCTTCTAACATTCACCTGTGAACCCAAAACACAGTAAACGAACGCCTCTATCGACTGGTTTATTCGCGTCAAACCCGCCTGGGTCAGACCTTCTGCTACATTGGGACAAAACCAGTCTGCCTGTCCGTAGGCAGCGTCATCCGGCTCGATATAATAAATCAAGTTACCATCTTTGCCTTTACCGCCTTCGTCTGAAAATTTTTTTTCGCCACCAGGGTAAATGTCTCCCTCTTCTTTAGCTGGTCCAATGTATGAGGCATAGACGTAAACGCTTCCCAGGCCGTGGTTTTCGCCTGTTTTAAAACGAAAATCGCTTGACGGGTCGACTCCGAACTCATTGCATATTCTTTTGTATGAAGCCACGTCGTATTTGTTGTTAAACTGGTTAAAAGTAGGGTCGCCAGGCAAAGCGCTTATGCTTATGAAACAATATTCGCCTGACAGTAAAATATATATGGAACTTGTAAAAAGTTCACACATTCGGTGGCAAAGGGATAGCAGAGTTGTCATCGAAAATTTCACGACTGATACCGCAGCCCGTTGTCGCGCACCAGACAGCAAAATTCAGCTGCTGTGGCCAATATTTAATATTAGGGCTGGCTAGCCATGTTTTGGACTCTTTCCCTGAATGGTGGGTGAGTTTGGTTTTTTGAAATATCTCTCTGAACTTTGTTGTGAAATACTGGTCCGGTGTTACGTAAATATTCAGTTGGTCATTAAATATTTTTTTCAAACTCGGGGCGGCATCGTGAAAGCCAACAGCAGGAATGGATAAAGAGTCTCCTTTTAATCCACTTGGTGTGAGCTGTTGAGGAAACCCTTCTGATGATTGGCCAACACCCAGCGCACTTTTCATTTCTGGGCTCCAGTATTTGCTGTCTGAACCTAAAACGTTTATCAAATGGCCTGGCCCTGCTTTGAAATAAATTTCTGAGGTTGCTGTGTGATCTTTGGTGAAATCGGTCTGTGGCTCAAACTTTGATTTATCAGCATTCGGGTATTTTGCATTAAAAGTTTTCCATGCCTTTTGTTCTGCTACTTTGGCAATGGTGTCAGCTTGTGGTGTCTGAATCCATTTTAGAAGAGCATCCATGTTTATATTTAAACAAAATATTTTTCTCTAATTATAAAAATGGTTATTTTAACACTAACTACAACAGAAAATCCACACACGGTCTATTTTGACCAGCCTATTCAAAAACCAAGCTATATCCGGCTGCTTTCATGCTCACTCTACAATTCGTGGTTTAACTTAAAGGAAGATGGGGCAATTACTTTGTTAGATACTGTCGAAAAGCCTTTCAAAGTTACTTTTTTGCAGGGCCATTATACACTCGATGCGTTGGCTAGTGAAATCAGAAACAGTTTAAACAAACATAGGGTCCCATTGCTAACAGATATTAATACTATCGTTGGCCAGCTTGTAATCACAAATCCACAGTTTAAAAAGATTGTTATTGATTCCAATTTAGGCAATTTACTCAATTTAAACTCTTTTACATGGGAATTTAAAATGTTCATAAAAAAGCTGAATTCCGCAACGACCTATTACATTCATTGTGACCTACTTGACAAAGAACAGAATCTGTTAAATGGAAAACCGTCCACTGTTTTACAAAGTTTTGACATAACGGGGAAACCATATGAAAACGTTTTTTATCAAAGCAGCCCACAACATATTTTGCGTGACATAACCGCTGATAAGTATATCACAAATATGACAATATCAGTCAGAGAAGAAAATAATAATCTGTTTGACTTCAACGGCATGCCTCTTCAGTTTCTAATTGAGATTAATTAAAGATAAAAAAAAATTCGTTAATATACCAAAAATGTCTTCAGCCAATGTGTTACCAAGTGCACCATCTTATAGAGAAACAGAAACTCAGACAACACTCTATCCTGTTCTACAAACTCAACCAGATAACAATTTTCGTATGCAGAAAGCCAATGAAGTTTTAAAATATTTAAGTGATGAAGTTTCCCATTATAGGCTTGTTGCCAAAAAATACGAGCGCACAAGAACCATTATCAACTACGCTAGCTTTTCTGCTGGCGGTATTAGTGGTTTTCTTTCCGCAGGTAGCGTAGCAGCTGCATTTACAGTAATAGGGGCTCCTGCCACGATCCCCATTGGCTGTGTCGCCTCTGTATTTGGACTCACAGCTGCTGGGCTTACAGGTTTTCACAAAAAGCTTGAGCCCAAACTTATCAAACACTGCAAAATAATGACACTTGCTTTGTCAAAATGCGATACTGTCAACCGCATACTGTCAAAATCACTTATTGACGGTAAAATAAGTGATTCTGAGTTTCAAAGCATTCTTGATGAAAAAGAGAGCTATCGAATTCAGAAGGAAATTCTTCGGAAAGGCACACTTCCCAAGGAAAAAAATAAACAGAGTAGCCCTGACATTGAAAAAATACGACAACAGGCCGTGCACGAGGAAAGAATAAGGCTTCAAAAAAAGATTCTTGGCAGCGCGGTCGACATTTCGAAATAAGATATCAGTCAAAGAGAACATTCTTACACTTTATAAAAGAATAATAGCCGTTCCAGCACAAATTTGAACTAACTTTTGAGGGAAAATGCAGAAAATTTTCTCTAAGTCTTTCAAAAAATATATGAATGCGTTACAAGTGCGTTACCTTCACGCGTGACGTTGCGTGACTCTGTTGCGTTACAGTCACGCGTGACGTTGCGTGACAGGTCAAACGAAAGGTCAAAACCCTGGTCGGGGGGTGCTCGTTGGCTGTTCCTTGCCTAGCCCCGGCTAGGTCTTTTCCCCGCCGCTGACAAGGCAGCTGTCCCTCCCGTTTTACCTCTGGGTTCGAGGTTTGAAATCCCGAGGGATTTCTGAGCACCCCCACGTTATCAGTAGGGCCGGAGCGGGCTCAACCCTAGGGGCATCTCCCACTGAAAGGAGTTCCCCTATACCCCGTAACTCACCATCTGCACAAGCCATTATAGCGGGATTCAGTGGGGGCCAGCCACACCTCCCTTGACTTCACCAGAATTTGTGAACTAACTAGTCTATGGGCAAAATCTCTATTTATTTGTTTCAGTTTAATATTTCTGACCCTTGTGGTGCCACTTTCTCTGTCCTTCACCTAAATGACGCAATATTTGAGCCTGTACGCATGCGCTTTTGGACAGAATAATTAAAGACTTGGTAAAGTTTTGTAAATAAAATATAGCCAAGAGGCCAAAATGCTTATCCTTTTCCACACGATATGCTTTATTTTAACCGAACTTTCTACTCCCGTTTGGCAGAACGAAGTCAGACAGATAACATATCAATTCGTAGAGGCTATGCAAGAGGCACAAAAAAAGTAAACAGGTTCGAACGAGACCATGTTCTGGAAAGATCGCTCGATAGATCGACAAAATTTCTGTGATCAAATCCTGTTATTTCTCGATTTCTTCTCGTCGCTTCACTTCGCCAGCTTCTGTGGTGGCACAAAAACTTACAGCGCGTTAACTGAGCGTATTTTTTTCGTAATATCTGCTCTGTTTCGTCTTTTTTCGGCCCAAACACTAAATCGTGAAGCGACTGCCATTTTGTTTTGCACTGTGCTCGTCCAAGGGGCCTGGGAAATAAAAATAATGGTTTCCGGTCTTTCTGAGAAAAATGTCACGCAACGGCTCCGCACCAACTCATGGTCAAAGATTTTTTGAAGACTTCATCATAATCATCTTCATCATAAATAGGATAGCCGAGAAAGTGTTTGACTCCATTTCTGTTGCACATATTACAGAGATAATTTCGCATGCAATGACCACATTTATAACAAAATAAGACCTTTACAATTTGTTGATTGTGATCGCAAAATGGTGCTTCGATGATTGCATCATTCACCTCGTCCCAGCCAAGAGCTTTTCGCTGCCTGAGCTTTGTTTTAATAAACTCTTTGTAGATTTCTTCTCGAAGTTCTGGTGGAAGTGTTTTTATTAGTTCCAACGTTTCCATTGTATACTTATAGAAACAATTGTTTAAGTCATTGTGGTGGCTGTTTTATTACCTAGTGGCAACCCTGACATTTATTTATTTCCTAAAGTTTTTCCATTAATTCTATTTGATTCATTTTTTTCATTTCTCCCCAACCAAAATATTGTCTTGGAGACTTACAACTTTGGACTGCTTCTCTTGTCCCTTCTGGGAATTTATCAGCAATTTCTTGATCATCAATAAGAATATTCATTAAATCATGCGGTCTTATTTTTTTCTTATCTTCAATTAAGTCTTCTGATAAAAGTATTAATGGATAATTTTGTTCTTCTGATAAAAGTAATGATGGATAATTTTGTTCTTCTGGGAATTTATCCGCAATTTCTTCATCACCAATAAGAATATTCATTAAATCTTGCGGTCTCATTTTTTTCATTTCTGCAATTAAGCCTTCTGATAAAAATTCTGAATTATCTTTTTCATAATGGTGGTGGCGTATGTTATACATTTTCCAATTGCCTCCTCTTTCTTTGTTTTTACCAATTTTTGGTTTTTTGCTGCTTTGATCGATAGGACCTCTTCTACCTCTTCCCATCTCGGCGTATATACAAGTGCAGATAATTGTTCAAATGGAAAATAATTCTGGCGCACTTTTGTATATAAACAGTGCAGAATTTTTACAACAGAAAATAATTATTTTTTGTGACATACCCCCTCGCTGCTTGCGTTTTTTCTCTCAATCAACACATAATGTACTGCGTTATAGGGGCGCTTTTTGTTTTATAATGTTTAAACACAGCACTCTCATAATAACTTCCGTGTTAGCGTTGTTTTCTCTCAAATACCACCACACACATATAAGGTACTGAAGTTATGGCGCAATATGGTATGAAAAAATAACTACAAAAAATGAGGCCCTTTAGGGCCGAATTTTTTGTTTTTAAATTGTTCACATACAATATTGCGCCAGAACCAGTACCTTATATGTGTGTTGCTCTTAAGAGTTAACTCTGCAGTGATAGCGGTGTAATCATCAATAATAAGTACAATTTGGTATTTCTTAGAAATCGCTTCTGTGACAAGATCATTCAGTCTCTTTGCAGTTCCTTGAGCTACTTCATTGCAGATTCTGTTGGCCATATGCCTGCAGCATGTGGATCCCAACACATGTTGTAGTTCAATCCCGTCCTGATTCAAGTTTGACTGTTTTAAAAAAAGTGCGTGATCCATCTGGAGCCAGTTGCAAACTTGACTTAGGCCATAACATAGCTTATATATCATTGCCACAACCCGTTTTTTGTTCGCCTGTATTCGCTCTTCAGAGTGCCTGCTATCTGTCATGGCTCCCAGAATAGTAGAAAATATAGTTGGTGCCCCAGCATCAGCACACAGCTCTTGGAATTCCTCAGGGTCGTAGATGGGACGCTCCCATGGCAAACCGTTTGTACATCTCGGCTTAAAGTAACCGCAGCTCCTCTTTCAGATCACATCCTAGAACAATAAAAGATAGGGCTTTTTTCAGTTAATCGTTATTTGCAAAAGGGAACCAAAAGAAGCAGGCATAATTTAACCATCTGCACTCTTACGTTTAGAAAGCTGTGCCGTGTTCTCGGAAACTTCTTTAAAAAGCCCGGGTGGTAAGAGGGTGTGGCCATCTGGGGCACTGACTACCTCTCCAAAACATGTGTCTTTGACGCGCCACTTAAGCTGTTCAAATGCCGTTGTGGGGTGATTATCGGTTTGCGTAGAGACAGTAGAGAGAGTTTGTTGGGGTGCTGGTCTTGCAGGTGGAGCCCGTATCTGCGGTCGTCCTCTTGAGAGCTTGTGACTTCCCACCAACTGTCAATAAAAAAGATGTATATTTTTTTCCCCAGGGATACTTTGCAGTAGTACCTAAATGTCTGTTTTACCAAATGGTTTTTTAAATAAATATGAGTACTTACGTGCTCAAATGTTCCTCCAGTCTCCCTATGTTTACTTATCGCAGCCCTGCACGTGCTGCATATCCGGCTGTCTCCATCCATGACCAAGTTTGATCCAAAGCATTGCTTTATGTCGGCTAGAAAACTGTGTGCTGGCCGAGTTTGCACGCAAGGCTTTGATTCGAAGCATTTTTTGCATATAGCGCATATCACTGCAGCATTTTTTCTGCTCTGGACAAGTTTGAGCGCAAGGAGACAAGCAATGAACAGAAGCAGTGATGCCGACATGTTCATTTCACGGTTGTCACGCACCATTCGTTCTGGCGGTAATTGATTCATGCGCCAGCGATCCACGGTCTGCGATCCACAGTCAGCACATGGCAACAACAGAATCTCCTTCTGTTCTATATCTATAGCTTTACTTTTACTGTCGCATGTCTTTGAGTGAGGAAAATTCTTCTAAACTTCAGAGGGGCTAAACGTACCTTGTTTCTGCTTGTCTGAAAAGAAAGAAAACCTGAAATTCGCACTTATTTTGTCGCTATATCTCATTATAATTAGTATTCAACACGTACAGTAGCTCTATAGGTCTACCCATACTACCTTTCGGGATTGGCTTGTGCAGTTTTGTGCTTTTTTTCCGACAACATTTCTCGAAATAGCTGTATAAAGACCATGTAAAAGGCTTATAAAGGCTTATTATAAAAGGATTTGATTAAAAAGTTAAACGCTAAAATGTTATTAAATATCATTGTAAAAACTTTAAAGTGCACCTAACCCCAAATATTTTTTTAGCCCCCAAAAAACTCCTTGTGCTCCTGATTACAACAGTGAAAAAATTATCATCATACGACTTGTCTTCGATTTTTTGTGAATTTTCAAACTTCGCAAAATTTGCGCCACTTTGGTTCACCGCCGAGTCCCAAGGGAAACTGGGCCCTAGGAAGGTTGTGACGTTGGCTGGGGAATCCAATACTCTGAGTCTGAGTTGTCTGATGACATCTTTTGAAGGCCTTAAATTATTTCGGTGGCTGATTTTCGAACTAAGAAGTTTTGAAGCGAGAAATTTCACGAACTGCAGATTTGTCGCACCATCGGCACGAAAGCTGAAATTTGATTCCCCCGCTGACGTCACAACAACATTGGGTTCCAGATCTCCTCGCGCGCGGTCGTGAACCAGAAAATCCAAACTTCAAACCTCCATAAATTCGCGGGGATTTAATGGATTTGCATAAATTTTTTTTTAATCTTCATCAAATTATGCATTCTTTTTGAAAATAAGTAGAAAAAATTAGGGGTTAGGTGCACTTTAAAAAAGCAGACGACGTTTCAGCGCTACTCTACGCCATTATCAAGTCAAAAGTTGTAAAATTACAACAAGAATATATAAAAAACGTGTCCTATGGGTATAAATTAAAAGAAAGAATGAAAGAAATTCTATAAAAAGTACCAAAGTGTCAAGTGAATAGTTTGGCGCGAATGGAGTCACTTTGGGTGTTGAGAGATGGTTTGATGTCTTTAATGAAGAGTATCTCGTTTATTAGGCAGTCCAACTTGCTTCTGCATTTCTTTAAGACTTTGAAAAGGTGGCTGATGTTTGTTCTTTTGTTTTCATGGTGCGTGTCAAGGTTTCATCCGATGGCAGAATAACGATGTTCACTAATGCGTTGATGTAAGTGTCGGGTCGTAAACCCAACATAATTTGCATCGCACAAATCACATTGGAATGAATATACAACGCATTGCGTGTTGACAATCGGGGGTTTGTTTTCCTTTACACTCAAAGTTTGCGATAGTTTTCGGCTGGTAAAGACGGGTTTCACGTTGACATTAATCATCGATCCCAGGGAGTGGATTTCTCTGCGGACGCGATTTGCCGATCGTTGATCTTTAAAGGGTAATTTAATGTAAACAGATGGCTCTGATGGAGTCACAGCGTGCGGCTCTTTGTCAGTTCCTTTCTTAACTCTTTCAATTGTGGAATTGACCAATGTGTTCGGGTAACGCAGTTTTGAAAAGATGGTGCACAACTTGTCGCATTCTTTTGAGAAGGCTTCCTGAGAAGATAAACGGTACGCTTGATCAACCATCGTATGAACTAGGCCGTTTTTGTACCTGTTATCAACGTGGCTGTCGAAATGTAACAAAAGTCCTGTGTCGGTTGGTTTTCTATAGACTTCTGTTGTTAGTTTGTTACCGCATCTGGTGATTAAGGTGCAGAGGAATCGAATAGAGCCCTCGTGTTCAAATTCCGTGGTGAAAGACAGGCTTGGGTGAACACTGTTGAGTACTTGAAGGAAATCTGCCGCTGATTCTGTGTTGGGCATTTTGACCAGAGTGTCATCGACATATCTTCGATAGAAGGACGGGATCGTGTTCTTTTCACATTGGTCAATTCCACAATTGAAAGAGTTAAGAAAGGAACTGACAAAGAGCCGCATGCCGTGATAGGAAAAGGTCGAAAAGTTTGCACTTTGCAGGATCTATCACACGCAAATTTTACCCAGAATGCTGAACGTACGGTGAACAGTTTCGCAAATGGTTTTACGTTTATGTAAGCTTACTCGCTTTAGAAAAAATGACAGACCATTTTGCTTTAGAACTGATACAAATTAAGATTTACTCACCTTCTGCTGCAGTGTTGTTGATTTGCTGCCGTCCTCTTTGCCTTTGAATTTCTCTTTCGCGCTGTTCCTTGCTTCTCTTTTGCCTGTTTTCTCTTGCCCTAACTTGTTCAGCTTCATGGAGGCAGCGTGGCCTAGTGGTTAGGGCGCTGGACTTGTAATCCGGAGGTCCCGGGTTCAAATCCTCCTCCCTGCCACTAGATGGATTTGTCTTCGGTGGTCCCGAATTCAACTCCTCCACGCTTTGTATATAGCCAACTGGTCAGCCTCCTGCCAGTTGGGATTCTTAACAAGTTTCTGTTCGATTTAAATGGCAGGTCCACACCAGCCTTATGGTTGCCCTACTAGACCTGCCTTAACAAAAAGTTATGTATGTATGTATGTATGTATGTATGTATGTATGTATGTATGTATGTATGTATGTATGTATGTATGTATGTATGTATGTATGTATGTATGTATGTATGTATGTATGTATGTATGTATGTATGTATGTATGTATGTATGTATGTATGTATGTATGTATGTATGTATGTATGTATGTATGTATGTATGTATGTATGTATGTATGTATGTATGTATGTATGTATGTATGTATGTATGTATGTATGTATGTATGTATGTATGTATGTATGTATGTATGTATGTATGTATGTATGTATGTATGTATGTATGTATGTATGTATGTATGTATGTATGTATGTATGTATGTATGTATGTATGTATGTATGTATGTATGTATGTATGTATGTATGTATGTATGTATGTATGTATGTATGTATGTATGTATGTATGTATGTATGTATGTATGTATGTATGTATGTATGTATGTATGTATGTATGTATGTATGTATGTATGTATGTATGTATGTATGTATGTATGTATGTATGTATGTATGTATGTATGTATGTATGTATGTATGTATGTATGTATGTATGTATGTATGTAGTACTATTCTGCCTCCATTCTCTATTCCTGGCTCGCTCTGCTTCACGACAATTACCATTTCTCTTGCCCTTGCTTGCTCAGCTTCACAGTGTTGTTCAGTACTATTTTGCCTCCATTCTCTATTCCTGGCTCGCTGTGCCTCATGGCGTTCTTCAGTACTATTTTGCCTTCTTTCTCTTGCCCTGGCTCGCTCAGCTTCCCAGGGTTGTTCAGTGCTATTTCGCCGCCTTTCTCTAGCCCTGGCTCGCTCCCTTTCACGATCTTCTTGGCTACTTCTTTGCCTGTTAATTACTACTCTCTGTCGCTCTCTTTCACGATGTGCTTCAGTTAAACCCTGTCTTAAGAGCGTTATATCAACTATGCTATCGTTTGTTAACATAACAATACAAAATATTAATCTTTTCTCAATTGAAAAACTTCTGTTATTGGGAACAATCCTTTCACTAAAAAAAGAAATCTCTCTTTGAAAGGGATAATGCGTTTTTCCCTATTTCCCGCCAGAAAATCGCGGATTGCCCAAAAGCGCAGCATCGCGTACGTGCGATTTCCCGCCAAGGAAAGATGCCATTCTCTAACCCGTCAGGCCCCGAGTAAGGTTGCCCTGTGACTCCCCTCCCTCTCTCCCAGAGTCTGTACGGACGGATGCTCGGACACTCGTACGGTCACATGACTACCAAATTTTATCGCCTTGATGGTTTACCAAAATTTCTTACCCATGTTGCTCCTCTGGCGCACTTTGCGCGCTGGAGCTCCGCTATTAAATTAATACACTTCTAGGACCTCTATGAGTTATTCAATGTAAAAAGAATCTTGACCTTGTTTTGATTACTACAAAACTGTCAGGGTAAGGAAATCAACTCAAGGCAAAAAAAAAATACAGAAAAACAAAGTGAACTCGCTGCTAAACACAGTAAACAAAATGAACTCACACCACGGCAAACTGAGAAAATCACGGCGGCAAAACAAACTCTGCAAATTGATGGTGCCGGTTATGCAAGTTATTTTAAGGAAGTTTTTGTGTAAGAATTGTGGCAGTTTGTGATTTGGGAAGTGGTGCACGCTAACTTAGAATAAGCTGACAGTAATGTCGACTGTTTTGAACCGTCTTCCTTTCGTTGCGGTTTGGTTGTATGATTGTTTTATCATACGCGTTGCTAAGTAGAGAACTGAATGAATTTTCTTCATTTCTGGTAAGTAAATATGCATTAGGTAAAGTCTGAACTCACTCAGCCAAGGTAACTCGCAGCGAAACCGGCGAAATATTCATTTACGCATCTTAAGATATTTCAACACACTCTCTGATAACTAGCAGTGATATTAAAGAGAAACAAAACAAATGCAAGTGTGCCGAAATCGTGATTTTGATGTTAATAATTTGTTTTCAATATCCAATAATGAACATCACAGATAACTCCACTAACTAAAACAGAAAATAGTTCGTCTAAACGAAATATTTAATAAATAATGTCTGTATAAAATGTACAAACATGAACGCGTTTGATAATTATTTACGATGGGAAGATCTGAAAACCGACAACTTCAAAAATGAAGTATAATTCTCTCAATATAAAATTAGGCTAATGCTTAGTGCATACATTTATGTTTGTTACCTCATTATTGGAGAAGGCTTTTAAATTCTGCAGGGCAAAGCTTCCAAACCTGTCCAGCGCAATAAAAATATCCGAGACAAACACGGCAGTTTCGTTTAAGCTTACTCCAACACCACCGACATATACATTATATGAATTATCAGCGAAGATCAATTTCTTTCTTTCCATCAGTGTAGCTGTTAACAGTCTTTTATCCTTCTTCACCTCTTTCATTCAGCGTACCAAAGATATTCCCGCCTTTTCATGTAATCACTTCATTTAAGTTGATATGAAATGTCCAGATCACTTTTTTGATGGGAGGAAAAAATCTCTGAAGTATATAAAAACTTTAGATGTGATGGGGTAAAAAATAATAATGAAGAAATATTTTCTGCTGCTGACTTTCTTCACAATTTTTCATTCCCACAGTGAGCTTTTGCCGCCTTTTCACCCAATCACTTTGTGTAGGCGAAATGAAATATCCCTAGTCCATTTTCAACAGGGGAAAAAAAAAACTGCAGCGTGCTACAAACTTCTACGATAGGTAACTTTTAATGAAAGGTGGATGGTCAATATCAAACATGTAAGAGGCCCAGATCAACCTTTCTCTGGAGTATGGCCGCCATTTTGGGCGCACACACCCGCGAGCCATGCCACTAGCCACGATGACCATGAAAACTCAAACACATGGTTTTCCAATTTTCTATACTCCCATGAAACCTATAGGGCTCCGCTCTGCGGCCCTTCGGGCTGCTTGAGAGCTCCGCTACAAACAAAAATGTACGACCCAAGGAAGGAACGACCAAGTGAATATTCGTTTGCTAAACTCAACTCCTATTCTGCAAAATACTCATAATTTGTGTGTAAGACTTTGATGTTCCGTTTCAATGTTAACAGTGAGTTTACATTTGATGAAGACAACTTCTTACAATCAAGGTTTGACTGTACAACTTTTACCAAACTTGCCAACATTTACCTAGGTTTTACGTTTGTGTTTACATGGTAAAAATATTGCTGTTAAAACTATGTTTAGATCGATGCAACTGATAGAAGGCAATCAAAATCTCAGCAAGAAATTAAGTGAGATACGTAGAATGGCAAAACAAATAGCATGGTGGAAGGCAGCACTTGTGTGTAGTTTGTGGTAGTTTATAAATACTCACAGTGAATTCAGTGTACTGGTGTGTTGACTTAACTTGTCCCAGAACCCTAACGAACAGACGAATTCAATCTGATCAGTGAGTGTAAATAATTCAACAGAAGGCACTTAAATGAAGTTCATATTTTCCCTTTCACAGGAAAATATGAACTCACAATTGACCTCGCTCCCAATGTGTGGCTTCATAGCTCAGTTGGTAGAGCATCGCACCGGTATCGCGGAGGTCACGGGTTCAAATCCCGTTGAAGCCCTGATTTTTTTCAGGCTTCTTTATTCCAATTGCTTAAATTGGAAATTCACTGCAAAGATCATATATCACCTTTGAGATAAGTGAATAGCATAGGAATGAAGGCAAACCATTAAATGGAAAGGAAATAAGTTGGATTGAAAAGAATACCTGAAGGGTTCGGTCAAAAAAGGGCACTAAACTGTCTTACAGATTTTTGGCAAAAATGAAAATCGCCAAAACAACCTCAAATTTTGCATGCAAGTTTGTTTACATGCCATACATGTTCTGCACATACGGGGGGGGGGGGGGGGGGGGGGGGGAGGGGGAATTAAAATGGGTGTAAATAATATTTTTCCAACACTTGTTACCATGGTTCATTGTAGCTCATCTCTGCATTATTCAATGAATCCTTTGATGAGTGAAGTGCAATGATTGTTTAATAACAACGATAATGCCATGTGTGTTTGTAATTATATCCCGGAAATCCGATTAGGGATATGTGCCAACAGTATCATAATAGAATTTCCAGCTGTGAAATGCAGATGTTCTGTCACGAAATGCCACACTGACCTGGGGCAATGAGAGGTGTGGATTGATTCATGAGTGTACTTAATATAGTAAACTTTATTTATGTTTTTGTTTTATTGACTTATCTCTTGACAAATGTTACTTTCTAGTCCAGAAGAGGCAGGGAGATACCTTGAAACCTACAAAGTTTATGAAAACAAACCACCTGATGCCTTACTTGGTCAAAGTGAAGGAGATCATCTAACAAAGGTAATACATACAATCCCTGACCCATATTGACCTGACTGCTACATTACCATTACCGTATTTACCTGTGTATAATGCGTGCCCGTGTATAATACGCACCCTAGTTTTTGACCAGTAAATGCAAAAAAAAAAAAAATTTAAAAGGAAAACCAAACGTTAAATCATTTTAAAATTATTTATTAAACTGGAAATCGACTAAGGTATTTACAATAATATCATTATTATTTGCAGTTTTTGGTCGTGATTGTAAACTTTTCATTGGTTGTTTATCTTACCACAGTTATTAAAAACCACTTACAGTGAAGCTTTTGTCTTTTCTGTTTACATTATGCTAATGAGAACATGACAATACAATGGGGCCCGTGTATAATACGCACCGCGAATTTGAAGGTTAGTTTCTTGGAAAAAAAGTGCGCATTATACACGGGTAAATATGGTATGCTCTCAGATTCATAACTCAGACAGTTAAGGCCCAGCACAGTAAGGTGACAGTTAACAGGAAGAACCTTGGGATATTAATTTGCTAGTGCCCTATTTGTTGTTGTAAATGAAGGGTTGGGTCAAAAAAGGGCACTAGCAATATTTGGCAAGAATGAAAATTGTCAAAACAACTCAAATTTCAATGGTGAGTTTGTTTAGATGTGTTAAACATTGTCCTGCATTTATTTTTTGCTATTTTTTGCTTGTTTTTGATAAATTTAATCTAAATTTTTATGCTGGGTTCATTGTTCAGAGTAACAAAAGGTTTTTGTTTCTCTTCCTGTTTTTGTAATTCAATTGGCATTACTTGCTCACTCACTCAAAGAAGAGATCTGGAAATGGATTGTTACAGCAAACATTGTGGCGTAAGCTTTTCATGTGCAAAGCCACTTCAGATTTTAATCGGACAAGTTGAATGCTCACCTTCGCGTATGAAGTTCACTTCTCTCCACTGATATTTGCTTATTTGACACATATTTGCACCCATCTGGTGGTGGAAGGACATCATTAAGTCTGAAAACCCGCAAGTTACTAGCATGTCTCAAAGAAGCGAGATGTGTTTGTTCCATGATTGCTTAAATGGCGGTAAACTTAGCGGTCGGGAACTCTGATTCAAGACGGAAAGAGTTAAAATGCACTTCTTTTCCAAACCAAGGAACAGCCTATTAGCTTAAAACTTTCTTCTTTTGTGTTGTCTGAAAAAAATCGTTTTATGAAATTAGACTGTTACTACCATTTTCGAGCTACCGTAAATGGCTAACGTTAACTTTTTAACGCGTTTTGTCACAACCAAAACATTCAAGTTTGTCTAGACAAACTGTCACGTTTTGCAAGTAAACCAATAATTAACATAAAACATCCCTCAAAAATATAATAAAAAAAAGTAGTCAACAAAGATCACTGTCTCAGCATTTACCAGAAATATAAGGCCGCCATTTGCTGTCAACATTCAAACGTTGCTGGTTTAGTTGAAAAATGGGATGGTTTGTCTTGGCAAACTCAAATGTTTTAATACACGTCAGAAAATGTGGAAAAAACGTTTGCCGTTCCCAGTAGCTCAAAAATGGTGGTATTTGCCTCGCTAACAGCAGTGTTATTCACAAACAAATAATCATTACTTTTAGCGACAGTTACCACTGAGAAAATTTCAAATACGTTTTGCACCGTAATAATTTTGGTTATTCGTCGCACAGACAAAGCATAAAAATGGCAAGCGCTTTGCTGATAGCATCACTAATTTTTAAAGCCTTTTGCAGCATCACAGTAGCATCTACGAAATGTCACATCTTGCTTATTTTCCTTTTCCATTAAGCAGTGCACAAGAAAGTTGTTTTTTTTTATTATAATTTTTTTTTCACTGATTGCAAAACATTAGGGACTTTAAGATATACCTTGGCAAGGCGCTTCTATGGCTCCTGGAAGTAAAATTTTACACAAGATAAAACACTGCGCATGTCAGTCGGTCGAGTCCAGCTGTAGCATGAAATCTGACCACCTGAGCTGGCTAGTACGTGGATTTAATTCGCTGCTCTGTCCTTCTTCTACGAATTTCTCAGCATTTTCAGAGTTCCAACGCAAAATGTATCCCTCGAAGTCAACTTCAGTCAAATATTTGTTGATTTTTTTTAAAAAATACTAGTGAGCAGCACACAGCAACAGATCATGTCAACTTGCTTTATTTTCTCCGACCGGTTTCGTCTGATCATACAGACTTCATCAGGGAGTTTGAACAAGATACATAAAGGAACTTATTTTATACCTATGCTTAAGAGTACAGGTCACATTCCAATTAAGGTGTGAACAGCAAAAAAACACCTACAAATTTGCGTGCAGGATATGACTAAAATCCTGCGAATGTGCAATGTTTAATTGTGGGGCTCACGGATTTAACGTTAAATCTGATATGCTCAGCAACACTTCAAATCGCTCTGGATCCAACAAAACCAAAACACTGAAAAAACGGCAAGAATCTGCAGAAAGACAGAATCAGGCACGTGACGAGGTCCTAGATGATCATTGAGCAACAACAGCCAAAGAATCACCTGAATCCGAAATATGGACCGATGGCCATTTTCAATGCATTTTGAAAAATCTTGTCCAAAGCCAAATCGAGGCTGAAAATCAGTTTTATGGTCTACAAGAACGTCTACAGACAGAGACTTGGATCTGCCAAGAGCAACGGGAAGGTGCCCAATGGTTTGAAGACTCGCTGTGTAGCCGCTAAAGGCCGGAATGCCCAGCTTCTCCAAGACCAATTTAACACTATCATCAAAGAAGCTGAAGTAAAGCTTCTAGATAACACCATCGCTTCCTTGACTGCCATAGAGACTTGGAGAGCATCATTTCAATCCAGTGATAGCTCCCTTGATATCAAAGGAGACGAATTTGTTAAGTTGGCAAAATGTTTTGCAGACAGCTTCTACTTCAAGTGTGCCGCAACATGAGCTTCTAAACGGGTAACGGAGAACATTAAGAGAACTTCTAAAGAGGCAAAAAGAACAGAACAAATGGAAACCAAATTTACCGTTGACGAACAATCAGTCCGAGACATGGTACAACGTGCCGTTCAACAGGGAGTTTCCAAACTCAGTCCAGTTTCTCCATCAGGAAAAATAACTCCACCTTACCAAAAAAATTCCAAGAGCCGTGGTAAAGGTAAATCTGACTCCAAAGAAAGATCTAACTCCAAACATCGGAAACAGCAATGCCGTCGAGATTCCAGCCAAGATGCCCGTAACCAGCGTAGTTCCTAGAGCTCTACAAAAATTTCTACACCTTTTTGAGCCTCATAAAATGGGTGCCACTTGGAAGAGATTTCTTTATTTTCCCTAGGATAACCCTATGTTTACCCTAACCCTAACCCTAGGGTTAGTACTATAAGCTACAATACCCCTAGGGTTAGGCTTAGCGGTTAGAGTTAGGGTAAATGTTTCTGGTTGGGGTTAGGGCTTGGGGCAAGGGTTACAGTAATTGGTTCGACTTCCCTGATTTCATTGTTTCAAGGAACACAAGGTTTCTTTTGTTTATTCCTTATTGAAGGAACTGACAACAGTGGAAAAAATGCAGGACAATGTTTAACACATGTCAACAAACTCACATGCGAAATTTGGAGTTGTTTTGACGATTGGGGGATTCCAGAAAATATCTGTACCATACCATGGACGGCTTCTTGGAATTCCGAGGGCAAGGCGGGTTCTTTGAACTGGAATTCCGAAGGCATGGGGGGATACTTACGAGTGGGGGAGGCATGGGGGAGTTTCAGATCTGGGATTTCCAGAGGGTATAGACAAGTGATTTTGTGGGCTTTCCTTTTCCTATTCAGGGAACAAGCTTGAATGAATGTTGTTAATACTCCTTTGCACATTTCTGGAATAAAGAGTTGACATTTCCCGCTAATAAAGCCATAAATCTGCTTGGATAAAAACATTGCTTCGAACTTCGTAGCTTTAAGTAACCTGGCAAACGTGTTGTTATCACTGACCAGTCCTCCACCAATTTCGTCATGTACCTAATACGAATATTAGGTTCAGCACATGAAAAGTTCGACATTTGAACCGGGCCTTAGTTACCAAGCTCGCAAAAGCTTTGTTTGTCGAGTTGTTTTTGAAGGTTCTTGTGTTTTTCGGTGTTTCTTTGTCTTCTCAAGCCACTTTCCAGTTCTCCACAATTCGAAAGGGTCGTTTGCAATTAGTATCTTTATTTTTTAAAGCCTACCGGTATTGCTTAAGTTATGGACAAAATGCCCTCCTATACATGTTTTGCTAAACCGCTCGCGTACGCGCAGTAATAAACATCACGTTGAAACTTGCCGTGTCTTTTCAATGTTAAAAATGTTAAAAAGTCAGTGATTAGCATAGAGTCAATCTTTAGTTTCTTGTTTATATTGTAAATTCCAATAAAACTACGATCATTAGCAGATTTTGTTGTGTGAAACTTGCCACGGAAAGAAAATTTCGTGAAAATCTGTGTGTCTGGTCTTATAACTGAAAAACTACGGTAGGTCTTACCGAATTCAAAACTTTAAAGGTAATTCCTTAGGGCTTGATAAAAAATGGAAATTCCGAATGGGAGGGGGGTTATGGAATTCAGCATGCATGGGCATGGGGGGTGGGGGGTAATGCATTTTGGAATTTCTGAAGGCAAGGGGGGTTAAAATATGGAAGCTGTCCGTGGTATGGTACGGATATTTTCTGGAATCGCCCATTTTCATTTTGCCACAAATCGCCCTGCTGCCCTTTTTTGACCAAACCCTTCAAATGAAGAGCATGCATTGAATGTCTGGTATGTTAACCATTTTCCCACCACTGCATCTTCCTAACAACAACTTTTTAATAACAAACAAATTTATGTGGACATGATACACAGTGTATTTATACACGAGTTTGATCAGGCTTATATTGAATTAATAATGCTTGTTCCTACTGGTTGTTTTGTGGTCATATGGTATCTTCACAATTTCTATAATTTGAAGTCTGTATGTGGTGTGTTTACTGTATACCAAATCATAAAGAGCCTTAAAAGTTTCTCTTGCTATATTATTGAAAACAGATACTACATAGTTTTCATCTATACATGTAGTGTCCTTAGTGTCTGTTAGATGTGTAAGATCGCTACATTTCCCTTGAATAAAATCAAGATTTTTGGGAAAATGAGGCTGCTGCTAACCAGTCATGATCAAAGTTAAATTTTTTCTCCTTAATTCAGCTCACGGACTGCCTTACCACAGTGAAGGGCATCAACAAGTCAGATGTAGTCTCTCTAAGTTCTACATTTGGAGTAAGAGTTTCAACTAAATTTAACCATCATGAGCCTGAATGTTTTAGTTTATTTCATGCATTCAAAAATACATTGTAATGTACAGTACTTGGAAAAAAGATGCAAATAGAAGTAGCTATCAAAATGTAGTATAATAGAATCATCAATTTAGTCTTGAATTAATAGAACTACTAGGGGTAATTTATTGGTGTGCAGTTCTTCAGTCATTGTGCAACTTTTATTCAGAGTATTTTTGTAGAATCGTTATCGCTTACTCTGCTAGAACTTTGATGGGAATTTGAGTTTCAGGGGATAAACTTTTAAGACATTTCTTGCCAAGGTACTGAGTTGACACTTCTTCTGTTTTTGTACTTCATATGATCACATGTATATGTTGTGGTTCAATTTTACCCTTGGTACAATCTGGTACTTTCCTTTGTTTTATATTCATTATCATATATTACCATACACTAGAACAAAGGAAAATGAATACAAAATGTACCAAAGGTAAATTAATTGAACCACATCGTATACTGACAGTGCTATGAATTAGTTGTCCATGTTGTGGTTCAATTTCATGCTTGGTTCAAATTTTATTTTCCTTGAGATTTTGTTTTTGGGTATGGTAATGCAGGGCCAGCACAGCAAGATTTTGAGTGGGGAGCTTAAACGTGAACGTGTAATTGTTAGGCAGCTTTGGGGTAGGGTGTTGGAGGGTTGAGATTTAGAAACCTGAAGGTGGATTTAACATTTACAAACGGTGTATAGTTATAGATATAAACGCTCAGCGCTTAAAGCGCAATGATTTACAACTTGAAATAGCAAGGGACTGCAAACAACAATGCTGTTGACATAGGATCTTCAAGTTAGAGATTGTTGCAATTTATTTGTAGGACTGGCCTAATAGAGCTGGTATTGGTTAGATTTGTTACGCCGCGCTGATGATTCCCAAAATGGATGAAAGACCTGTCAGCAATTGCAATCCTGCTTTATCGGTTCTGGTTGTGTTGGTGTCTCTCAAAGTTACTTTCTCACGTAGTACACTGTATTAGCCTTGCTATATTATTTTAATATTTTTACAGTATGAGTATACAAAATATTTAAAACCAGACCTACAGATTCACAATCAAATCCTGCTTGAAATAATATAGTTTACTACAAATCAGTACAACTGCCATTAGCCTTTACAAACCAGGAATCCGATGATTTTTGCTTTACTTCAGCTTAACGGTGTAAATGTTGTTTATCAATCAGAATGGAAATTACTTGCTTAGGCCCGTCGCTCCAGGTGGAGCATAGGCCATTAACAACAGCTCTCCAGCGAACTCTAACTTGGGCTGTTTGCACAACTTCTTTCCAGGTGTAGCCCATCTTCCTAAGCTCTGTATCTGTGTCGCGTCTCTAGCTGTTTTTTGGTCATTCTCTTCTTCTCTTCCCTTGTGGGTTCCAGGTCAGGGACTGGCAAGTGATATTACTTGCTTCTTTGCCTAGGGTATGGCCAATCCAGCCCCACTTTCTCTTTAGCATCTGTCTTCCTACAGTTCCTTGTTGTGAATTTTCACAGGCCACCAGATGTTTAGGATACGTCTCAGGCCACTGTTTATGAATGTTTGGATCTTCTGTAGTGCCTTTTTTGTGCGTCTCCACGTCTCTGACCCATAAAGGAGAACCGATTTAACATTTGAATTTAAAGATGTGAAGCTTGGTTTCAGTCCTGATTTCCTTCGACTTCCAGATATTTCGGAGCATGTTAAATGCTGCCCTTGCCTTGCCAATTCTTGCTCCTACATCTACATCTGTACCTCCTTCTTTGTCAATAACACTGCCAAGGTATGTGAATGAGTCCACCTCCTCTAGCTGCTCTCCTCCTACTGTGATTGGATTCTCATTGGTGGTGTTGAACCTCATGACCTTTGATTTACCCCGGTTGATCTTTAAACCAGTCCTTTCTGATGTTGCTGCCAATCTGGTGGTCTTGCCCTGCATCTGGTCATGATTATGTGAGAGAAGAACCATATCATCGGCATAGTCTAAGTCCTCCAGCTGTGTCCAAGGGGTCCACTGAATCCATTCTTCTTTCCCTTGGTGGTGGTTCTCATAATCCAGTCAATAACAAGAAGAAACTTGAAAGGTGATAGCAAGCATCCTTGACAGACACCAGTCCTGACATTGAAGCAATCTGAGAGCTGACCTCTGTGCACCACTCTGCATGACATTCCCTCATAAGTTCGCTGAATGAGTGTTATGATCTTTTCTGGTATGCCATAGTGTTTAAGTAGCTTCCACAGTGTTTCTCTGTCCACACTATCAAAGGCCTTCTCATAGTCAATAAAATTGACATAAAGAGACGAGTTCCACTCCAGGGATTGCTCTACTATTATGCGAAGAATGGCAATGTGATCTGTGCATGACCTGTCCTGTCTAAAGCCAGCTTGCTGGTCTCGTAGTCGACTGTCGAGTGCTGCTTTCATTCGTTCTAAAAGAATTCTGTTTAGGACTTTGCCTGGAATCGATAAAAGTGTGATGCCCCTTTAATTAGTACAGACCCTCAAGTCTCCTTTCTTCGGTAGTTTAATGAGAAGCCCTTCTTTCCAGTCTCTTGGAATCTCTTCCTCCTCCCAGATGTTTTCAAATAGTCTGTAGAGAATTTCAGTGGAAGTGCCTATGTCTACCTTGAGAGCTTCTGCAAGAACACTATCTATCCCAGCTGCCTTACCATTCTTCAGTGCCTGGATTGCTTTTCTGATCTCATGTCGTGTTGGTTTAGCACAATTTATAGACACCTCTGTCTCTGCTGGTGGTATATCTGGGGGGTCTTCTGGGCCAGGTCTATTAAGGAGCTCACTGAAATGCTCCACCCATCTCTTTAACTGTTCCTCTGTTGATGTCAATGTTTTCCCCTGCTTGTGTTTAATTGGCTTGTCTGTCACTTGGTATCGTGCAGCAAGCTTCTTAGTTGTATTGTAGAGCTCTTTCATATTCCCCCTTGCTGCTGCTTCCTCTGCTTGCCCGGCTAGATTGTCGATGTGGCTACTCTTATCTCTCTTTATACTCCTCCTCACGTCTTGGTGGGCCCTTGTGTACTGTTGTTGTGCTGCTGCCTTACTTGCTCTTGTTCTACTTGTGTTAATATGGCCTTCTTCTTCCTTCTCTCTTGTATCTTCTACAGAGTTTCTGCTGTCATCCAGTCCTTATGTTAGGTCGTTTTCCTGCCAACAGTCTCCTCGCATGTCTCAGCCCACACCTTCTTTGTCTGCTGCCACTTCTCCCCAAGCTGCGCGTTTCATCATCATAAAGCTGCTGGAGCACCTGGTACCTGTTGGTGAGGTTGATCTTGAACATATCTGCAGTCTCCTTGTCCCTCAACAAGTCCACATTATACCTTGTTCTAGTGGTAGAAGAAGGTGGTTTGCAGCACTTTAGGTGTAGTTTGAGAGTTGCCAAAACCATATGATGATCTGATGCTGCGTCTGCTCCTCTTTTGACTCTCACATCCTGTAAAGAACGCCTGAACCTCTGACATATACACACATGGTCGATCTGGTTTTCTGTCAGGTGGTCAGGTGACCTCCATGTTGCTTTATGGATGCACCTGTGTTCGAGAACACTGCTCCCAATGACCAGGTTGTTTTGTGCACAGAATTCTGCAAACTGTTCTCCATTTTCGTTCACCCTTCCAAGCCCATGCTTGCCCATGACCTAGCTAGCTTTGCGTTCAGATCTCCCATCAGTATAGTGACTGACATCCTTATCGCCTTGGTTGTTAACTACACTCTGCAGTTGGTCATAGAATTCTTCCTTCTTTTCATCTTCAGCATCATTTGTAGGTGCATAGCACTGTATGATGTTAATACTGATGTTTTTTTCTTTTTGGTGGCGAATTTGGCCGTGATAATCCATGGACTGACTGCTTCCCAGCTGATGAGTGCTTGTTGTGCTTCCTTGGCTAGCATGATTGCCACGCCCTCTGTGTGTGGTGCACCCTCATCCTCATGTCCAGAATATAACACTGTCTGACCTGGTAATAATTGCAACTGTCTTGATTGATTCCACCTTGTCTCACAGAGACCTAGCGGCTTTCACTGCATTGTGTCATAGTCCCTTGGTCCAAGGGCCCTTCCTCTCCCAAGTCTTGCTGCATTGAAGTTGTTGTCAATGTTTCCGTAACAGGTAATTTTTATAGATAGGGTTGTTAGCCCTATGCCAACCCCTTTAGCCTGAGGGTTGTCCAATACACCCGATCTGTAACGGGTCGTCAAAGGGGTTGACGGTCCGACACGGATCGTTCAATCCGTCTACGCAACATGACGACCCGTCAACCGGAAGTCATTTCGCGAGAGACTTAGAAATAATTCACTATATCGTCATGAAGGAGGGTAGAAATGTCGTCGGACCGACCGGATCGAGTCGATCCGTGTAGGATGGTGACGACCCGTCAACCGGAAGTCATTTCGCGAGAGACTTAGAAATAATTCACTATATCGTCATGAAGGAGGGTAGAAATGTCGTCGGACCGACCGGATCGAGTCGATCCGTGACGGATGGTGACGACCCGTCAACCGGAAGTCATTTCGCGAGAGACTTAGAAATAATTCACTATATCGTCATGAAGGAGGGTAGAAATGTCGTCGGACCGACCGGATCGAGTCGATCCGTGTCGGATGGTGACGACCGGTCAACCGGAAGTCATTTCGCGAGAGATTTAGAAATGTTTCACTCTATCGTTAGAGGGAGGGTAGAAATGTCGTCGGATCGACCGGATCGAGTCGATTCGTGACGGATGGTGACGACCCGTCAACCGGAAGTCATTTCGCGAGAGACTTAGAAAAAATTCTCTGTAGCGTCATGAGGGACGGTAGAAATGTCGTCGGACCGACCGGATCGAGTCGATCCGTGTCGGATGGTGACGACCGGTCAACCGGAAGTCATTTCGCGAGAGATTTAGAAATGTTTCACTCTATCGTTAGAGGGAGGGTAGAAATGTCGTCGGATCGACCGGATCGAGTCGATTCGTGACGGATGGTGACGACCCGTCAACCGGAAGTCATTTCGCGAGAGACTTAGAAAAAATTCTCTGTAGCGTCATGAGGGACGGTAGAAATGTCGTAGGACCGACCGGATCGAGTCGATCCGTGTCGGATGGTGACGACCGGTCAACCGGAAGTCATTTCGCGAGAGATTTAGAAATGTTTCACTCTATCGTTAGAGGGAGGGTAGAAATGTTGTCGGATCGACCGGATGGAGTCTATCCGCGATGGATGGTGACGTCCTGTCAAGCGGAAGTCATTTCGCGAAAGACTTAGTAGGCCATTGAAGTCTGTTAATGTTATAGTTTATTGATTGTATTATAAATTAACAACCTTATATTCACAATTTTAACATGTTGCGATGCAAATTTTGTTTTAGGACAAGCTAACAAAATACTTTTACCAAAGTAAAAGTAGGAAAGGACGACAAAAGTTATTTCGCTTATAAATGAAATACATAAGGTTTAAACTGAAAGAGCACGCTTATTCGAGGACATAAATTTCATGTGTTATTTTGTTGTTAATTTAAATGTGTATTTTAACTGAAACTCTCATAGTTATCAATAAAATGTTGTGGTGTCTTGTTAACCCGGGTGAATCATTGTTTTGTTTTGGTTGCAACGAAACTGTATTTTGTGTTCCATAATTGGCAATAAATCACTTGGAATTTTAGTTGAGACAGCTGGTCAATTCTTGCTGCAGTTCTATACTTATAGGGAAAGGAACCGTATGTGAAATGTGAAATAATTATTAAAATGTTTTTGAAATATTACTAGCTATTACTATCTAAAATTTCAATCTTTGTTACGTCCTAGCCTCCTTGAGCAAGAAGAAGCCAAGGTAGTTTTTTGTTATTAAGTGTCCTCTGAAGTACGAGCTTTCTTCCTGGGACTGGCAGTACCATCTCTTCTGTTGAAGTAGTCTTCTTTATGTCATTGACGTCTGTGGTTTTGTGGTTAACTAGTCATCAATTGTAACCAATCAAACAACAATTTAAAAGAAAATGAATAGACAGTTCATCGCGATTAAGTCACTGTGTGTGTTATAAAAGCAAAAGTTGCGGCTTTCTCTCTTGAGTAGACCAGTCATGAAATTTAACCCAGCCCCGTTAATACGGCCACCCCGTTAATACGGCCAAATTTCCATGGCCCGTTGGTGGCCGTACTGAACGGGGTTCCACTGTACTTTACTCGCTTGCGCTTTATTACGCATTTAGATTGTTTGTCTCGTGCGTCGTTGTTCGGCAACTCCGCTTTATCGTGCATCAAAATGAATGCTTGCGGCTGCATTCTTTTAGAACGAGGTATACACACATGTACTTTATTCGTTTGCGCTTTATTACGCTGTTTGCGGCAGTATATCGCTTAATGGTTGTCCGGCAGCAAAAAAGATCGCGAAGTTGCAGTCATTCGCGAACTGCCACGGATCGATTTCGCTGAATGTTTACGCCTGTATTCTTTTAGAACGAGGTGTATACACATGTACTTTACTCGCTTGCGCTTTATTACGCATTTAGATTGTTTGTCTCGTGCGTCGTTGTTCGGCAACTCCGCTTTATCATGCATCAAAATGAATGTTTGCGGCTGCATTCTTTTAGAACGAGGTGTATACACATGTACTTTACTCGCTTGCGCTTTATTACGCATTTAGATTGTTTGTCTCGTGCGTCGTTGTTCGGCAACTCCGCTTTATCGTGCATCAAAATGAATGCTTGCGGCTGCATTCTTTTAGAACGAGGTATATACACATGTACTTTATTCGCTTGCGCTTTATTACGCTGTTTGCGGCAGTATATCGCTTGGTTGTCCGGCAGCAACAAAGATCGCGAAGTTGCTGTCATTCGCGAACTGCCACGGATCGATTTCGCTGTGACGGGTCGTGACGGCCCGAGTCGGATCGTCACGATCCGCCGAAATATTCAGGGTGCACGGTGTCTTGACAAGTTCACTTCCGGCGATAGAACCCACTTCCGTTTAACTGTCTCGCGAAATGACTTCCTGTTGACGGGTCGACTTTTCTAAGGACGGGTCGTAACGATCCGTGACGGATCGTACAATATTGGCGATCCGGCGATCCGTGTCGGGTCGTCAACCCCTTTGACGATCCGTTACAGATCGGGTGTATTGGACATGGGTGTTTAGCCTCGGGGAGAGGTGATCCTGTTTGTCAGGCCTCTACCCATTTACCTGTCCAGCATGGGAAACCCTACCAGGAGCCTAAGCTCCCGCTGGCATAGCTCTCCGGGTCACAGAGGCATGCAAGCCCCCCCCCCCTTCCATGGCCACCTCAGCAAGGTAGGATACATGGGGGAGAGAATGAAAATCAACAACTAAAATTTAGTGTAAATTAGATTGTTTAAAGATGCCGAATTTCTCTTTCTGTTATTCGTACAATTTAAATTCGTTAGCGATGTCAAAATTAGTCATTCTTCATGACTGTTCATCACTGTCAAGTTGCTAAATCTCTTTTGTATCATTGTTGAGCAAAATAGACCATTTTACAGTTGTCTGCTCAGTAGCCAGGCCTTTGAATGGTAGCGAGGCTAGAGGTGACCTTGTTTTGATACAGACCTCACTGCTTTTGTTTTGTAAATCAAGTTGTTCTGATGCTAATGGTTTGCATTTACATGAGAAAAGCAGGGAGGTTTGTATCAATGCAAGGTCAACTCCAGCCTCACTAACATTCAATGGCTAGGTTACCGAGCAGACAACTGTAAAATGGCCTATTTTCAGTCTTTGGGTGGTGGAAACTGAATGATCATTCACCAGATGCACTCGTTACTGGATTTACCAATGTGAAACTAAATCAAAAACACAATTTATTACCAGCTTCTGGAAAGACATTCAAATGAAATACTTTTGTAACTGTTCATTCAATAATTGTTTTTTTCGTTTCTTTCTTATTTTTCTCCTTTCTGTGTGTGGGTGCTAAAGCTTCCCCAGCCCTCCCTCTGCACAGGCCCTATAATGTATGATAATGAGTTTTAAGTGCCTATGAAGTAAAAAAGAATTTTGCTTAATTTGCTTGTTTGTATCTTAATTATCACAAATACACGGGTTTAAGAGATCAAAAGCGGTTATTTCGAGTGTTTTTTGAGCCTTGAAGTTTGGATTTTGCAATTCAAAGTGGTTCCCTTTCGTGCTCTGCCAAACGCTCAGATTACACCAGAAATGACCTACTTGGTGGTTCCAAAGACACGAGGATCATGGCAGACAAGAGAGCAAAGAGGGCTCGCAAAAACTTCTTGTCAGCTTCTGAGTCAAACAGGCAATTGCACAAGCAAAACTGTAACAGCGGTAATTTCGATGCCATCCAAGTCAAACTGTTTTGTCTTACAAAGGGCACTCTAGACGGCAAAAAGTCCAATTTCTCTATCTTTGACTATTTTTTTGGCGTTTCGAAGAGGAGAGTGACATAATAAGCTACCAAAAACAGTAAAAACATTTTACTTGATTGACACTTTAAAACAAAGGAAAAATAAAATTTGAACCAAGTATAAAATTAAACCACAACATCCATACTTGGAGACACCTCCATAAAGTATAGAGTTGTACAAATTAAAGGAGCAGTTTGATAGTGCAAATTATGTACTAAATGAAATACATGACCCTTTATCTTTAACTTTCATAGTCACTTCCTAACATGGCAGCAGCTTCAAAGGAAGACATTGCCTTGCTTCCAGGATTTGGACCTCTTAAGGTATTTCACTAGACACTTTCTCAGGAGCCTGAGTAGTATAGGGTGTTCCCCCAAATAGCGGATTTTGGAATTATTGAGAGGTGTATGGGATATTGCATAGGATATTTTTAATTATGCAAGATGGTCACCAGTAAAACAGTTTAAAATTTGAGTTGTCACAAGATGGAACTAAGGGATTATGGGGGATATATAGATCTCAGTCACATTTGATTTTGTGACAGAAAAAAATTCAAGCAAACACACAACAGCAATGTTAAATGTCATTTTTATGACTGTTTGCGTATGCAAAACAGGAGTTAGGGATGAAAAGGGAGTTTGTGGCGATCACTCCTTCGGTCAATCAGATATAAACAAAAGGTGTTGACAGATGGTTGACAGACCTGACGCAACTCTTCCGGGCAGGTATATTTTGCAGGTTGAAAAATGGACTTTTGAGTTCAAGTAAGTCTACTTTGCACTTCAGTTAGCCTAAATAGCATTCCGGTTTAGACTGTTTGTGGTTAGCCTTTATATTGGCATTTGTTCTACATTTCAACCTGCAAAATATATCTGCAGAGTGGTTCCTAAACAAAAGAAACTAATGATTGGCTTACAGTTAATCGCTTACATAATAATAGCACAAAAATTGAAACAATTTGAGTTTCCAAAATATTCATCAGTGTTTCTCAACAAAACAAACATCTAACGATTGGCTTAGAGTTCAATCGCTAACATAATAACAGCACAAAAGTTGAAATAATCCGAGTTTCCAAAATGTTCTTCAACAAAACAAACTTACAATTGGTTTAGAGTACAATCGCTAACATAATAGCAGTTCAAAAGTTAAAGTAAGGCCCATTTCAGACGTTGCCGAACTTATTGCAAAAATTTATTAGGTTTGACTGTAGCATAACACAAATACAACTATTTCAGACGTTGTGCCAGAGTGGTGCCAAATTCAGGATTTTCTGAACTTATGTAACAATGATATTAGTCAGTGGCAATTAAAGAAAACTACCCCTGTTAAAACACATTAATGTAATTTACAAATTTGTTTGGCACAGCAGAAGTGCGACGTTTGAATCGCTGCCCTGGCAGAGTCATGCAGCATGGCAGAGCTTGTCCTGATCTTAATTTTTAGGTTGATTCAGTTGTCATTCTTTTGTCGAACTTAATTCCTGAATTAAGTTCTGCTTGGCAGAAGCCCAACTTCTGAACTGGACCTAACAGGAGTGTTTTAAGTGTGTTTCTGAAGAAACTCACGATTACTCCTTGAACTATGTGGTATAAACCTTACCAAAGATTCAAGTAGTAAATGCTGTCTTTTGAGATCATATAAGCTCTTGTACAACCTGCACTTATAACAGAAACTGGGTCTGGATGTGTTGGCTTGTATGAGAAGAACTAACTCGTGATACGATCTTCTGAAAAAATTGCTAGAGATCACACATACATCTACAACCAAAATGGCGGACTCGGGCTTGTGCTTCATGGGAGTGATTATTCTACAATCAGTTGATGTTGTGAGACAATAGGGAGACAGCTCATGACGTATTATACCACTTAACACTCAGTTCTTGTGGTGAATACAAAACAGCATTTCGGTAAGCCTACTATGCACTCTGGTTAGCTTTAAAAGCACTCCGGTCAGCCTACGTTTAGCTTAGTTTGCTTGAGCGGAAGTAAAAAACGCCATGACTCTCCCATGCAGCCTATAGAATGCAGCCTATAGAAACATCATGACTGCACACATTAAGACCATAAGTCCTAGAATCTATGACTGGAAATCCTTTGTCTCCATAGCCTTTCGTTTCCCATGCCAAAGACCCGCTGGCAATGAGAAGCGAAAAGGGCTATGAGGACAAGAATGATCTTAGACTCTAAACATGTGTCAATGCTTCCCTTGTGATTTTGCCGATTGAAAAAAAATCATTCAACATTGTTGTTGTGGGTTTGCTTGAAGTTTTTTTTGCTGTCAGAATCAAATGTGATTGAAAATACCCTCCATCACCCAATGATCCCTTAGTCTCATCTTGTGATTCCTCAAATTATAAACTGCTTTTTGGTGACCATCTTCAACAATTAAAAATATCCTATACAATAGCCCACACTTCTCAATAATTCCAAAATCTGCTATTTTTAAGGAAAACACACTATAACACTACTAAATGTGAAATTCACTGCAATGATAATTTATCACTTTCATATACATCTGCAGTTCATGCATGAATCGTTTCATATACATTACATCATTTCACTCCTTTCATAGGAAAATATGAACTCACAATTGACCACGCTCCCAATGTGTGGCTTCATAGTTCTGTTGGTAGAGCATCGCACCCATATCGTGCAGATCACGGGTTCGAATCCCGTTGAAGCCCTTAATTTTTTCAGGCTTCTTTATGCCAATTGCTTGAACTGGAAATTCACTGCGATGATCATTTATCACTTTCATATACATCCGCAGTTTATATAATGAATCATTTCATATACATTACATCACACTATATTACAAATGTGGAATGGTGGGGCCTAGATCCTTTTAGCTACAAAAGTAATGAGGGGGAAAATAAGCTTTTAAGGCATTTACTGACTGTTCTCACAAAGTAGTCTAATGAAGTAATATACCTGTAAAAAACAATCCACTAAATTTGTTTTCAATATCATTTTCCTTCGAAGCATATACTGACTGTTCTCACAAAGTAGTCTCTAATTAGCCATGTTCTAAACAAGCAGGGGACTTGGTACGAACATATTTTCTCTTCAGTACAAACATTCAATATCAATTGAATTGAAAAATGGGGCATGTCATCTGAAAGAGCATCCAAAAATTAGTAAATTCACCAAATTTGACGGTTATTGGTTTAAACCCAAAGGCATGGTACACTTAGTATGGATTGGAGGGACAGGCGTCCTCCAATCCATACTAAGCTCTCTTATTTTAAAAAATTGGTAAATTTTACTAATTTTTAGATGCTCTTTCAGATGACGTGCCCCATTTTCAATTCAATCGATATTGAATATTCGTATCAAGAAAAACTATGTTTGTACCCAGTCCCCTGCTCATTTTAGAACATGGCTAATTGCGTTCAACGATAGGAGAATGCAACCCTAATCTTGTGTAGCTAAAAAATATCACGATTTCGTTTGGACACACATTTGCCTCGCTTTCATTATTGGTGTTGGTTTGACTATCTCACTGGAGTAGCCTCTGTGATACCTTATTTGGATTTTGATCATGCCACCACTGTCGACAGAATGAGGGACTAACACGAGAGACTTTTCCTTAAGGCTTGACACTCTGGGCGAGACCCCAATACAATACCAACAATTTGCAAGTCTTTCCTGTGATTCGATCTTGCACAACAGTCGCTTTGAGACGTTTGCTATCGTAGCATGCACCAAATAGTGAACCATTGAAAAAGCCATGAAAGCCTTTGTGGCATTTGAAACTGATGAAGACCAAAGATGTTGAGCCAAAATGTCTCGTGCACGGGGCAAATAACAGTTTTTCATGCAAGGAAAGTTACAAGTGGCACATTGTTCTTCAGTGGCGCGAGCATGTCGAACGCACTACATAATCTATGATTACTCCAAGTTTCTAATAAGTTGCTAATCTTGTGTAACTGAAAAATAATTTGAGATTTCTTTGGACACACAATTGCCTTGCTTTCGTTTGGATGCACATTTGCCTCACTTTCGTTATTGACATTGGTTTGACAATCTCACTCAAGTGGCGTCGGTGATACCTTCTATGGATTTTGGTCATGCCACCATTGTCGACACAGTGAGGCCGGACTACCACAAGAGGATTTTCCTTGAGGCTTGGCACTCTGGGCGTATTGACATACCAACAAGTCTTTCACGTGATTCAATCTAGCTCAACAATCCCTTTGACGTTTGCTTTCGTAGCACGTGCCAAATAGTGAACCGTTAAAAAAGTCGTTACAGCCTTTATGACATTTGAAACTGATGAAGAGGCTGTCTGCGTAAGAAGGGATAAGGCAAATTTCAACCTTCACCGATTTCTCTAATATTCTCAGTGAACGTCGACCATTATATCCCATGAACAAATATTACATTTTTTGGATCAAATCTTTTCTTTTTATTTTTTGCAAGGCAGTTTTCACTGCAACCTCAAAACTACCCCATTTGCATTTGAAGACTTCATAATTTAGCATTAAATGACAGTCGCTGCCAAAGCGTAATTCCTTAGCCAAACAAACTGAATATTTTGTATTTTAAGGTTTTATGTTTTCTCTATACTTCCACGGTTAAACAATTGCATTCTATAACATTTTGACTGAGTTATGAATTTTTAAAAACACCTCCTGACAGACTCAGGAAGGCGTGACACGTGACATACCAGTACCTGCAGTTGAAAGCGATTTTCTTGAATGTGGGACCTGATAATAAATCAAGTCTATTGTATCTCGAAAGTACTAATACCGGTCTAGAAACCTATTGATTAAAACCAAATAACGGTGATAACGGCAGTCCAATTTCTTACCGTAAATGCCTGTGGTGTGCAAGTATACAATATTTGTTGATTCAGCCATTGTTGGGGGAGCAATATTTCTCCCCCCCCATTGGATGGGATGCTAGTCCATCAGAGTAAATTCCCCAGTACCCATTTATACACCTGGGTGGAGAGAGGCACTGTGAGAGTAAAGTGTCTTGCCCAAGAACACAACGCAGTGCCCTGTCAAGGGCTTGGACCTGGACCGTTCGATCCGGAATCCAGCACACTAACCATTAGGCCACTGCCACTCCCAGTAAGTAGAGTAGGTATTGCTTTTTCTTTAGTGTGAATCTCATTCTGAACTTTTTTGAACTTTTTGAGTTAGATGCTTTGAAAGTCTATGCTGTTAATACTTTTAATATTGTTATAATGACAATAGGAATACCTTGGGGCATGCCACTTTTCTGCTTCCAAGGTACTGGATGCTTAAGGAAGCAAATGTGTATAGGTTTCAAGAATTTACATCAAATTTTAACGAAGGATTTCAATGACACTATAACATGACATGGTAGAGTGGTTTGTAAAAATATGAAACGTTATACACCTTTTTAGTGCAAAATGCACTATTGTGATGATTGTGTGGTAAACTTTGATAGCTGATGAAGTAATTAATATCAAGTAATTAATTAGTTAATTAACTCATTGAGTATATTCTTATGAAGGGGATAAGGTGTGGGGAGCATGTGACTGTGTGCAGCAGGTAAAACATCGAGCATCTCTGTTACTTTTATATGAAGAACACAATGGCTATATATTTGTTTCTGAAGGCCTTAGGCTGTCCTTGTGGTACAATTCTTCCAAGAACAAGGAACTTTGTGGTTAACACATGTGCAGAAGATACTTTAGTCCAGATCTCACAGACGTCATATGCTTTACCCTGTGGTGCGATTGTTGTAGACTCCGTGGTGCCAAGTTAAAACCACAGCTAATTAAGCTATAGACTTAATGGTGTTGCAGTGCTTTGTGTGAAATTACTCTTTATTTTTCATTCTTCTTTCTTTCTTTCCGTTTATCTTTATACCATCACTGTTTGACCTGGTTCCAGAACAGCTTCTCATTGCAGAGCTCTGGTAAATATCAGACACAGTGCCTTCGTAATTAAATATGCAAACAGTCTTGTACATGTACCAAGATTTTTGGTACAAATTTCCTATCAACCATGAATTTTTCAGCTGTGCTGCACTGGGAAAAACCCTTCCTAAAGATATGTTTTTACTTGGGCGTTTCCCAAAGGGAGCCCAAGTTTAAAATTCTTCTTTGTTTTTGTTTTGTTTTCTGCCTTCAGTCACAAATATGCCGTCTGGGCGTTAAAACGCATGCATCCCTACTTATTGTCTCTGCGCATGCACATGATTGAAGAGCACGCACAAAAAACGTATATGGTAAAGCCTCAAGCCTCATCCTTACAAGGAAGCATCAATACCATGATTTCTTCTTAAACCACATACAAATGCACACACTGTTTGCGGTAGGACTAAGCAAGTTTTACCCTACAAACCTCAGCAACCGAAACGAAAGAAGCTCTCATTAATTTTATTCAAAACACAAACAGCAGCTGTTTTATCAAAGCCAGGCAAATCGGACACCGATTAAGCTTACAGATGACATGTTTACTGAAACCAAGAGCAAATTGTGGCCAACGACATGAGGACGCTTTTGGATACTGCTTTGAACATGGTCATGTGTTTGTGAATCGTTCAACTTGCGTTGCTAGTTGTAATGCCAAAGAGTTTGTTTTTGAGTTAATTACGTGGGATGACCACGTTTTAAATTCGGTTTGATTGTACGATTTGTTCCATGTGTTTGATAGGTTTGATGTTGTGTGGTAAAATCTATTGAAAGCTCTCGCCGAGAATTTGGAAATTTATGCTGTTTTGCTTTCCGTGGGCATCTGGAAAAATATAATGCATGTGTGTGTTCCAGCACGCAACAGTGACACAAAGAATTCAAAAGTACGGTAGTTTGCTTCTAAAAGCAAATGTACAGTGTTTATTGAAATAAACTTTGGCTATGCTTTTAGTTTTATTTTGTATTTGTAATTCGTAGTTTACACTATGATTCTAAGCGGCATTGTGTAAAACCTTGAAGAATTTGCCTACATGTAATTGGATTGAAATTTGAACCAAACTTTTCATCGAGATGCATGGCAGTTTTGTTTTTCAAGATTGTGGTGTGACTAACCGGTATACTTCATCTCCAGCTTTTGCTAATCTTTTCATCAGAAAATGTAGTTATTTTTCTGTACATTCATGTATTCTTCTCAAACTTATTAATAATTCATTAAGTTAACTTCCAATGACGAGATGTATACCACATCTATCTTGTGCATGTATTTGGATACCCAATAGTGAGACTGGTATATACCACTAAACGTATGCACATAGACAACTTGCACAAAATCAATGAATAATTATTTATTAGTGTGTAGTATCCTTGAATTTTTTTAACAATACAACTCACGAAATCAGAAAATAGTTCTAACAATACAGATAGCGTCGAATACTAAATACTAGTACATAAATTGTTTTTGGTGGATAAAACTCTTTGTTCCTTTTCCTTTACTTCAATGACAAATTTGCTTTGCCAACAATTCAGAGAGTTGAACACTTTGAAACCTTATGCAAATTATAATCTCTAAACGGGCCTCCTCAAAGAATGGGAATTTTTCTCCACCTGAGGTCTTCACCATTGTTTAAAAACCTTAACACGTATTTGTTTTTATACATTGTTGACGGGGAATACGGCTTTCTTGACTTAATTCTCTTCCTCGTAAACCATTTTCGGTTCCTAAACCATGCCGCTCTTCCTTGCTGAAGGCTGGGACACTAATGAATCATGTATGCAATCGCGTTCTTACAGAAAAGGGCAAAAATTTGACACTGCATAATTTCTTATTGTTTCATTTAAAACATGTCACTGCCTAATTTCCTTTTTGAGAAGTGTCTGCTTGTTTAAAAGTGAGAAGTTATTTCCAAAACTCGAGCTCGTGTTTCATTGGGGTATCCAAACACCTCACAACAATAAAAGCATTTGTTTCTCAGTGTTTGGATACGCCAATGAAACACTTGCCCTCGTTTTGGAAATAGCACTTGAAGTGTTGCAGCAGCACTTCACTTCTCATTGAGAACTTCTAGTTTAGCAATGTATGCTCTCTCAAAGTTAGTACGTGCACATTCTTTTGATTTACTGTAGAAACTGCGGAAACCGCGCTTCCTACCTATTTATTTCAATCGAGTGTGTAGTCACAAACGTGCATGTCAAATGATTGATTGCAGAAGATACTGGTTTCACACAGAACCATGAGTTTGTTTCCTGTGGTAGCATCTTAGCTGAGATCACGTCCAAAGTACTATAAACAGCAACTTTAAAACACTTCAAAAGCCCCCATTGGCAAGCTCTGATTTCATTCACAGAATTTAAACCTTTTGAAACAAGATTGTTTAGTTTTTTTTACAAACGCTTGTAAATTGAGTGAGAGTCACATTTGCACGTACATTTTAAGTTGTGACTTTGGGGCCAGGCTTTGGGGGCTTTTGAAATACTTTATCGAGTGCTTGCATTTCCATTTTTATTTATTTGTACGTATGAAACAAAATCTGACTGTAGAAGGCCACTCCATTGACAAAAGACAACTGAGATTTCATCATGTCGACTTTCTGGTGTTTACATCTGGATATGCCAGGATAGAAGCATCTTGTTTGATTTGATCTGTCTATTACTTTTCTAGGAACAACTTTCATGAACTGAAACATCGTACAGCGAGTTAAAACTCAGTCAAGCAGAAAAATGAGACAACCCATTATGGATTGCGCTGATTGGCCAAACGTGTGACAGCTCAGACAATTGGAAGTGGCTTGGGATTTTGAGGCATTCAAAAGTGCGTGTAGCAAAATGAACTTTAACCAGCTGAAGTTTTATTTCACGGGGATTCAACAACAATAAATGAACAGTTAAAATAATGAGTAATAACAAAATAGTGGAAAAAAATATGTTTCAAAGAAAAACTAAAGTATCATGTGACATACTTTGAAGTGAAAACAAAAGTATCAGGTTACAGTGTTGTGCAGAAAGGCACAAGTACATGTATCATGTTACAAACGAAAAGTTGTGTTGTGGTATTAAAGATGAGCCTCAGTATCACGTCTGATCTGGCGTTTTTACATCTTATTGAAAGTGCAAGAAGGTAAACAAACAAAATACATAAAACACAATATACTTTCAGTTTGTCAGCCACTTCCCATTCTACACTGTCCTCTAGATCTGAGTCTCTGAGTTTACATCTTTGAGTTTTCATCGTGGACTCATAAGTAAGCAAGGTTGCAAAGTTCTCTTGTTTACAGTTTTACAACAATGCGTTTTATCAGAAACTCATAAGGAGTTGAACAACCCTTATGGGTTCCTGGTTTTATGCATTGCAAATTCTCTAAGCAATATATTCAGTGGAGACAGAGGATGAAATTATGGAAGAAAAGCATCTAAACATGTTCTTTCCTTTCCTTTAACAATAGTAGCAGCCTTACTTAGCATTCCTTTTCACACACATTTCATTGCATTTAGAAATACATTCCTTTTGGATTGGACTAACAACATTTGCATATTTGTTGGACTGACGAAGCTTTAATTAACATATTCACCATCTTTATCAATGCTGAATAACAACAAGGCCTAGTCAACTCTGGTTCTTGAATCATGTCGCTAATGATCATAATAAAATGATACAAAATAAAAAATAATTTGATAGCAAATATTATTGTTAATACATAAAAGGCACATGGATAAAACTTATATCCAGGGACCGCAGAGACCATTTAAAAGTGGTAGGGCTAAAAATATGGCCAGGACAAACAATTTGTAACAATATTTGGCCAAGGTAGACCCCCTTGAAGCATTTAGGGGCCACTGTTCCACTTTTTATCATACATTTGCACACCATCTTATACACAACCCCAAAAATATAACATAGCCGTCCTCACTTGGTATACCAACCAATTCAGTAAATATGTTTAATAAAACTACCTATAGTAAGGTCTCTACTTTTTGAAGTTGCAAAAATTTCTCTTGCGATACTCTTTGCGAGAAACAAACTCTTGTGCGACGACAGCTATACAGACAATGTCTGTTGAGACCCCCTTGGTGGCCATTTAACAAGGCTAAGCTGCTATAGCCTGTTCCAGGTTCCGGACAGTAGGGCGAAAGTCAGGCAAGCGCGAGCGAAGCGAGCGAAGGAAAATTGAGGGGGGTCGTGGGAAGGCGCCTTTCCAAGACCCCCTTCAAGTTTCGTTCGCTCGCGCTCGCGCGCTTTTCGCCGTTATGACCGAGAGCCTGGAAAGGCAAAGGCTGCTAAACCTTTCGTCGTCCATCCTGGATCTAAGCCACGTCTAAGAGGCCGGGCAGATGAAAAAGAACGCTCGCCAGCAGCGTTGGTAGCAGGATTTACAGCAAGCAGCCAGTAGATAGTTTGGACTTCCTAAACGAGCTTCGCCTCTGGTTCTGAAACCTTCGTCACCACCGACAGGATGTCGTCGAAACACCATATCTTCAACATAGCTTCCAAAACACTTAGCAGGAGCTGAAGCTTACTGTTGCCGCGCACCTTTGCAGAGCCTTTGACTTCATGCATATGCAAGAGTAGACGGGTTTTGTTGCTTTCAAGTGGTAACATTCATAAAATATCCATGTCATCTGGAGCCCTAAAAAAACAACCCAAGCAAAAAAGTGGTAGGGCTTTAGCCCTACCAGCCCCTCCCCCTCCGCAGTCCCTGATATCTTGACAACCTTCCCTGTTGTATGATACAAGAAAGGCTGAGAGTATGAATACATCTTAAATATTATAAATGATAAACAGTTAATATTCATTTTTGAGATAGTGTTGTTTTTAGTGGTCACACTTATGGGCCAGGGGTGGATTGGATAGAGAATAACTGAAATTTTCAGAGTAAGGGGTAAAGCTGAAGCACTTCTAAAGGGAAAAGGGATATCTTTCGGAAAAACAATGGCATGTTAACCCAGGGTTAAATAGCTGTGCATCTATTTAACAATGCCTATATCACTTGGGGAAAGAGGGACGCCAAAGAATAGTCTGTGCCATGACCTCCCATTACCTGTGGGAGTGGGGTGGCGAAAAAATGGGGGTACTTGAATTTTTAGCCACTGAAAAAGGGGGGTCATGGTGTTATTAAATTGTTATGAAGGATGCCTTCAAATACCTTTAAATCCTAAAGATACAAATGCAGAACTATGGTGTGTACCAATAAGAGCTGGGCACCCAGATTTTATGGTCAGGCTCCCAGTGAGTTTTCTAAGAGCACAGTATTACACAGTATCATCAATAACCTGCTCAAAGATTCTTGTTGTAGTTATGGATTGATTTATAATTCTAATAATTTTTTACAGTATTTGGTACTACCTCTGATCTCCAAGTATATTATTTGACATTGGGAAGGCAATATTAGCCCTGTCTTTTACCAAACCATATTTCTACAAACCATGCACTTTACCATGGCATAATGTATAGTGTCATTGTTAATTCTTTGAGGGAGGTTCTGATGTTCATCATAATTTGATGTAAATGCCTGAAACCTACGCACATCTGCTTACTTAGCATCCGATACCTTAGATGCTTGAAAAGTGATATACCCCAAGGTATACCTATTGTCATTATACCAATATTAAAAGTATGAACAGTATAAATGTTCAAAGCCTGTAACTCAAAAAGATCAAAATGATATTTATACTGATAAAAAAGCAATACCTACTCTACTTACTGCTTTAAAATCATCTCCTACTATATTTTCCTTGAAATTGGTGCTTGATTTATAGCATCCGAAAAATAGGGTAAAAGACTCTTCAAGCAAGTTGGTTTTATTGATGATAATTCAACACTGCGATCACAAAATCAAAGTCTATCTAACTTCTTACAGTTAAGGAAACATATCGTTATTTCATTTCCAAAAGAATTTTGTGGAATCCTATTACTGTTTTTGCATAGGAATCACTTTTCTCCACCAGCCATCGAATCTCACTTGCTGCTATGTTTTGAACTTTGCTGCAGTAAAGCGCATTGATAAGTAATAGTAATAGGAATGAGTAGAGTACAAGTCAGGGAGTAAGTGCGCGAGTAATTTCAAATTACGAGAACGATTACTCCCTGAAAACTAAAACAAAATTCTCAAACATGATTGGTTATCGGCAGCCCAATTTGAGCACTAATTGGACAGTGTACACGTCATGCTTGTAATTGGACAGTGTAATAGGACAGTTTATGCATCATACCTGAGAAAGTACATATCATTTGCGCGCACAGTTATGTAGACTATCAAGTTCATTCTCCGTGCATTGCCGCTAAAAGAAATCAACTGTTATGTCTTTATTCATGAAGACGTTTAACCCATGGTTAGTTTGTTTCTCAAATTTTGTCCTAGTTTTGATTAATTGGTAACAGGACTTTGTGTTGTCCAATTCTGTCTGTAATCATACTTGTGATTAAACAAATTGGACTCCCGCTACGCGGTCGACCGATTTTGTCAATCACTCCTATGATTACAGACCGAATTGGACTTCACTCAGTCCTATTACCATTATTAATAATATACATGAAAAAATTTCTCGAATTTGATTACAATTTTGTTAGTCTTTGAAAAATGTACTCGTGCTTATTTATCCCAAATTGCACTCGAAACCATGTGATTACCTATACACATGCAGTAAAGCGCGCTTGACCCAGTCCTACTCCGCGTCACGCATCGCCCATGAGCTCGTGGACCATTTCACCGCCCTTCCTTTTTAGTGCCCTGGTCCAGTCTTGCGGCCAAAACAATGAGAGAAAGCTCGGCTTAATTATAAATCTATATTGAGGAACAGTCTGCCTAGCAATGTTCGCCTTTTGAGACATTTAACTGGGCTAAGCAAGCTTGAAGTAGACTGTGACTGATTTAAAAGATTATCAAAAGCTGTGTTTGTCCAATGCTCAAGTAGTTTGACAATGCTACAGGAAATCCATGAATGGCAGTTGAAGACTGTTGAACACTTAACTTAATGCACCTGTCAATGTTAAGCCCCAGGGTGGGGGGCTACTCACAGGAATTTGACATCATGAAGCTCTCCCAGGGTAGGGATTTTGGCATCTAAAATGGTCTGCTGGGTTAGAAGTTTAAGTGGAGGTGCCCAGAGGTAGGGAATTTGACTCCGGCTTCCAGAAAATGTCAAAATCCCCTGGGGCTGCCCCCCACCACCAGCCTGGGGCTTAACATCTCGAAATGAATTCAACTTAAGCTCACTGGTAGCGCCATTGCTTTAGCTTTACAGAGGTCTTCTTATTGTGTATAGATTCCATTTTGCGGTGCGTCTGTTCAGTTATAGATCACAGAAGATGTCAAAATGTGGTGACAACATCCGTGACCCACTCGCCTAGCGGCTCTCGGGCCACTTTTTTTGTTCTTACCACATTTTGACATCATCTGTGATCTATAACAGAACACATGCACGGCAAAATGGAATCTATTTGTTAAATGCATACAAAAAAACAATCCACTAAGTTCGTTTTTAATATCATTTTCTCTCAAAGCATATACTGACTGTTCTCACAAAGAAGTATCTAATAAAGTAATAAACATGCAAAAAACCAATCCACTAAGTTCATTTTCAACATCACTTTCTTTCAAAGGAATAGTATTTTGAGGCCGTTTCTTAGGGCGAATTTAAAACACATGGTTGTAGTACACATACCTTACATTCCTATTTGCCTTTTTGTTATTTCCGTTTCTCAATGAGAATGTTATTGCAATTGGGTGTAAACATGAATGAGAATTTGTCAAAATTATGATCATACCATATTTAGCCTATATTTTGTCATAGATTGTTAGGGCAATACTATACCATACATATAAGGTATTTACTAGACTTTCTAAAAGTCGTTCGCTTCTCGTTTCCGGTTTGGCGCGCTCTGTTAGCTCGACTTGTTGGCAAGTATAGGTATTTACATTTACAGCATATAGCTATTTCGAGAAACGTTGTCGGAAAAAAGCATCAAAGTACACACGACAAGACCGAAAGGTGGCATGGGTATTCACTGGAATTTTGCATATTGGCCTAGTTTTGCATATTGGCCAAGTTTGTATTTTTGCACGTGGAAAATTTGTTTTTCCTCTCAGGGGCCAATATCTTTAGCTTTACTTTTACTGTCGCACGTCTTTTAGTGAGGAAAATCCTTCTCAACTTCAGAGGGGCTAAACGTACCTTGTTTCTACATGTCTGAAAAGAAAGAAGACCTGGAAGTCGCGCTTATTTTGTTGTTATATTTCATTAGTATTCAACACGTGAAGTAGCTCAATACGTCTACCCATACTACCTTTGGAAATTGGCTTGTGCAGTTTTGTGCTTTTTTTCCGACAACGTTTCTCGAAATAGCTGTATATAATACAGCCTTGGATGGCTCGCTGGTTCGCAAAACTCCTTTGTCACTCAATATCTTGTATGACTGAAATACAGTTAAAGTTTGTTTTCTTTGAGGTATTTATTAGCTAGTTGTTTACTACCAAGGAACTTAGTTTAAAAGTCTTGACATATGGTAATCTGTACTCAATCTAAATTTATGTCAATATTGTTGTTTAGGCCAAGCGTCTACGTAACCTGATCCAGCAGCCATTTATTGCCAAGAAATCAAAAGAAACAGGAGATAATGAGCTGCTGTAATATCCGATTATCTCCATCAGTACTGTTCAATAAGCCACAAGAGAAAGAAGAAATATTTATTAGGTCTATAAACTTGTATAATAATAAAATGCATGTCTGAAACAAACCCTGATCAAAGCAGTCCGATCCTTTTCCTGTCCAACGCATAAAATTCATAGACTTTACAAAATGATGTAAATTGACACACACTCGACTTGGAATAAAATATTTTTATATTTTTGATACCTTGAATTAATTAGTTTTATCAGGGGGTTCCAGACTCCATGACGACGAGGCACTTTTGAAGATACTCCATGAAGAATGCCTGGTGTGCATCCCCCCCCCTTCCCAATTCTTGTTTGAAGAACGTACCCCCCCCCCCCCCCCCCCCCAAGAATCCCTAAAAATACCAAGTACAAAGACACTCAAAGACACCCGAAAAGATCGAGCACAAACTGTCGAGCAGGAGGGAGCAATCCAACTTAATTATTAAAGAGCCTTCTGGGTAATTTTCAATATGGCGGATTGAAAGCTAGCTTTCAGGCTCTCGTGCGACCAAGTCAAACAACCCTTCCCTCGGCACCTGAAATCGCGTCAAATCCACAACCATTAAGGTGATGTTACACGGGACAACTTGCAACAACGATTTTTCGCGCAACACCGCGTCAACTTTTCGTGCCATGTTACACGAGTCAACTTTTCGCGCAACATCGTACAAAATGAACTTGGCAACATGCATGTTACACGGCGAATCTGAATTTGTTTGAAATTCGGTCCTCACGGCGGAAATCGGTGCAGAGGCACTTCTCCTCCCGAGCTCATGCCAAAACGTATTTTTTCGCCCCAATCTGAATTTTTTGGAAATTCGGTCCCCACGGCGTAAATCGGTGCAGAGGCGCTTCCCATCCCGAGCGCATGCCAAAATCAATTTTTCTCGGCCAATCTGAATTATTTTGAAATTCGGTCCCGACGGCGCAAATCGGTGCAGAGGCGCTTCTCGTCCTGAGCTCATACCAAAGTGTATTTTTCCGGCCGAATCTGAATGTTTTCGAAATTCCGTCCCCACGGCGAAAATCGGTGCAGAGGCGCGTCTCGTCCTGAGGTCATGCCAAAATGTATTTTTCCAGCCGAATCTGAATATTTTTGAAATTCCGTCCCCACGGCGCAAATCGGTGCAGAGGCGCTTCTCGTCCTGAGCTCATGCCAAAACGTATTTTTTCGCCCCAATCTGAATTTTTTTGAAATTAGGTCCCCACGGCGTAAATCGGTTGAGAGGCGATTCCCGTCCCGAGCTCATGCCAAAATCAATTTTTCTCGGCCAATCTGAATTATTTTGAAATTCGGTCCCGACGGCGCAAATCGGTGCAGAGGCGCTTCTCGTCCTGAGCTCGTACCAAAGTGTATTTTTCCGGCCGAATCTGAATGTTTTCGAAATTCCGTCCCCACGGCGAAAATCGGTGCAGAGGCGCGTCACGTCCTGAGGTCATGCCAAAATGTATTTTTCCAGCCGAATCTGAATATTTTTGAAATTCCGTCCCCACGGCGAAAATCGGTGCAGAGGCGCTTCTCGTCCTGAGCTCATACCAAAACGTATTTTCCCGGCCGAATCTGAATTTTTTTGAAATTAGGTCCCCACGGCGCAAATCGGTGCAGAGGTGCTTCTCGTCCTGAGCTCATACCAAAATGTATTTTTCCTGCCGAATCTGAATTTTCTTGAAATTCCGTCCCCACGACGCAAATCGGTGAAGAGGCAATTCTCGTCCTGAGCTCATGCCAAAATGTATTTTTCCAGCCCAATCTGATTTTTTTTTAAAATTAGGTCCGCACGGCGCAAATCGGTGCAGAGACGCTTCTCGTCCTGAGCTCATGCCAAAATGTATTTTACCGGCCGAATCTGATTTTTTTTTAAATTGGGTCCCCATGGCGCAAATCAGTGCACAGGCCCTTCCCGTCCTGAGCTAATGGAAAAATGTATTTTTTCGCCAAAAATCGCAATTTTTGTGAAATTGAGTGCTAACCCCCAAATCGGCGCAGAAGAGCTTCCTGAGATGAGATCATGGCAAAATGAATTTTTACGGCCGAATCGCAATTTTTATCAAATTGGGTGCTCAAAACCCAAGTCGGCGAAGAAGCGCTTCCCGAGATCAGGTCATGGCAAAATGAATTTTAACGGCCGAATCGCATTTTTTATGAAATTGGGTGCAAACGGCCCAAAATCGGCGCAGAAGCGCTTCCCGAGGTCAGATCATGGCAAAATAAATTTTTACGGCCGAATGGCAATTTTTATGAAATCGGGTACTCACGGACCAAATCGGCACAGAAACGCTTACAGAGGCCAAATCATGTGAAAATGAATTTTTGCGGAAGAATCACAATTTTTGTGAAATTCGGTGCTCAAGGACCAAAGCCCAAATTCCCGAGGTCAGATCATTCCAAAATGAATTTTTACGGCCGAGTCGAGATTTCTATGAAAGTGGGTGCTCACGGCCCAAATCAGCTCGAAAGCGCTTCCCAAGGTCAGATCATGGCAAAATGAATTTTTACGGCCGAATTGCAATTTTTATGAAATTGGGTGCTCACGGCCCAAATCGGCTCACAAGCGCTTCCCGAGGTAAGATCATGGCAAAATGAATTTTTACGGAAGAGTCACAATTTTCATGAAATTGAGTGCTCACGGCCCAAATCGGCTCACAAACCCTTCCCGAGGTCAGATAATGGCAAAATCAATTTTTACGACCGAATCGAAATTTTCATCAAATTGGGTGCTCTCAGCCCCAATCGGATCACAAGGGCTTCCCGAGGTCAGATCATGGCAAAATCAATTTTTACGACCGAATCGCAAACTTTATGAAATTGGGTGCTCACGGACCAAATCGGAACAAAAACGCTTACCGAGGTCAAATCATGGCAAAATGAATTTTTACGGAAGAATCGCAATTTTTATGAAATTGGGTCCTCGCTACACAAATCGGTGTAGAAGCCCTTCCAAGGTCAGATCATGTGAAAACGAATTTTTCCGAAACAATCACAATTTTTATGAAATTGGATGCTCACGGCCAAGATCGGCACACAAGCGGTCCCCGAGCTCAAATCATGGAAAAATCAATTTTCACGGCTGAATCGCAATTTTCATGAAATTGGGTGCTCACGGCCCAAATCGGCGCACAACCGGTCCCCGAGCTCAGATCATGAGAAAATCAATTTTTACGGCCGAATAGCAATTTTCATGAAATTGGGTGCTCACGGCCCAAATCGACGCAGAAGCTGTCCCCAAACTCAGATCATGAGAAAATCAATTTTTACGGCCGAATCGCAATTTTCATGAAATTGGGTGCTCACGGCCCAAATCAACGCAGAAGCTATCCCCGAGCTCAGATCATGAGAAAATCAATTTTTACGGCCGAATCGCAATTTTCATGAAATTGGGTGCTCACGGCCCAAATCAACGCAGAAGCCGTCCCCGAGCTCAGATCATGAGAAAATCAATTTTTACGGCCGAATCGCAATTTTCATGAAATTGGGTGCTCACGGCCCAAATCAACGCAGAAGCCGTCCCCGAGCTGAGATCATGAGAAAATCAATTTTTACGGCCCAATCGCAATTTTCATGAAATTGAGTGCTCACGGCCCAAATCAACGCACAAGCCGTCCCCGAGCTCAGATCATGAGAAAATCAATTTTTACGGCCGAATCGCAATTTTCATGAAATTGGGTGCTCACGGCCCAAATCAACGCAGAAGCCGTCCCCCAGCCCAGATCATGAGAAAATCAATTTTTACGGCCGAATCGCAATTTTCATGAAATTGGGTGCTCACGGCCTAAATCAACGCAGAAGCCGTCCCCGAGCTCGTATCATAAGAAAATCAATTTTTACGGCCGAATCGAAATTTTCATGAAATTGGGTGCTCACGGCCCAAATCAACGCAGAAGCCGTCCCCGAGCTCAGATCATGAGAAAATCAATTTTTACGGCCGAATCGTAATTTTCATGAAATTGGGTGCTCACGGCCCAAATCAACGCAGAAGCCGTCCCCGAGCTGAGATCATGAGAAAATCAATTTTTACGGCCGAATCGCAATTTTCATGAAATTGAGTGCTCACGGCCCAAATCAACGCAGAAGCCGTCCCCGAGCTCAGATCATGAGAAAATCAATTTTTACGGCCGAATCGCAATTTTCATGAAATTGGGTGCTCACGGCCCAAATCAACGCAGAAGCCGTCCCCGAGCTCAGATCATGAGAAAATCAATTTTTACGGCCGAATCGTAATTTTCATGAAATTGGGTGCTCACGGCCCAAATCAACGCAGAAGCCGTCCCCGAGCTGAGATCATGAGAAAATCAATTTTTACGGCCGAATCGCAATTTTCATGAAATTGAGTGCTCACGGCCCAAATCAACGCAGAAGCCGTCCCCGAGCTCAGATCATGAGAAAATCAATTTTTACGGCCGAATCGCAATTTTCATGAAATTGGGTGCTCACGGCCCAAATCAACGCAGAAGCCGTCCCCCAGCCCAGATCATGAGAAAATCAATTTTTACGGCCGAATCGCAATTTTCATGAAATTGGGTGCTCACGGCCCAAATCAACGCAGAAGCCGTCCCCGAGCTCAGATCATGAGAAAATCAATTTTTACGGCCGAATCGCAATTTTCATGAAATTGGGTGCTCACGGCCCAAATCAACGCAGAAGCCGTCCCCGAGCTCAGATCATGAGAAAATCAATTTTTACGGCCGAATCGCAATTTTCATGAAATTGGGTGCTCACGGCCCAAATCAACGCAGAAGCCGTCCCCGAGCTGAGATCATGAGAAAATCAATTTTTACGGCCCAATCGCAATTTTCATGAAATTGAGTGCTCACGGCCCAAATCAACGCACAAGCCGTCCCCGAGCTCAGATCATGAGAAAATCAATTTTTACGGCCGAATCGCAATTTTCATGAAATTGGGTGCTCACGGCCCAAATCAACGCAGAAGCCGTCCCCCAGCCCAGATCATGAGAAAATCAATTTTTACGGCCGAATCGCAATTTTCATGAAATTGGGTGCTCACGGCCCAAATCAACGCAGAAGCCGTCCCCGAGCTCGTATCATAAGAAAATCAATTTTTACGGCCGAATCGCAATTTTCATGAAATTGGGTGCTCACGGCCCAAATCAACGCAGAAGCGGTCCCCGAGCTCAGATCATGAGAAAATCAATTTTTACGGCCGAATCGCAATTTTCATGAAATTGGGTGCTCACGGCCCAAATCAACGCAGAAGCCGTCCCCGAGCTCAGATGATGAGAAAATCAATTTTTACGGCCGAATCGCAATTTTCATGAAATTGGGTGCTCACGGCCCAAATCAACGCAGAAGCCGTCCCCGAGCTAAGATCATGAGAAAATCAATTTTTACGGCCGAATCGCAATTTTCATGAAATTGGGTGCTAACGCCCAAATCAACGCAGAAGCGGTCCCCGAGCTCAGATCATGAGAAAATCAATTTTTACGGCCGAATCGCAATTTTCATGAAATTGGGTGCTAACGCCCAAATCAACGCAGAAGCGGTCACCGAGCTCAGATCATGAGAAAATCAATTTTTACGGCCGAATCGCAATTTTCATGAAATTGGGTGCTCACGGCCCAAATCAACGCAGAAGCCGTCCCCGAGCTCAGATCATGAGAAAATCAATTTTTACGGCCGAATCGCAATTTTAATGAAATTGGGTGCTCACGGCCCAAATCAACGCAGAAGCCGTCCCCGAGCTGAGATCATGAGAAAATCAATTTTTACGGCCCAATCGCAATTTTCATGAAATTGAGTGCTCACGGCCCAAATCAACGCACAAGCCGTCCCCGAGCTCAGATCATGAGAAAATCAATTTTTACGGCCGAATCGCAATTTTCATGAAATTGGGTGCTCACGGCCCAAATCAACGCAGAAGCCGTCCCCCAGCCCAGATCATGAGAAAATCAATTTTTACGGCCGAATTGCAATTTTCATGAAATTGGGTGCTCACGGCCCAAATCAACGCAGAAGCCGTCCCCGAGCTCAGATCATGAGAAAATTAATTTTTACGGCCGAATCGCAATTTTCATGAAATTGGGTGCTCACGGCCCAAATCAACGCAGAAGCCGTCCCCGAGCTCAGATCATGAGAAAATCAATTTTTACGGCCGAATCGCAATTGTCATGAAATTGGGTGCTCACGGCCCAAATCAACGCAGAAGACCACCCCGAGCTCAGATCATGAGAAAATCAATTTTTACGGCCGAATCGCAATTTTCATGAAATTGGGTGCTCACGGCCCAAATCAACGCAGAAGCCGTCCCCGAGCTCAGATCATGAGAAAATCAATTTTTACGGCCGAATCGCAATTTTCATGAAATTGGGTGCTCACGGCCCAAATCAACGCAGAAGCCGTCCCCGAGCTCAGATCATGAGAAAATCAATTTTTACGGCCGAATCGCAATTTTCATGAAATTGGGTGCTCACGGCCCAAATCAACGCAGAAGCCGTCCCCGAGCTCAGATCATGAGAAAATTAATTTTTACGGCCGAATCGCAATTTTCATGAAATTGGGTGCTCACGGCCCAAATCAACGCAGAAGCCGTCCCCGAGCTCAGATCATGAGAAAATCAATTTTTACGGCCGAATCGCAATTTTCATGAAATTGGGTGCTCACGGCCCAAATCAACGCAGAAGACCACCCCGAGCTCAGATCATGAGAAAATCAATTTTTACGGCCGAATCGCAATTTTCATGAAATTGGGTGCTCACGGCCCAAATCAACGCAGAAGCCGTCCCCGAGCTCAGATCATGAGAAAATCAATTTTTACGGCCGAATCGCAATTTTCATGAAATTGGGTGCTCACGGCCCAAATCAACGCAGAAGCCGTCCCCGAGCTGAGATCATGAGAAAATCAATTTTTACGGCCGAATCGCAATTTTTATGAAATTGGGTGCTCACGGCCCAAATCAACGCAGTAGTAGAGTTGGAATTCAAATAAAACCACCTCGGGCGAACCTACATTATTCACCTCTTTCCGGGACTAGTAGTCAGGGACAACAAATCAAACACGCTCACAAGTTCGCGTGTCCGATTTAGTCCCTGACTAAGTCCCGGAAAGAGGTGAAATGTAGGTCCTGCTCGGTAGTTTTATTTGAATTCCAACTCTACTACTTACAACATCAACCCCAAATCAAAAGAGCACCCATTTAGAGGGTTGCAACAGTCAGGTAACAACAATTAATAATTATTAAAAATATTTTCCGTATTATATATGATGGACAGCACAGACCTCAGATCTTTGGAAGAAGAGCTTGCAAATCTAGATCCAGCAGATTTGCGATATTTATCTCAATTAATAGCGGAAGACGCGCCCACAGTTCAAAAAGTAATCAAGAACGCGCTGGAAGAACCTATCCCAGAAGGTGTAAATAAAAAATTACAAAACCCATTAAAACCAAAATCTTACCAACCAATACCACCACCCAGAAAAAGAAACAGAAGAGAACAGCTTTTGAGACAATTCGACCCCATCCAACCGAATAACATAAGAAATGTGGCAGACTACCAGAATGAGATTACGAATCTGTTTGAAGACGCGGCATTCGAGGGTGAAGAGAAAAGCGGGAGGCGGTACATAAGATGGCGCATCGTAAGAGAACTGAATAAAGACCTCACAGCAAAATTCATGGGTAAAATAAGAGAGAACGTACGGACATCATTTTTCACATTTTACGTTTACGCAACAACTTTGCGGAACATAGAAGACGGCACCTTTCTAACCTACTACCAAGCTGAAAAGCGCTCACAAAGGATGAAGAAACTTGAAGAAGTAGAAAAATGGCTCAAGGAAAAGGAAACAGCGCGTCTAGAACCGGACAACATCGAAAGACCAGACACAAAATGGGTTTTCGACCACTTCTTCGCAGTAGATGTAAGAGTTGTGCTGGACCGTCAACCGTTGTTGGGAACAGGCCCATTACCAGACTGGCTGCGAAAACAAGCAAAAACGGGGCAAAAACAAGCAATGGTGGCGCTGGACAGCTACAGAGACAACCTGTGTTTATGGCGTTGTATCGCAGTTCATAAAGGAGCAAGATCAGATCGAAGTACAGAGGCAGCGCGCAATCTGGCCAAGAGTTTCTTCAAGCTTCGCGAACCGCCGATAAACTGTGTAAAAACCTCACTAGATGAATTGGAAAAAGTGGAAATGCACCTGAACGCGGGAGTAGCTGTCGCAAACTGGCTCGGAATAAGAGTTTACATACCAGAGCGGGTAGATGAAAAAGAAGTAGTATGGCACCTGACAAGAAACCCGTCACCAAAGTTGAAAAACATAATGACAATAGGGATTTACGGGGAGCACGCGTTTTTGATAAAAGACATAACAAAGCTGGCGAAAAATTACGAATGCAACCATTGCCACGCAAGATTCACACAAGCATGTAATCTTCAACGTCACGCAGAAAGATGCGCGCAAGGGAAAACAGTAATAGACTGCCCAGGAGAAAAGGTGGAAGCACCACAGTCAGCTTACCAGAAAGCTTTTTATCCGCGGCACAGCGCATCAAAAGAATCAATACGGTGGCTGAGGTACGTGGAAAAACACTGGAAAATCCCAATAGCCCACGCAATGTCAGGCCACGGGGGAGAGCGGTGGATAGAAAACAGACCAGTTGATGGGTACAACCATGAGAGAAAACTGGTTCTACAATATCACGGATGCCACTGGCACGGATGTCCAAAATGTTTCCGCGACCGCAACACAGTGATAGAGCGCTGCGGAAGAACAAGAGAAGAACTTTTCCAATCAACAAAGAGAAAAGCGGCATACCTCCGCAAGAAAGGCTACAAAGTAATAGAGTGTTGGGCCTGCGAATGGTTGAACACAACAGAAAGCAGGAAATACGAAGAAGAGCTGCCAGAAGCAAAGACAAAAAGCTATCCACACGCAATTTTGTACGATTTCGAGGCATACGGGGACAAAAATCAGCGGAAGGAGCTGACAGGCTGTCTCACAATCGAAAACGTGCACGTCCCAGTCTCGGTAAGCATCGGCGACACCCTTGAAAGCACCACCACACAAGATGGAAAAAAAGAGCTGAAGGTGACCCACATATGCGAAAAAGACCCCACAGAGTTGATCCGCAAGTTCGCAGAAGAGTTAGAAAGGCGCGGAAAAAACATCAGGAAACGCGTAAGAGATGAATTTATGCCAGCAGATGCAAACCTGATACCAAAAGATCAAAAGAAAAAAATAGAAGAATGGTGCGATCAGGTTCCAGTCCTGGGTTTCAACTCGGGGAAATACGACCTCAACCTAATAAAAGAGCACTTCGTGAAAAAGCTGGCGGACACAGCAAGCAAAGTCAGAGTGGCGAAGAACAGCAACAAAATCATGTTCTTACTGACAAGCGGCTTCCGTTTCCTAGACATAATGAACTACCTCGGTCCAGGAACCACATATGAGAGATGGGTAAAGGCGTACGACTGCGAGGCAACAAAATCATGGCTCCCATACGAGTGGTTCGACGACATTAAAAAGCTGGATCACCCAGGATTGCCGGATTACCCGCATTGGTACTCAAAGTTGAAAAATGAATTCACACTAAAACTGACAGAGTGGAAAGCCTGCAAAGAGACGTTTTGGGAAAAGGGGATGAAAACGTTCAAAGACTGGGTACGTTACTACAACAATCTAGATGTAGCCCCAGGGTTAGAGGCGCTGGAAAAGATGAGAAACTTCTACACAGAAAAGGGGATTGACATCATGAAAGACGCAGTCAGCATCCCGGGAGTGAGTTTGCACTACCTTTTAAAAGGCGCAATAGAACGCAAAGCAGAACTGTACGCCCCAAGCAAAGAAGCGTATGAGATGTTAAAAGAAGCAGTTGTAGGAGGGCCGAGCTTGGTATTCACGAGATACCATGAAGTGGGGAAAACAAGAATCAGATCACATCAGCACGCAGATGCACGAGTATGTCAAAACATATTAGGCTACGATGCCAACGCGCTGTATCTGTCAACCATGCTGCGTGATATGCCCTGTGGAAAAGAAAGGGTGGAACACCACGACGATGATTTAGTAATGCCGCTGGAATTAACACAAAGATTAAAACAAGGCAGCTGGTTCGGGTTCGCGGAAGTGGACATAGAGATACCGAAGCGCCTACACCCAAAGTTCGAAGAAATGTGCCCATTCTTCTACAACAAAGTGGTGCCCGCCACAGCAGTCCCTGAGCACATGCACGAATACATGAAAAAAACGGGAAGAAACCGCGGAGACGGGAGAAAGCTCGTGGGAGCATTAGCGGCGAAGAGGATCCTACTATATGCACCGCTGTTGCTCTGGTATGTGAACCACGGGGCGGAAATTACAAAGGTCTACCGGACAATTGACTACACGCCGAAAAAGATCTTCCCATGGTTCGTAGAACAAGTCACAGAAGCTCGCCGGACAGGAGATGTAGAAAAAAGCAAAGCCCTGCTGGCGGACATATTCAAATTGTTGGGAAACAGCGGATATGGGAAGCTGATAGAAGCGTTGGAACGGCAAACAAACGTGATTTACACCAAAGATGAGAAGGTGGTTGACAGAGCAATGCGAAGCACATATTTCACCACTCTGGATGAGATAGGCGAGGCGTATGAGTTGGAAAGTCGGAAACCGCGGATAACAATCAGACGCCCATTTCAGGTAGGAATCGCGGTGTATCAGCTAGCCAAGTTGAGGATGCTTGAATTTTACTACGACTTCTTGGACAGGTACATCGACAGAAAAGATTTCGAGCTGATCCAGATGGACACGGACAGCAACTATCTGGCAATCTCAGGAAAAAAGCTCGAAGACATCGTAAAACCGGAGATGAGAGAAGAATTCGAGAAAGAAAAAAAGAACTGGTTGGCATGGGACAAGTGGAGCGGGAGAACGCCGGGACTGTTTAAGCAGGAGTTTGAAGGTGAGCGGATGATCGCGCTGTGCTCCAAATGTTATTACGCGGACCATCTAACAAACAAGCAAGAACTGAAGCAGAAGCTAAGCACAAAGGGGATGTCGAAGAAGCAAAACGAAATCAACTGGCAACGTTTCAAGGCAGCGCTGGACGGAAACAAAGACATGGCAACAAACCGCGGATTCCGAATGCGGGATGGGAAAATAGTCACATACGAGCAGGAGAAACTGGGGTTGAGCGCATATTATGACAAAAGATGGGTGCTGCCGGATGGAATTCACACGGAACCAATTGAATACCATATCTAGTTTACAATAGTTGGGGGTAATTGTGTGTTTGGAGGTACCACAAGCAGTTCTTCACGTACAAAACCACGCTTAGGTCCGTCGCGCAAATAGTAGAGAACGGGCTGATTCGGTTTGGTAAAAGAACGTTCAAGGTTAAAGACATCTAAAGACCAGATTGGATCAGTGGCTCTTTTTGTCCCACCTTCAAGCTCACCAGGTTGGTACAAATATCGAACCAAAACTATGGAGGGGAGCTTTTTTTCATTTTCTCCAACAGGTCTCAAATATTTAGTTGACGGTTCTGCATAAACATTTTTTTTCTTGATTGCGGCAGCAGGTTTCATACCGATTAATCGAGTGACTTGGTTGTTCAGAGCAGAAACAACTTTGGGAAGCCTTTTTACCCACTCAGTGGACCGCAGACCCTCAGGTGAATGCATTTCAACCGCGTACTGGTGGCCAAACAAACGCTCAGCCAAGGTACGATTGAAACGTTCAACAATAGCTTGGTCTCTATGAATTTCAGGGTGGCCACGTCTGATAGAAGTTTTGTGATTTTCCATTTCTTTTGTAACAGCGCCCATAAATTCACGCCCAGGATCAACCTGCAACAGTTCAGGCCATTTCAAAGGTCCCCGTGTATAAATTGTCTTAAAAGCTTTGGCAACCTCATCAGAGTTTTTAGAAGTTAAAGGCTGAGCTTCTTTGAATCTGCTGGCAATATCAACAACGGTAAGCGCGTATTTGTAAGTGCTACGGCCTACTTTGTCATGCGGCAGAAAAAGAAGATCTGCCTGATGCACTTTGTTGGGTGTAGGCACGTCGAATTTTAGACGAGGAATGTAGCGCGGTGCGGGGAGGTAAATCTGCCAGAGCGCTTGTTTGAACAACCATTCTTTGGCAACAACTTCAGGAACCTTTGCAGCGACCGCTAATTTTTTAATGGCGGAAATGCCTTTCCAGTAACCTTGTGGACTGTAGTAACGCCGCTCCAATTTTTTATCCATTTAAATAATTATGCGCGGGCATATATACATGACAACAAAATGAGTTTCGATTTCCCTTTTCCAAAGAGGTTCGGAGGACAACAAAGCCTCCAAGAGCTTAACGAAATGTGGGTGGAAGAGCAGGAAGCGTTAATAAAAGAAATCAAACCGGAAATCAAGCTTGACTTTTACTCATGGGAACCCCCACTGCCGGATGAGCCCCATGAAGAGGTGAGAGACCGCCCCAAATTATGGTATTTAATTGCGGTACTAAAAAAAACCGGCATTTCTTTAGATCAGGTCGGTGACAATATGGGGTTGACCTTTTTAGGTAATGTCATTTACCAGTTCAAGCGGCATCAGCAACTGAGTTGCTACCCCGGGTCGTGTAACTACGTTTGTTTTTTATACAACTATTTTCAAAAGGTCACAACAAGAGATTGGCCGGCGAAAAATGCAATACTGGAAAAGCTCACGAAATGTTTGCCGAAGATGGAACAAACCAGAAATAAAGCTAAAAAAAGTTTTAACAAATGGTGGAGAGAAGAAATGTTAAAACAAATTATTCATTACAGGTATCAGGTTTTCCCACCACGATTAAACAGAAGTTGTCTTAGATGTTCTTTTACCCCCACTGTCAGTGTGGTTTGAAAACCGCAGTTTTGTCTTTGCAGTAGTAAAGGTGTTGTACTTTTTGACAATATCTTGATACTCGCCGTCAGAGATTTCACCATCTTCAAGAGCGGTTGATATGAGAGAGTTGATCGTGCTCAGCGTAGCTTCTGCCAAAGTTTGTATTTTTTCGTGTTTTTTCGCTTTGCGCAGGAAAAATTTGACGGTGACGATGGAGGAGGTTGACACCAATGAAAACAAGGTGGCAGTTGCGATTAAAGGGGCGCCAACAACAACACCAACCACAGAAAGAGAAGCGGCCAACCCAGAGCCTGTAAGAATGGTAGCAACTCCGCCTGTTAACGCGCATACCGTTTGACACCGCGTGTGCCACCGTTTGAATTTGGCTGAGGTTTGGTAGTAATGCACCAACTGGTTTTCAAGATTTTTCTTTATCATTTCTATTTCATCCCGCCGGAATTTTGATGCAGAATCCATTTCCTATATATGTGTTTAAAAAATGTGTAATTTAATCGCAATATTGGTTATGCCATTTCCCATTTTTATACACAATCTGATTACATGGCCCAGTTGTATTTTTAGGGTGTGTCCAAAACTTTTTGCTAAACAGACCGGTTTTCTTGTTAAAGGCACCTTTTGCGATGGCACCACTCCAATACTTTTTAAACAAATCCTTATCACCACCTGTGACAGCCATGATTGCAGCAGCCACATCTTGAGCTGGTTGAAAGCCTGGAATTTTTTCGCCGATATTTTTATTGATCGTTTCACCGACACCCAAACCCACTTTTTGTTTCGAGCTGATTGCATTTCGGGCCGCGGCATGACCCCATTGCCGTTTGTTTTTGGGAATAGCATCAAGCGCCTTCACCATTTTTTTGTCTGCATCATGTTTGCAGCCTTTCTCATTTTTCTTACCTGCACAGACGGCATAATCAACATCATGCTGCATTGAAACTGCGTCTGTGGCGCCTGTGGGTTGCTGATAAATCTTCAAGATCTTTCCCGTCTTGGGGTCGTAAGAAAGCTGTTTTTCAAGAGGATTGTACGGTCCTGTGTAGTTATGACCAGGAAGTGTCCACCCCTTTTTTGGTTTAGGCAGCTTGCCAATAGCTTTATGAATGTCAAAAGCCCCACCACGTTGGTAAAGGGGGTTTGTTGGGTCATCTACTCGATTACCCGCATAAATTCTCATATCATAATTACCACCACTTTGTGTTTTATTTTTAGGTTTAACCCAACTGTCACTTATGAATCGTGTCTTGGTAATGCCACAACTTGCGCATTTTACTTTAAGCAGCCTTCTACCATTTTTTGCGGTTGCAAATGTTTCACTTCCTGGTACGTTGGGTGTGAAACGCTTTTCCTTCACGCAGTATACCTCCATCCTTCCTATATAATAAGCAAAAATCATTTCAACTTTGGGCCGCTGTGTGACACCCACCTTTCATCTTTGGGGTGCGGGGTAAACCCCGCCCCGGTATCATATCTTTTGGTCTTAATCTGTTTGAGGCTTTAGTCAACAAATCTCCAGACAAAGCATCAATTGTGTAATTAACAGCTTTTCTCGCGATTGGTTTGGCTTTATTGGCTAACTTCTTCTGATACTCTGGTTGTCTCAGAAACTCGCTTGCAAAGTATCTTCCTTGTTTCACACCTTGCTTTGCTAAATAAGGAACTCCATACTCAAAGAAAGCTTCAGCTGCTGTATTTCCAACTGTATCAAATACTCCACTTCCACTAGGGGTGTGGGGAACCCCCACTACTCCACCTCCAAACATTCTTTTTTCAGCGCGTGCAAGTTCTTCTCTCTTCTTTTTGGGTAAACCCCTTCTGGTCCACTTAAATATTGGATCCAAAATATTACCTCCTTCTTGAACATTTTCAGGTTTAATCCAACTGTCACTTATAAACCTTGTCTTGGTAATGCCGCAGCTGGCGCATTTTACTTTAAGCAGTCTTCTGCCGTTTTTTGCGGTTGTAATTTTTTCACTTCCCACCACATTGGGTGTGAAGCGCTTTTCTTTCACACAGTAAACATCCATCCTATATAAATAAGCTAAATTCACTTTAACTAACGGCTCTTCCTAAAATACTTTACGTTGTCTGTAACCCCTTTCAAAGCTTGGCTTCCGAGTATTTTGGCCGCTGCAGCGAAACTGGGAGCAGGGGTCACAAAGTTCGAGGCAACATAAGCAATTTTATCAACAGTTGAAGGGCCCCTTCTTGACGACAACGCGCCACCTTTTTTGTCTCCGTTCACTGGTAAGAACCTTGTCTTGGTAATGCCGCAGCTGGCGCATTTTACTCTGAGCAGTCTTCTATTGTTTTTTGTGGTTGTGATTTTTTCACTCCCCGTCACATTGGGTGTGAAACGCTTTTCTTTTACGCAGTAAACATCCATCCTATATAATTAACCAAAATTCATGGGGTGTGGATAGCAACTCAGTTGCTGATACCCCACTGTGTAAAATAATCCTTCACCACAGCCTCGTTGGCGTGCGTATTTTCTGAAAACATGCTCAAAATATCTCGAAACGACCGGCCTTTATTTCTTTCATTCAGGAAAAGCAAACAGTAATAGCCGCAGCGCACACTGAATTCCTCTTGAAGCTGGTTGTCATTCCGAAGAAAGGTCTGTTTACCTTCAAGAATCAACTCAATTTCCCATTCTGCGGGTGGAGGTAAACCAAAAGAGTCGAAATATTCAGTTCCATCCCAGCAGCATACCCAATGGGTGCCTGGCCCTCCAAGATCATCCATGTTGATTATACAAGGGGAGTGGTTTTTCACGTGGATCTCGTCTCTCGCAAATATTCCTTTGATGGGGATTTTCAAGTATCGGCACCATCGCTGCAAGTCATAATCAGTTAAGGGGACATCAACGAAGGCGGGCTTTTTTTTGATCACCCCAAGAACCAATAAATGGTGGAGGGCGCATAAATGGTGGAGGGTTAATGCGCATACCTGATCCTGTTGGAGGTTTTACCCGCATGCCTGATCCTGTTTTCTTTTTGATAGCGTTGCGCACACGTCTGATTTGTGTCTTGCTCATTTCTATGTCCACGCCCGTTTTGTTTTTGATAGCGCGCTCTATTTTTTTGATCTGCCTGGCGGTCAAGTGCAAAGTGTCGCTACCGCCGGTTATAGCCTCGTTTTTAAATCTGAGTGTAACAGCTTCTCCTGACCCAAAGGCCCGCGCGAGGCTTACCTTCTGCCCGTCTGTAAGTGAAATCTTGTGCGGATAGTAAGTCGTCATCTCTTATATTTCATACAAAATTATTTTACTTTTAACCCATAACCAACTCATTACCCACCTGCCTGAGAGCAAATTCGGACTCGTACAAAATTCCTGCATAAATGGTGTAGTCTTGCGCGTTGGCCGCCTCGTTGAGCCTGTAGTGAAAAACCATCTGCTTCGGGTCGTTGGTCATGTTATCCTTGTTTTCACGTAGGTCGAAATAAAGTACTGGGTATAAATCCTTGAAGTTGTTGGGCTGAAGCTGAACACCGGTGTTGTAGTCGTTTTTGCGGTACCGGTAGTTCATTAAGTCATTAAGAATGCGCAGTTTGAAGTTTTCGTCGTAGTCCAGCTCCGGATAGTACTGTGAAGAGCCGTATTGTAGCCGGCAGGTCGCTAGCTTGGCTGAATTGTCTCCATCAATGTCAAAGGTGTCAAAGAAGTAGGGGTTTTGGGTCAAGGCCTTCTCCTTCCTTGACTGTTGAATGAAAATGAAAACATGTTTGGCATCCTTTATACCAGGATTTATCTGCCACGAACCAAAAGCGTCACGCCGGCTACTGCTGGGTTGGATCATTTCATTCAGGTACGTCCATTTCTGAGGTTTCAAAAAGTTTTCGTTTGCGAGCTTCTGTCCTTCGCTGGTGAAACGCAGCAATGGAACCCACAGCTCGAAGTTTCTCACCACTACCCTGCGATTGGTGCCATCGTTTTGCCAAATCAGCTCTGCATCCGATTGTAACTCAATTTCAAACTCCATCTGCATTGGGGGGAGAAGCTTGTCACCCAACTCTTCGAAAAATGAGTACCTGTTAAGCGGTATGAGGGTTTCAACCGTGAGACCGGCATGGGCAAGTAAACCCCTTTCTCTGATTCCAAGGTTAGTGGCAGCGACGGCCGTTACATTGCTATTCGTTGTATCCAAATACCAAAACTGGTTTTTCGCTGCGCTCCTTGCAAAGTCATCAGAAAAATCCAACAAGTTTTTGATAAATATGAGCTTGTGAATGTTGTCTACGTTGTACATGTTTTTGCCCGATGATTTTACCACAAGTTTGTTTATCAGTGAAAATGAGCCGTTAATGGGTGCTGACCTAGCATCTGCTGCAACTTGCGCACCATCCGCGGTTGCCTCGAAAGTGAAATCAGCCCGGAAGTAGGCGTTATACCAGTCATACCAGTTGTCTCGGTCGGTGAGTGTGAATTTATAGTTTGTCTTTACCTGGTGCTGATTGTTTCCCGGGATGGTGATCGGTTTGTCTAACATGATACGAACATACTCTGTTTTTTCCAAATGCCTGTGGCTTCTGAACATCTTGCGGCCTATATATCTTTTTAAAAAATTATTTTAATTTTCTGCTATCAATTGGTTTACTTTCATCCTTGCAGCCTGACCCGCGTTTAAAATCTGTTGCAACTTTTTCCGTGAATCCCCGCTTAACTGAGTTGCTACGCCAGGGTTTAGCATCTTCTTCAGTTTTTGTTTCGACTCTGTACTAAGTTTCTGTGATGGGGTCTTTTTACCCTTAGGTTTTACACTTGGAGTCTTTTTACCCTTTGGTTTCACACTTGGGGTAGCAACTGAGTTGCTATTTCGCAAAACCGCTTGTATCTTGTCAGCCGCTTTTTCTTCTGCTTTTTCAGCCGCTTTTTTTAGCATTTGCTTCGAGGCTTTATTTACAGCCTTCTCCAACGTCTGACGGGTGACTTGCTTTTTGAACCGCTTTCCTATATTCATCAGGCTGTCTCTTACAACCCCCGTACCTTTGTGTCTGTATCTATATGTTCCGTTTGGCGCGTCATAATATCTCGCCCACTCGCTCGGATGATTCATTATTATACTTATGTGTAAATTATTTTCAATTATGAGCTATGTGTATCTTCTTCGATGATGATGCTTAAAGCCACGTCTTGGTCATTCAGATGCGCTTAGGTGTTTCTTCTTCAATGATGATGCTTAAAGCCACGTCTTGGTCATTCAGATCTATAATGTTGTTGCGTCCGTCCGTGATTTTGATATTTATCGCATTGATTCTATTTTTGTTCACCGGGTGCCACAAGAGACGGCGGGGCTCTTTTGAAAAGGGGTAGCTGACGGAGAGTTCAGCGGTTGAAAAAGAGAACATAACGTCGCCCCCGATGTTGTCTACAGCCCTTGTAATGAGGTCACAATGGATGTAGATCCAGTCGACACCTCTTGTTATATTTGGCACGCGGTCGCTCCTATTGTTCGCTCCATCTATTGTTTTCTTGTCAAAACCCAGCAACGCGGCAAATTCACCTCCACTTAGGTCAAGCTCGTAGCCGTCCTGCAACAGAATGACCGCCCGATACGTTGTGGTGTGAAAATACAGCTGAAAAATAAACTTGGATTTTTCATCCTTGGGATCCACTCTTCCGATTAGTGCCTGAATGGTGGTGTTGAGACCGTCGTAATCATACATTCCATCCGGAATTGTCACGGTTTTCCAGTTCTCTGATTTTTTCCGCCATTTGAACTCGTTGTTGTTGTACTGTTTCGCGATGTTGTACCACGAATATGTCATAGATACCAGCTCATTTAACGCCGCCTTGTACGATTTGGAGGGATCTAAAGCGATTGGCGGGTCAAACTTAATTGTGAAGTCATGTGACTTGCTGTTGGCGTTGTTTTGTTTGGCCAGCTGCGAGTCGAGCAACAGGTTGAAATGAAAATGGGTTGACATGTTGTTGCTTATATATTATCACTCAAATTTATGTGTTGTCAATGTGCTTATATAATTGTGCTCAAAATTTTGTGGGCTTCTTTTTGTGTTATTTCCTTTAGCTTTACCAGCAACCCTAACATCTGCTGGACCTGTTTTTTCAGCTTCAGTGAAGTGTTGCCCGCCTGTATAGACGCCAAGCTTAAGTGTAGCCTGTCAACCAAAGCGTTTGGATCAACACTTCCGCTTCCTTCCATTTCTCTGTCGGGTTCATCCTCATCAACATCGGGCATCAGCTGCTGTATGGGGATTTTAACCCCTCTTTTTCTCCTTTCAAGAATTTCATCTCTTGCCTTTTTTATGTCTGCCATTGTGTATTTGTAAAATTTTGATGTTTTGCTTTTTACCACATAGTTCGGATTGTCTTTATTTTTTGTTAACATGCTGTTTAGTGTCTGCAGGTCAACTGACTCTGATCCCTTGATAACCAGTTCTTGTGGTGACCCCCATTTACTCTCACTTTTACTTGGTTGCTCTTCTTCCATTTCTTCCATTAATTCTGTTTCTTCCTCTTCAGCTAAAGGTGGCAACGGTGTTGATGTAGGTGATAGTGGTGGTGATGATGTTGGTGATGGTGTAGGTGTTGGTAGAGGTGTTTCCGCATCCGGTCTAAAATCTCCGTCGAAGGGGTTGTTTAAATCAAACTCATCCATACCATAATCCGGGATTTCTTCTTTTGGTTCAGCAGCTGAGTTGCTATCCCCTACTTGGAGTTTGTCAAGCCGCGATGTGATAGGTTTGAACAAATCCTCACCTGATAGCTGGCCAAACCCTTTATTGATTTTGGTATTTTTTATCACCGCGAGGATTTTGTCGTTCTGCTGCTCAACTTCAGCCTTTTCGCTAGCAAGTTTTTGCCACTTCTTCATGGACATATTTTTGCCGTATATATAACAGAAAAAAATGAAAATTCCCAATTACGACCCCAGTTTGACTACAAAAAGTAATTACAAGCAAGGCCACCCTTGTATGCCAGCAGATACCTTTCGGATGCTTATTTGCGGGCCAAGCAACTCTGGTAAGACAAATATTCTCATGCATATGCTTTACAGGCTGTTGGTCTACGACAAAATTTACCTTTGCGCTAAGAACCTGCATCAAGACAAGTACCAATATATGCTTGATGATTTCGACACAAGAGTCAATCCTGTGGCTGACTATAATGTTATTGAAGCCGCCAACGATGTCATTCCTTTGGAAACGCTGTCCACTGACAATCAAAAGATTGTAATTTTCGATGACATGGTTTGTGAAAGCAACCAAAACGACATTATCGATTATTTTATCAACGGTCGCCACCGCAATTGCAGCGTCATTTATCTTTCTCAAAGCTATTTTAAGGTCCCCAAAAACATCCGAGATAATTGTAGCCACTTTTGCATTTTCAACTTTCTTCCTAGAGAAAATAACCGTATTGCTGATGAATTGGGAATTGACAGAGAGCTGCTTGAAAGGGCTACCGATGCTAAATATTCTTTTTTATACCACGACAAACCAAAAAAAACCACACTTAAAAATTTTGACGAAAATATATAGAGATGGGGTTTCTTAACGGTGCGACGGGTGCAACTCAAACACATGAAGAGTCTCCTTCAATCCGAGGGCAAGCTGGTCCTGCTGGTCCAACTGGCGCAACTGGAGCGCGTGGCCCTAAAGGTGAAAAAGGTGACAAGGGCGATACTGGCCCACAAGGTCCTAAAGGAGATAAAGGTGATGCTGGCGAAAAAGGATTAAAAGGCGAAAGAGGTCCACAAGGGCGAACCGGACCTGCTGGCCCTGCGGGAGCAACGGGACCTACGGGACCAGCCGGAGCTACAGGACCCGCGGGACCGACTGGAGCAACTGGACCTGCGGGTTCGAAAGGAGCTATGGGGGATAAAGGTGAAAAAGGGGAAAAGGGTGATAGTGGGGATATGTCACTCGCCGCTATTACTGGAGATATTGTCATGAACGACCATGCAATCAAACAGCTCGCAAATCCTGTCGGCGATCAAGATGCTGTCAATCTCACTTCAATGAAAAAATATGTGGGCTCCTCTGCAATTACAACTGGGCACGCCCATAAAAAGAATGACTTAGGTTTTTTAACCCAAAGGGTTGGTGTTTCAGCTGTAAACAATATTTCTTCTGTTACCGTTGAAGACTTTACATCCAACCTTCACAGTGTCAATAAAAAGGCTTACACTTTTAACATTATAAAAACAAGTGACAATTCTTTCAACTCGCGTTTGGCGTTGAATAAAACACCTCTAAAAGAAGGAGAGTATACTATATGTGTTGAGTTCTTTTACCCTAAAAACAAAAACGACCAAAACTGGTTTCTTAACCCTTTAAACAAGTTGGCCTCCAGTACTATTACCTACCACACCAAACGCTTTGCCACCCATAACCCTCCATATATAAGGATCATTTTTAATACTTACAAATCAAAAGATAAGAATGACGACACTATCTATTTTGACATTTTAAATCCAGGTTATGATGGTTCAGCATCTAGTGAAAAGGCCGCTTTAATCATTTACGGTGTTAAGGGGTATCAATCTGATATAGACGGGATTATTTACGATGATGTTTTCTTTCTCGATCCCGACGGTGATTTTACTCTACAAACAAATTTAGATATGAACGGCTTTTCATTGAAAAATTATGATCGAGGGTACAAAATAGAAAACGATACTATCAAATTACAAAAAGATTTAGATCTAAGTGGTTATGTTATAAGAAATTTGCAACCAAGAATAGTAATAACTGGAGAATGGGTCTACAATGAAAATAAAGGAGGTGATAGAGTTTTTGTTAAATTCGGTAATAACATTCGTGTAATGGCGCCATTTCCTTGCTTAATTGAGGGTGTCTCAGCTTTAATTATCGAACTAAAGGGTGCCTCTCGAACTTATGAAAGAATAGGTTTTGGTTTTAGAGTACCCGGCAGTTTGTTAACTGACACTCCATTTACAAGCGTACGTAATGCTGATGGTTTACAATACCAATATGCTGCGCCCCAAGGTTCTGACGGTTCAAGAATAAGATTAGATTCGGGACAATATTTTGCACTTACTTTATCTCAGCCTGGCCGCGCAGAATCACAACTAGTTAATACAAAACGCGTATTAGTAAGTTTAATTTTAATAGACGATTTTTCTTTTAGGTAGTAAGTTCGCCGTCACGCAAAGACTCCTCTCCATTTTGAGGAGAAAGATCTCTTGAAGCACTCATCATAATCATTTTCATCAAAAATAGGATAGCCGAGATAGTGTCTGAATCCATTTCTAATGCACAGATTACAGAGACCATTTCGCGAACATCTGCTTCTGTCACATTTATAACAGAACAAGACCCTTACAATTTGTTTATTGCGATCACAAAATGGAGCTTCATTAATTGCAGCATGAACTTTATCCCAGCCAAGAGTTTTTCGCTGTCTGAGCTTCATTTTAATATATCCTTTAGAGATTTCTTTTCTGACATCGTCCCAGCCAAGCATTTTACGCTGCCAGAGTTTTATTACAATATACTCCTTGCGGATTTTTTCTCGAAGTTCTTGTGGAAGTGCTTGTATCAGTTCTAATGTATCCATCTCTTCTTGTTACTTATTTACCTGTTGTTAACCTGTTTATTCACTTTGTTTGCGTTTCTTTAAATTGCAGTCCGCCGTCTTCGAAAAAAACTTTATCTATGAAGCTTATTAGCTGTTTATTGTCTCTGGCCGCTCTGTCCCGCTGGTATTCTGCCCATGCTTCATCCGTGTATGGGATGCATTGGTTTAGGGTCTTCTTGATTTTCATTCCATCGATGTACACATAGGGGTCTTCTTGATATTTTTTTATTTCTTCTTCGAACTTTTTCGCTGCTTCCGCCATTATCTCAGCCAGTTTTTTATTTAAAAGCTTTTGCATGAGTGACATTTACAGCCCGCTGCTTTTGTCCAAATGGTGGCAAAAAAATACACAGCATAAATATACCTGTGCAAAATGCTTGTGTCGGTCCACATGCTCGTGTGCGCTATCATAGACCTTTCTTCCCCCTCTTGGGTAAATGATGTCAAACTTATTACGGCTCAAGCTGTGGAAGCTATTCTTGATGCTTCTGAACGGCCTATAAACTTATCTCCCCCCCTAAAACTTCAAACTTTTCTTTATTATGTACTCTACCTGTTCCTGGCTAAACTCATTTGCCATTATTCTGCGGCACAGCTGTTGAGTCATTATCGGTGTTTCATAAACCGGTTCTCCCGATCCCGTCAAATCGTACTCTTCCATGTCTGTTAAGTCGACTTCTTCTTGTTCACTTATGTCGTCTAAAATTGTGTCCGGTTGTATAAGTGTGTTCTTTAAATCTTGTGGGCTCATTGTTTTCATTGCTGTGAGCAGCTCGTCTGAAATGTGTATTGGTGGATCTGTAACTTGACCCTGATCCGGTTCTGTGATAAATAATGTACTATGTCGGCTGTACAGTTTTTTGGTTTTTTTCTCACTTTGGTTAATAATTCCTTTTCTTCCTCGTCCCATTGTTTACCTGACTGTTGCAACCCTCTAAATGGGTGCTCTTTTGATTTGGGGTTGATGTTGTAAGTAGTAGAGTTGGAATTCAAATAAAACTACCGAGCAGGACCTACATTTCACCTCTTTCCGGGACTTAGTCAGGGACTAAATCGGACACGCGAACTTGTGAGCGTGTTTGATTTGTTGTCCCTGACTACTAGTCCCGGAAAGAGGTGAATAATGTAGGTTCGCCCGAGGTGGTTTTATTTGAATTCCAACTCTACTACTAACGCAGAAGCCGTCCCCGAGCTCAGATCATGAGAAAATCAATTTTTACGGCCGAATCGCAATTTTCATGAAATTGGGTGCTCACGGCCAAAATAACGCAGAAGCCGTCCCCGAGCTCAGATCATGAGAAAATCAATTTTTACGGCCGAATCGCAATTTTCATGAAATTGGGTGCTCACGGCCTAAATCAACGCAGAAGCCGTCCCCGAGCTCAGATCATGAGAAAATCAATTTTTACGGCCGAATCGCAATTTTCATGAAATTGGGTGCTCACGGCCCAAATCAACGCAGAAGCCGTCCCCGAGCTCAGATCATGAGAAAATCAATTTTTACGGCCGAATCGCAATTTTCATGAAATTGGGTGCTCACGGCCCAAATCAACGCAGAAGCCGTCCCCGAGCTCAGATCATGAGAAAATCAATTTTTACGGCCGAATCGCAATTTTCATGAAATTGGGTGCTCACGGCCCAAATCAACGCAGAAGCCGTCCCCGAGCTCAGATCATGAGAAAATCAATTTTTACGGCCGAATCGCAATTTTCATGAAATTGGGTGCTCACGGCCTAAATCAACGCAGAAGCCGTCCCCGAGCTCAGATCATGAGAAAATCAATTTTTACGGCCGAATCGCAATTTTCATGAAATTGGGTGCTCACGGCCCAAATCAACGCAGAAGCCGTCCCCGAGCTCAGATCATGAGAAAATCAATTTTTACGGCCGAATCGCAATTTTCATGAAATTGGGTGCTCACGGCCCAAATCAACGCAGAAGCCGTCCCCGAGCCCAGATCATGAGAAAATCAATTTTTACGGCCGAATCGCAATTTTCATGAAATTGGGTGCTCACGGCCCAAATCAACGCAGAAGCCGTCCCCGAGCCCAGATCATGAGAAAATCAATTTTTACGGCCGAATCGCAATTTTCATGAAATTGGGTGCTCACGGCCCAAATCAACGCAGAAGCCGTCCCCGAGCTCAGATCATGAGAAAATCAATTTTTACGGCCGAATCGCAATTTTCATGAAATTGGGTGCTCACGGCCCAAATCAACGCAGAAGCCGTCCCCGAGCTCAGATCATGAGAAAATCAATTTTTACGGCCGAATCGCAATTTTCATGAAATTGGGTGCTCACGGCCCAAATCAACGCAGAAGCCGTCCCCGAGCTCAGATCATGAGAAAATCAATTTTTACGGCCGAATCGCAATTTTCATGAAATTGGGTGCTCACGGCCCAAATCAACGCAGAAGCCGTCCCCGAGCTCAGATCATGAGAAAATCAATTTTTACGGCCGAATCGCAATTTTCATGAAATTGGGTGCTCACGGCCCAAATCAACGCAGAAGCCGTCCCCGAGCTCAGATCATGAGAAAATCAATTTTTACGGCCGAATCGCAATTTTCATGAAATTGGGTGCTCACGGCCCAAATCAACGCAGAAGCCGTCCCCGAGCTCAGATCATGAGAAAATCAATTTTTACGGCCGAATCGCAATTTTCATGAAATTGGGTGCTCACGGCCCAAATCAACGCAGAAGCCGTCCCCGAGCTCAGATCATGAGAAAATCAATTTTTACGGCCGAATCGCAATTTTCATGAAATTGGGTGCTCACGGCCCAAATCAACGCAGAAGCCGTCCCCGAGCTCAGATCATGAGAAAATCAATTTTTACGGCCGAATCGCAATTTTCATGAAATTGGGTGCTCACGGCCCAAATCAACGCAGAAGCCGTCCCCGAGCTCAGATCATGAGAAAATCAATTTTTACGGCCGAATCGCAATTTTCATGAAATTGGGTGCTCACGGCCCAAATCAACGCAGAAGCCGTCCCCGAGCTCAGATCATGAGAAAATCAATTTTTACGGCCGAATCGCAATTTTCATGAAATTGGGTGCTCACGGCCCAAATCAACGCAGAAGCCGTCCCCGAGCTCAGATCATGAGAAAATCAATTTTTACGGCCGAATGCAATTTTCATGAAATTGGGTGCTCACGGCCCAAATCAACGCAGAAGCCGTCCCCGAGCTCAGATCATGAGAAAATCAATTTTTACGGCCGAATCGCAATTTTCATGAAATTGGGTGCTCACGGCCCAAATCAACGCAGAAGCCGTCCCCGAGCTCAGATCATGAGAAAATCAATTTTTACGGCCGAATTGCAATTTTCATGAAATTGGGTGCTCACGGCCCAAATCAACGCAGAAGCCGTCCCCGAGCTCAGATCATGAGAAAATCAATTTTTACGGCCGAATCGCAATTTTCATGAAATTGGGTGCTCACGGCCCAAATCAACGCAGAAGCCGTCCCCGAGCTCAGATCATGAGAAAATCAATTTTTACGGCCGAATCGCAATTTTCATGAAATTGGGTGCTCACGGCCCAAATCAACGCAGAAGCCGTCCCCGAGCTCAGATCATGAGAAAATCAATTTTTACGGCCGAATCGCAATTTTCATGAAATTGGGTGCTCACGACCCAAATCAACGCAGAAGCCGTCCCCGAGCTCAGATCATGAGAAAATCAATTTTTACGGCCGAATCGCAATTTTCATGAAATTGGGTGCTCACCGCCCAAATCAACGCAGAAGCCGTCCCCGAGCTCAGATCATGAGAAAATCAATTTTTACGGCCGAATCGCAATTTTCATGAAATTGGGTGCTCACGGCCCAAATCAACGCAGAAGCCGTCCCCGAGCTCAGATCATCAGAAAATCAATTTTTACGGCCGAATCGCAATTTTCATGAAATTGGGTGCTCACGGCCCAAATCAACGCAGAAGCCGTCCCCGAGCTCAGATCATCAGAAAATCAATTTTTACGGCCGAATCGCAATTTTCATGAAATTGGGTGCTCACGGCCCAAATCAACGCAGAAGCCGTCCCCGAGCTCAGATCATGAGAAAATCAATTTTTACGGCCGAATCGCAATTTTCATGAAATTGGGTGCTCACGACCCAAATCAACGCAGAAGCCGTCCCCGAGCTCAGATCATGAGAAAATCAATTTTTACGGCCGAATCGCAATTTTCATGAAATTGGGTGCTCACGGCCCAAATCAACGCAGAAGCCGTCCCCGAGCTCAGATCATGAGAAAATCAATTTTTACGGCCGAATCGCAATTTTAATGAAATTGGGTGCTCACGGCCCAAATCAACGCAGAAGCCGTCCCCGAGCTCAGATCATGAGAAAATCAATTTTTACGGCCGAATCGCAATTTTCATGAAATTGGGTGCTCACGGCCCAAATCAACGCAGAAGCCGTCCCCGAGCTCAGATCATGAGAAAATCAATTTTTACGGCCGAATCGCAATTTTCATGAAATTGGGTGCTCACGGCCCAAATCAACGCAGAAGCCGTCCCCGAGCTCAGATCATGAGAAAATCAATTTTTACGGCCGAATCGCAATTTTCATGAAATTGGGTGCTCACGGCCCAAATCAACGCAGAAGCCGTCCCCGAGCTCAGATCATGAGAAAATCAATTTTTACGGCCGAATCGCAATTTTCATGAAATTGGGTGCTCACGGCCCAAATCAACGCAGAAGCCGTCCCCGAGCTCAGATCATGAGAAAATCAATTTTTACGGCCGAATCGCAATTTTCATGAAATTGGGTGCTCACGGCCCAAATCAACGCAGAAGCCGTCCCCGAGCTCAGATCATGAGAAAATCAATTTTTACGGCCGAATCGCAATTTTCATGAAATTGGGTGCTCACGGCCCAAATCAACGCAGAAGCGGTCCCCGAGCTCAGATCATCAGAAAATCAATTTTTACGGCCGAATCGCAATTTTCATGAAATTGGGTGCTCACGGCCCAAATCAACGCAGAAGCCGTCCCCGAGCTCAGATCATGAGAAAATCAATTTTTACGGCCGAATCGCAATTTTCATGAAATTGGGTGCTCACGGCCCAAATCAACGCAGAAGCCGTCCCCGAGCTCAGATCATCTGAAAATCAATTTCTACGGCCGAATCGCAATTTTCATGAAATTGGGTGCTCACGGCCCAAATCAACGCAGAAGCCGTCCCCGAGCTCAGATCATGAGAAAATCAATTTTTACGGCCGAATCGCAATTTTCATGAAATTGGGTACTCACGGCCCAAATCGACGCAGAAGGTGTCCCCGAGCTCAGATCATGAGAAAATCAATTTTTACGGCCGAATGGCAATTTTCATGAAATTGGGTGCTCACGGCCCAAATCGACGCAGAAGCTGTCCCCGAGTTCAGATCATGAGAAAATCAATTTTTACGGGCGACTCGATATTTTGACTAAATCGGGTGCTCACGGCACAAATCGACGAAGAAGCTGTCCCGGAGCTCAGATCATGAGACAATCAATTTTTACGGGCGACTCGATATTTTCATGAAATTGGGTGCTCACGGCCCAAATTGGCGCACAAGCGGTCCCGAGCTCAGATCATGAGAAAATCAATTTTTACGGCCGAATCGCAATTTTCATGAAATTGGGTACTCACGGCCCAAATCGACGCAGAAGCTGTCCCCGAGCTCAGATCATGAGAAATTCAATTTTTACGGCCGAATGGCAATTTTCATGAAATTGGGTGGTCACGGCCCAAATCGACACAGAAGCTGTCCCCGAGCTCAGATCATGAGAAAATCAATTTTTACGGCCGACTCGCAATTTTCATGAAATTGGATGCTCACGGCCCAAATCGACGCAGAAGCTGTCCCCGAGCTCAGATCATGAGACAATCAATTTTTACAGCCGAATCGCAATTTTCATAAAAATAAGGTGGTCACGGCCCAAATCGGCGCACAAGCGGTCCCCGAGCTCAGATCATGAGAAAATCAATTTTTACGGCCGAATCGCAATTTTCATGAAATTGGGTGCACACGGCCCAAATCGACGCAGAAGCTGTCCCCGAGCTCAGATCATGAGAAAATCAATTTTTACGGGCGACTCGATATTTTCATGAAATTGGGTGCTCACGGCACAAATCGACGCAGAAGCTGTCCCCGAGCTCAGATCATGAGACAATCAATTTTTACGGCCGAATCGCAATTTTCATGAAATTGGGTGCTCACGGCCCAAATCGACGCAGAAGCTGTCCCCGAGCTCAGATCATGAGAAAATCAATTTTTACGGCCGAATGGCAATTTTCATGAAATTGGGTGCTCACGGCCCAAATCGACGCAGAAGCTGTCCCCGAGCTCAGATCATGAGAAAATCAATTTTTACGGGCGACTCGATATTTTCATGAAATTGGGTGCTCACGGCACAAATCGACGAAGAAGCTGTCCCGGAGCTTAGATCATAAGACAATCAATTTTTACCGCCGAATCGCAATTTTCATGAAATTGGGTGCTCACGGCCCAAATCGGCGCACAAGCGGTCCCGAGCTCAGATCATGAGAAAATCAATTTTTACCGCCGAATCGCAATTTTTATGAAATTGGGTACTCACGGCCCAAATCGACGCAGAAGCTGTCCCCGAGCTCAGATCATGAGACAATCAATTTTTACGGCCGAATCGCAACTTTCATGAAATTGGGTGCTCACGGCCCAAATCGGCAAACAACCGGTCCCCGAGCTCAGATCATGAGAAAATCAATTTTTACGGCCGACTCGCAATTTTCATGAAATTGGATGCTCACGGCCCAAATCGACGCAGAAGCTGTCCCCGAGCTCAGATCATGAGACAATCAATTTTTACGGCCGAATCGCAATTTTCATAAAAATTTGGTGGTCACGGCCCAAATCGGCGCACAAGCGGTCCCCGAGCTCAGATCATGAGAAAATCAATTTTTACGGCCGAATCGCAATTTTCATGAAATTGGGTGCGCACGGCCCAAATCGACGCAGAAGCTGTCCCCGAGCTCAGATCATGAGAAAATCAATTTTTACGGGCGACTCGATATTTTCATGAAATTGGGTGCTCACGGCACAAATCGACGCAGAAGCTGTCCCCGAGCTCAGATCATGAGAAAATCAATTTTTACCGCCGAATCGCAATTTTCATGAAATTGGGTGCTCACGACCCAAATCGACGCAGAAGCTGTCCCCGAGCTCAGATCATGAGAAATTCAATTTTTACGGCCGAATCGCAATTTTCATGAAATTGGGTGCTCACGGCCCAAATCAACGCAGAAGCCGTCCCCGAGCTCAGATCATGAGAAAATCAATTTTTACGGCCGAATCGCAATTTTCATGAAATTGGGTGCTCACCGCCCAAATCAACGCAGAAGCCGTCCCCGAGCTCAGATCATGAGAAAATCAATTTTTACGGCCGAATCGCAATTTTCATGAAATTGGGTGCTCACGGCCCAAATCAACGCAGAAGCCGTCCCCGAGCTCAGATCATGAGAAAATCAATTTTTACGGCCGAATCGCAATTTTCATGAAATTGGGTGCTCACGGCCCAAATCAACGCAGAAGCCGTCCCCGAGCTCAGATCATGAGAAAATCAATTTTTACGGCCGAATCGCAATTTTCATGAAATTGGGTGCTCACGGCCCAAATCAACGCAGAAGCCGTCCCCGAGCTCAGATCATGAGAAAATCAATTTTTACGGCCGAATCGCAATTTTCATGAAATTGGGTGCTCACGGCCCAAATCAACGCAGAAGCCGTCCCCGAGCTCAGATCATGAGAAAATCAATTTTTACGGCCGAATCACAATTTTCATGAAATTGGGTGCTCACGGCCCAAATCAACGCAGAAGCCGTCCCCGAGCTCAGATCATAAGAAAATCAATTTTTACGGCCGAATCGCAATTTTCATGAAATTGGGTGCTCACGGCCCAAATCAACGCAGAAGCCGTCCCCGAGCGCAGATCATGAGAAAATCAATTTTTACGGCCGAATCGCAATTTTCATGAAATTGGGTGCTCACGGCCCAAATCAACGCAGAAGCCGTCCCCGAGCTCAGATCATGAGAAAATCAATTTTTACGGCCGAATCGCAATTTTCATGAAATTGGGTGCTCACGGCCCAAATCAACGCAGAAGCCGTCCCCGAGCTCAGATCATGAGAAAATCAATTTTTACGGCCGAATCGCAATTTTCATGAAATTGGGTGCTCACGGCCCAAATCAACGCAGAAGCCGTCCCCGAGCTCAGATCATCAGAAAATCAATTTTTACGGCCGAATCGCAATTTTCATGAAATTGGGTGCTCACGGCCCAAATCAACGCAGAAGCCGTCCCCGAGCTCAGATCATGAGAAAATCAATTTTTACGGCCGAATCGCAATTTTCATGAAATTGGGTGCTCACGGCCCAAATCAACGCAGAAGCCGTCCCCGAGCTCAGATCATGAGAAAATCAATTTTTACGGCCGAATCGCAATTTTCATGAAATTGGGTGCTCACGGCCCAAATCAACGCAGAAGCCGTCCCCGAGCTCAGATCATGAGAAAATCAATTTTTACGGCCGAATCGCAATTTTCATGAAATTGGGTGCTCACGGCCCAAATCAACGCAGAAGCCGTCCCCGAGCTCAGATCATCAGAAAATCAATTTTTACGGCCGAATCGCAATTTTCATGAAATTGGGTGCTCACGGCCCAAATCAACGCAGAAGCCGTCCCCGAGCTCAGATCATGAGAAAATCAATTTTTACGGCCGAATCGCAATTTTCATGAAATTGGGTGCTCACGGCCCAAATCAACGCAGAAGCCGTCCCCGAGCTCAGATCATCTGAAAATCAATTTTTACGGCCGAATCGCAATTTTCATGAAATTGGGTGCTCACGGCCCAAATCAACGCAGAAGCCGTCCCCGAGCTCACATCATGAGAAAATCAATTTTTACGGCCGAATCGCAATTTTCATGAAATTGGGTGCTCACGGCCCAAATCAACGCAGAAGCCGTCCCCGAGCTCAGATCATCAGAAAATCAATTTTTACGGCCGAATCGCAATTTTCATGAAATTGGGTGCTCACGGCCCAAATCAACGCAGAAGCCGTCCCCGAGCTCAGATCATGAGAAAATCAATTTTTACGGCCGAATCGCAATTTTCATGAAATTGGGTGCTCACGGCCCAAATCAACGCAGAAGCCGTCCCCGAGCTCAGATCATCAGAAAATCAATTTTTACGGCCGAATCGCAATTTTCATGAAATTGGGTGCTCACGGCCCAAATCAACGCAGAAGCCGTCCCCGAGCTCAGATCATGAGAAAATCAATTTTTACGGCCGAATCGCAATTTTCATGAAATTGGGTGCTCACGGCCCAAATCAACGCAGAAGCCGTCCCCGAGCTCATTTCATCTGAAAATCAATTTTTACGGCCGAATCGCAATTTTCATGAAATTGGGTGCTCACGGCCCAAATCAACGCAGAAGCCGTCCCCGAGCTCACATCATGAGAAAATCAATTTTTACGGCCGAATCGAAATTTTCATGAAATTGGGTGCTCACGGCCCAAATCAACGCAGAAGCCGTCCCCGAGCTCAGATCATGAGAAAATCAATTTTTACGGCCGAATCGCAATTTTCATGAAATTGGGTGCTCACGGCCCAAATCAACGCAGAAGCCGTCCCCGAGCTCAGATCATGAGAAAATCAATTTTTACGGCCGAATCGCAATTTTCATGAAATTGGGTGCTCACGGCCCAAATCAACGCAGAAGCCGTCCCCGAGCTCAGATCATGAGAAAATCAATTTTTACGGCCGAATCGCAATTTTCATGAAATTGGGTGCTCACGGCCCAAATCAACGCAGAAGCCGTCCCCGAGCTCAGATCATGAGAAAATCAATTTTTACGGCCGAATCACAATTTTCATGAAATTGGGTGCTCACGGCCCAAATCAACGCAGAAGCCGTCCCCGAGCTCAGATCATAAGAAAATCAATTTTTACGGCCGAATCGCAATTTTCATGAAATTGGGTGCTCACGGCCCAAATCAACGCAGAAGCCGTCCCCGAGCGCAGATCATGAGAAAATCAATTTTTACGGCCGAATGGCAATTTTCATGAAATTGGGTGCTCACGGCCCAAATCAACGCAGAAGCCGTCCCCGAGCTCAGATCATCAGAAAATCAATTTTTACGGCCGAATCGCAATTTTCATGAAATTGGGTGCTCACGGCCCAAATCAACGCAGAAGCCGTCCCCGAGCTCAGATCATGAGAAAATCAATTTTTACGGCCGAATCGCAATTTTCATGAAATTGGGTGCTCACGGCCCAAATCAACGCAGAAGCCGTCCCCGAGCTCAGATCATCAGAAAATCAATTTTTACGGCCGAATCGCAATTTTCATGAAATTGGGTGCTCACGGCCCAAATCAACGCAGAAGCCGTCCCCGAGCTCAGATCATGAGAAAATCAATTTTTACGGCCGAATCGCAATTTTCATGAAATTGGGTGCTCACGGCCCAAATCAACGCAGAAGCCGTCCCCGAGCTCAGATCATGAGAAAATCAATTTTTACGGCCGAATCGCAATTTTCATGAAATTGGGTGCTCACGGCCCAAATCAACGCAGAAGCCGTCCCCGAGCTCAGATCATGAGAAAATCAATTTTTACGGCCGAATCGCAATTTTCATGAAATTGGGTGCTCACGGCCCAAATCAACGCAGAAGCCGTCCCCGAGCTCAGATCATGAGAAAATCAATTTTTACGGCCGAATCGCAATTTTCATGAAATTGGGTGCTCACGGCCCAAATCAACGCAGAAGCCGTCCCCGAGCTCAGATCATGAGAAAATCAATTTTTACGGCCGAATCGCAATTTTCATGAAATTGGGTGCTCACGGCCCAAATCAACGCAGAAGCCGTCCCCGAGCTCAGATCATGAGAAAATCAATTTTTACGGCCGAATCGCAATTTTCATGAAATTGGGTGCTCACGGCCCAAATCAACGCAGAAGCCGTCCCCGAGCTCAGATCATGAGAAAATCAATTTTTACGGCCGAATCGCAATTTTCATGAAATTGGGTGCTCACGGCCCAAATCAACGCAGAAGCCGTCCCCGAGCTCAGATCATGAGAAAATCAATTTTTACGGCCGAATCGCAATTTTCATGAAATTGGGTGCTCACGGCCCAAATCAACGCAGAAGCCGTCCCCGAGCTCAGATCATGAGAAAATCAATTTTTACGGCCAAATCGCAATTTTCATGAAATTGGGTGCTCACGGCCCAAATCAACGCAGAAGCCGTCCCCGAGCTCAGATCATCAGAAAATCAATTTTTACGGCCGAATCGCAATTTTCATGAAATTGGGTGCTCACGGCCCAAATCAACGCAGAAGCCGTCCCCGAGCTCAGATCATCAGAAAATCAATTTTTACGGCCGAATCGCAATTTTCATGAAATTGGGTGCTCACGGCCCAAATCAACGCAGAAGCCGTCCCCGAGCTCAGATCATGAGAAAATCAATTTTTACGGCCGAATCGCAATTTTCATGAAATTGGGTGCTCACGGCCCAAATCAACGCAGAAGCCGTCCCCGAGCTCAGATCATCAGAAAATCAATTTTTACGGCCGAATCGCAATTTTCATGAAATTGGGTGCTCACGGCCCAAATCAACGCAGAAGCCGTCCCCGAGCTCAGATCATGAGAAAATCAATTTTTACGGCCGAATCGCAATTTTCATGAAATTGAGTGCTCACGGCCCAAATCAACGCAGAAGCCGTCCCCGAGCTCAGATCATCTGAAAATCAATTTTTACGGCCGAATCGCAATTTTCATGAAATTGGGTGCTCACGGCCCAAATCAACGCAGAAGCCGTCCCCGAGCTCACATCATGAGAAAATCAATTTTTACGGCCGAATCGCAATTTTCATGAAATTGGGTGCTCACGGCCCAAATCAACGCAGAAGCCGTCCCCGAGCTCAGATCATCAGAAAATCAATTTTTACGGCCGAATCGCAATTTTCATGAAATTGGGTGCTCACGGCCCAAATCAACGCAGAAGCCGTCCCCGAGCTCAGATCATGAGAAAATCAATTTTTACGGCCGAATCGCAATTTTCATGAAATTGGGTGCTCACGGCCCAAATCAACGCAGAAGCCGTCCCCGAGCTCAGATCATCAGAAAATCAATTTTTACGGCCGAATCGCAATTTTCATGAAATTGGGTGCTCACGGCCCAAATCAACGCAGAAGCCGTCCCCGAGCTCAGATCATGAGAAAATCAATTTTTACGGCCGAATCGCAATTTTCATGAAATTGGGTGCTCACGGCCCAAATCAACGCAGAAGCCGTCCCCGAGCTCATTTCATCTGAAAATCAATTTTTACGGCCGAATCGCAATTTTCATGAAATTGGGTGCTCACGGCCCAAATCAACGCAGAAGCCGTCCCCGAGCTCAGATCATGAGAAAATCAATTTTTACGGCCGAATCGCAATTTTCATGAAATTGGGTGCTCACGGCCCAAATCAACGCAGAAGCCGTCCCCGAGCTCAGATCATCAGAAAATCAATTTTTACGGCCGAATCGCAATTTTCATGAAATTGGGTGCTCACGGCCCAAATCAACGCAGAAGCCGTCCCCGAGCTCAGATCATGAGAAAATCAATTTTTACGGCCGAATCGCAATTTTCATGAAATTGGGTGCTCACGGCCCAAATCAACGCAGAAGCCGTCCCCGAGCTCAGATCATCAGAAAATCAATTTTTACGGCCGAATCGCAATTTTCATGAAATTGGGTGCTCACGGCCCAAATCAACGCAGAAGCCGTCCCCGAGCTCAGATCATGAGAAAATCAATTTTTACGGCCGAATCGCAATTTTCATGAAATTGGGTACTCACGGCCCAAATCGACGCAGAAGGTGTCCCCGAGCTCAGATCATGAGAAAATCAATTTTTACGGCCGAATGGCAATTTTCATGAAATTGGGTGCTCACGGCCCAAATCGACGCAGAAGCTGTCCCCGAGCTCAGATCATGAGAAAATCAATTTTTACGGGCGACTCGATATTTTGACTAAATCGGGTGCTCACGGCACAAATCGACGAAGAAGCTGTCCCGGAGCTCAGATCATGAGACAATCAATTTTTACGGGCGACTCGATATTTTCATGAAATTGGGTGCTCACGGCCCAAATTGGCGCACAAGCGGTCCCGAGCTCAGATCATGAGAAAATCAATTTTTACGGCCGAATCGCAATTTTCATGAAATTGGGTACTCACGGCCCAAATCGACGCAGAAGCTGTCCCCGAGCTCAGATCATGAGAAATTCAATTTTTACGGCCGAATGGCAATTTTCATGAAATTGGGTGGTCACGGCCCAAATCGACACAGAAGCTGTCCCCGAGCTCAGATCATGAGAAAATCAATTTTTACGGCCGACTCGCAATTTTCATGAAATTGGATGCTCACGGCCCAAATCGACGCAGAAGCTGTCCCCGAGCTCAGATCATGAGACAATCAATTTTTACAGCCGAATCGCAATTTTCATAAAAATAAGGTGGTCACGGCCCAAATCGGCGCACAAGCGGTCCCCGAGCTCAGATCATGAGAAAATCAATTTTTACGGCCGAATCGCAATTTTCATTAAATTGGGTTCTTACGACCCAAATCGGCGCACAAGCGGTCCCCGAGATCAGATCATGAGAAAATCAATTTTTACGGCCGACTCGCAATTTTCATGAAATTGGATGCTCACGGCCCAAATCGACGCAGAAGCTGTCCGCAAGGTCGGATCATGACAAATTCAATTTTTACGGCCGTATAACTATTTTCATGAAATTGGGTGCTCACGGCCCAAATCGGCGCAAAAGCTTGCCCGAGCTCAGATCATGAGAAAATCAATTTTTACGGCCGAATCGCAATTTTCATGAAATTTGCTTCTCACGGCCCAAATCTGCGCACCCGCGGTCCCCGAGCTCAGATCATGAGAAAATATATTTTTACGGCCGAATCGCAATTTTCATGAAATTGGGTGCTCACGCGTCAAAACGGCGCACAAGCGGTCCCCGAGCTCAGATCATGAGAAAATCAATTTTTACGGCCGAATCGCAATTTTCATGAAATTGGGTGCTCACGGCCCAAATCAACGCAGAAGCCGTCCCCGAGCTCAGATCATCAGAAAATCAATTTTTACGGCCGAATCGCAATTTTCATGAAATTGGGTGCTCACGGCCCAAATCAACGCAGAAGCCGTCCCCGAGCTCAGATCATGAGAAAATCAATTTTTACGGCCGAATCGCAATTTTCATGAAATTGGGTGCTCACGGCCCAAATCAACGCAGAAGCCGTCCCCGAGCTCAGATCATCAGAAAATCAATTTTTACGGCCGAATCGCAATTTTCATGAAATTGGGTGCTCACGGCCCAAATCAACGCAGAAGCCGTCCCCGAGCTCAGATCATGAGAAAATCAATTTTTACGGCCGAATCGCAATTTTCATGAAATTGGGTGCTCACGACCCAAATCAACGCAGAAGCCGTCCCCGAGCTCAGATCATCAGAAAATCAATTTTTACGGCCGAATCGCAATTTTCATGAAATTGGGTGCTCACGGCCCAAATCAACGCAGAAGCCGTCCCCGAGCTCAGATCATGAGAAAATCAATTTTTACGGCCGAATCGCAATTTTCATGAAATTGGGTGCTCACGGCCCAAATCAACGCAGAAGCCGTCCCCGAGCTCAGATCATGAGAAAATCAATTTTTACGGCCGAATCGCAATTTTCATGAAATTGGGTGCTCACGGCCCAAATCAACGCAGAAGCCGTCCCCGAGCTCAGATCATGAGAAAATCAATTTTTACGGCCGAATCGCAATTTTCATGAAATTGGGTGCTCACGGCCCAAATCAACGCAGAAGCCGTCCCCGAGCTCAGATCATGAGAAAATCAATTTTTACGGCCGAATCGCAATTTTCATGAAATTGGGTGCTCACGGCCCAAATCAACGCAGAAGCCGTCCCCGAGCTCAGATCATGAGAAAATCAATTTTTACGGCCGAATCGCAATTTTCATGAAATTGGGTGCTCACGGCCCAAATCAACGCAGAAGCCGTCCCCGAGCTCAGATCATGAGAAAATCAATTTTTACGGCCGAATCGCAATTTTCATGAAATTGGGTGCTCACGGCCCAAATCAACGCAGAAGCCGTCCCCGAGCTCAGATCATCAGAAAATCAATTTTTACGGCCGAATCGCAATTTTCATGAAATTGGGTGCTCACGGCCCAAATCAACGCAGAAGCCGTCCCGGAGCTCAGATCATCAGAAAATCAATTTTTACGGCCGAATCGCAATTTTCATGAAATTGGGTGCTCACGGCCCAAATCAACGCAGAAGCCGTCCCCGAGCTCAGATCATCTGAAAATCAATTTTTACGGCCGAATCGCAATTTTCATGAAATTGGGTGCTCACGGCCCAAATCAACGCAGAAGCCGTCCCCGAGCTCACATCATGAGAAAATCAATTTTTACGGCCGAATCGCAATTTTCATGAAATTGGGTGCTCACGGCCCAAATCAACGCAGAAGCCGTCCCCGAGCTCAGATCATGAGAAAATCAATTTTTACGGCCGAATCGCAATTTTCATGAAATTGGGTACTCACGGCCCAAATCGACGCAGAAGGCGTCCCCGAGCTCAGATCATGAGAAAATCAATTTTTACGGCCGAATGGCAATTTTCATGAAATTGGGTGCTCACGGCCCAAATCGACGCAGAAGCTGTCCCCGAGCTCAGATCATGAGAAAATCAATTTTTACGGGCGACTCGATATTTTGACTAAATCGGGTGCTCACGGCACAAATCGACGAAGAAGCTGTCCCGGAGCTCAGATCATGAGACAATCAATTTTTACGGCCGAATCGCAATTTTCATGAAATTGGGTACTCACGGCCCAAATCGACGCAGAAGCTGTCCCCGAGCTCAGATCATGAGAAATTCAATTTTTACGGCCGAATGGCAATTTTCATGAAATTGGATGGTCACGGCCCAAATCGACACAGAAGCTGTCCCCGAGCTCAGATCATGAGAAAATCAATTTTTACGGCCGACTCGCAATTTTCATGAAATTGGATGCTCACGGCCGAAATCGACGCAGAAGCTGTCCCCGAGCTCAGATCATGAGACAATCAATTTTTACAGCCGAATCGCAATTTTCATAAAAATAAGGTGGTCACGGCCCAAATCGGCGCACAAGCGGTCCCCGAGCTCAGATCATGAGAAAATCAATTTTTACGGCCGAATCGCAATTTTCATGAAATTGGGTGCACACGGCCCAAATCGACGCAGAAGCTGTCCCCGAGCTCAGATCATGAGAAAATCAATTTTTACGGGCGACTCGATATTTTCATGAAATTGGGTGCTCACGGCACAAATCGACGCAGAAGCTGTCCCCGAGCTCAGATCATGAGACAATCAATTTTTACGGCCGAATCGCAATTTTAATGAAATTGGGTGCTCACGGCCCAAATCGACGCAGAAGCTGTCCCCGAGCTCAGATCATGAGAAAATCAATTTTTACGGCCGAATGGCAATTTTCATGAAATTGGGTGCTCACGGCCCAAATCGACGCAGAAGCTGTCCCCGAGCTCAGATCATGAGAAAATCAATTTTTACGGGCGACTCGATATTTTCATGAAATTGGGTGCTCACGGCACAAATCGACGAAGAAGCTGTCCCGGAGCTCAGATCATAAGACAATCAATTTTTACGGCCGAATCGCAATTTTCATGAAATTGGGTGCTCACGGCCCAAATCGGCGCACAAGCGGTCCCGAGCTCAGATCATGAGAAAATCAATTTTTACCGCCGAATCGCAATTTTTATGAAATTGGGTACTCACGGCCCAAATCGACGCAGAAGCTGTCCCCGAGCTCAGATCATGAGACAATCAATTTTTACGGCCGAATCGCAACTTTCATGAAATTGGGTGCTCACGGCCCAAATCGGCAAACAACCGGTCCCCGAGCTCAGATCATGAGAAAATCAATTTTTACGGCCGACTCGCAATTTTCATGAAATTGGATGCTCACGGCCCAAATCGACGCAGAAGCTGTCCCCGAGCTCAGATCATGAGACAATCAATTTTTACGGCCGAATCGCAATTTTCATAAAAATTTGGTGGTCACGGTCCAAATCGGCGCACAAGCGGTCCCCGAGCTCAGATCATGAGAAAATCAATTTTTACGGCCGAATCGCAATTTTCATGAAATTGGGTGCGCACGGCCCAAATCGACGCAGAAGCTGTCCCCGAGCTCAGATCATGAGAAAATCAATTTTTACGGGCGACTCGATATTTTCATGAAATTGGGTGCTCACGGCACAAATCGACGCAGAAGCTGTCCCCGAGCTCAGATCATGAGAAAATCAATTTTTACCGCCGAATCGCAATTTTCATGAAATTGGGTGCTCACGACCCAAATCGACGCAGAAGCTGTCCCCGAGCTCAGATCATGAGAAATTCAATTTTTACGGCCGAATGGCAATTTTCATGAAATTGGGTGGTCACGCCCCAAATCGACACAGAAGCTGTCCCCGAACTCAGATCATGAGAAAATCAATTTTTACGGCCGAATCGAAATTTTCATGAAATTGGGTGCTCACGGCCCAAATCGACGCAGAAGTTTTCCCCGAGCTCAGATCATGAGAAAATCAATTTTTTCGGCCGAGTCGCAATTTTCATAAACTTAGGTGCTCACGGCCCAAATCGGGGCGCAAGCTGTCCCCGATCTCAGATCACGAGAAAATCAATTTTTACGGCCGAATCGCAATTTTCATGAAATTGGGTGCTCACGACCCAAATCGACGCAGAAGCTGTCGCCGAGCTCAGATCATGAGAAAATCAATTTTTACGGCCGAATCGCAATTTTCATGAAATTGGGTGTTCACGGCCCAAATCGACACAGAAGCTGTGCCCGAACTCAGATCATGAGAAAATCAATTTTTACCGCCGAATCGAAATTTTCATGAAATTGGGTGCTCACGGCCCAAATCGACGCAGAAGTTTTCCCCGAGCTCAGATCATGAGAAAATCAATTTTTTCGGCCGAGTCGCAATTTTCATAAACTTTTTTGCTCAAGGCCCAAATCGGCGCACAAGCTGTCCCCGAGCTCAGATCACGAGAAAATCAATTTTTACGGCCGAATCGCAATTTTCATGAAATTGGGTGCTCACGGCCCAAATCGGCGCAGAAGCTATCCTCGAGCTCAGATCATGAGAAAATCAATTTTTACGGCCGAATCGCAATTTTCATGAAATTGGGTGTTTACGGCCCAACTCGACGCAAAAGCTGTCCCCGATATCAGATCATGAGAAAATCAATTTTTTCGGCCTAGTCGCAATTTTCATAAACTTAGGTCCTCACCGCCCACATCGGCGCGCAAGCTGTCCCCGAGCTCACATCACGAGAAAATCAATTTTTACGGCCGAATCGCAATTTTCTTGAAATTGGGTGCTTGCGGCCCAAATCGGCGCACAAGCGGTCCCCGAGCTCCAATCATAAGAAAATCAATTTTTATGGTCGAATAGCAATTTTCATGAAATTGGGTTCTCACGGCCCAAATCGACGCAGAAGCGGTCCCCGAGCTCATATCATGAAAAAATCAATTTTTACGGCCGAATCGCAATTTTCATGAAATTGGGTGGTCACGGCCCAAATCGACGCAGAAGCTGTCCCCGAGCTCAGATCATGAGAAAATCAATTTTTACGGCCAAATTGCAATTTTCATGAAATTAGGTGCTCACGGCCCAAATCGATGCAGAAGGTGACTCCCGAGCTCAGATCATGAGAAAATCAATTTTTACGGCCGAATCGCAATATTCATGAAATTGGGTGTTCACGGCCCAAATCGGCGAACAACCTGTCCCCTACCTAAGATCGTGAGAAAATCAATTGTTACGGCCGAATCGCAGTTTTTATGAAATTCGGTGCTCACGGCCCAAATCGACGCAGAAGTTGTCCCCGAGCTCAGATCATGACAAAATCAATTTTTTTCGGCCGAATCGCAATTTTCATGAAATTGGGTGCTCACGGCCCAAATCGGCGCACAAGCGGTCCCCGAGCTCAGATCATGAGAAAATCAATTTTTACGGCCGAATCGCAATTTTCATGAAATTGGGTGCTCACGGCCCAAATCGACGCAGAAGCTGTCCGCAAGGTCGGATCATGACAAATTCAATTTTTACGGCCGTATAACTATTTTCATGAAATTGGGTGCTCACGGCCCAAATCGGCGCAAAAGCTTGCCCGAGCTCAGATCATGAGAAAATCAATTTTTACGGCCGAATCGCAATTTTCATGAAATTTGCTTCTCACGGCCCAAATCTGCGCACCCGCGGTCCCCGAGCTCACATCATGAGAAAATATATTTTTACGGCCGAATCGCAATTTTCATGAAATTGGGTGCTCACGGCCCAAAACGGCGCACAAGCGGTCCCCGAGCTCAGATCATGAGAAAATCAATTTTTACGGCAGAATCGCAATTTTCATGAAATTGGGTGCTCACGGCCCAAGTCGACGCAGAAGCTGTCTCCGAGCTCAGATCATGAGAAAATCAATTTTTTCGGCCGACTCGCAATTTTCATGAAATTGGGTGCTCACGGCCCAAATCGGCGCACAAGCTGTCCCATAGCTCAGACCATGAGAAAATCAATTTTTACGGTCGAATGGCAATTTTCATGAAATTGGGTGCTCACGGCCCAAATCGACGCAGAAGCGGTCCCCGAGCTCAGATCATGAGACAATCAATTTTTACGGCCGAATCGCAATTTTCATTAAATTGGGTTCTTACGACCCAAATCGGCGCACAAGCGGTCCCCGAGATCAGATCATGAGAAAATCAATTTTTACGGCCGAGTCGCAATTTTCATTAACTTAGGTGCTCACGGCCCAAATCGGCGCAAAAGCTTGCCAGAGCTCAGATCATGAGAAAATCAATTTTTACGGCCGAATCGCAATTTTCATGAAATTGGGTGCTTACGGCCCAAATCGGCGCAAAAGCTTGCCCGAGCTCAGATCATGAGAAAATCAATTTTTACGGCCGAATGGCAATTTTCATGAAATTGGGTGCTCACTGCCCAAATCGGCGCAAAAGCTTGCCCGAGCTCAGATCATGAGAAAATCAATTTTTACGGTCGAATCGCAATTTTCATGAAATTGGGTGCTTACGGCCCAAATCGGCGCACAAGCGGTCCCCGGGCACAGATCATGAGAAAATCAATTTTTACGGCCGAATCGCAATTTTCATGAAATTGGGTGCTCACGGGCTTAATCGACGCACAAGCTGATCCCGAGCTCAGATCATGAGAAAAGCAATTTTTACGGCGGAATCGCAATTTTCATGGAATTGGGTGCTCACGGCCCAAATCGGCGCAAAAGCTTGCCCGAGCTCAGATCATGAGAAAATCAATTTTTACGGCCGAATCGCAATTTTCATGAAATTGGGTGCTCACGGCGCAAATCCACGAAGTAGCTGTCCCCGAGCTGAGATCATGAGAAAATCAATTTTTACTTCCGAATCGCAATTTTCATGAAATTGGGTGCTCACTGCCCAAATCGGCGCAAAAGCTTGCCCGAGCTCAGATCATGAGAAAATCAATTTTTACGGTCGAATCGCAATTTTCATGAAATTGGGTGCTTACGGCCCAAATCGGCGCACAAGCGGTCCCCGGGCACAGATCATGAGAAAATCAATTTTTACGGCCGAATCGCAATTTTCATGAAATTGGGTGCTCACGGGCTTAATCGACGCACAAGCTGATCCCGAGCTCAGATCATGAGAAAAGCAATTTTTACGGCGGAATCGCAATTTTCATGGAATTGGGTGCTCACGGCCCAAATCGGCGCAAAAGCTTGCCCGAGCTCAGATCATGAGAAAATCAATTTTTACGGCCGAATCGCAATTTTCATGAAATTGGGTGCTCACGGCGCAAATCCACGAAGTAGCTGTCCCCGAGCTGAGATCATGAGAAAATCAATTTTTACTTCCGAATCGCAATTTTCATGAAATTGGGTGCTCACGGCCCAAATCGACGGAGAAGCTGTCCCCGAGCTCAGATCATGAGAAAATCAATTTTTACGGCCGAATCGCAATTTTCATGAAATTGGGTGCACACGGCCCAAATCGGCGCACAAGCGGTCCCCGAGCTCAGATCATGAGAAAATCAATTTTTACGGCCGAATCGCAATTTTCATGATATTGGGTGCTCACGGGCCAATTCGACGCACAAGCGGTTTCCGAGCTCAGATCATGAGAAAATCAATTTTTACGGCCGAATCGCAATTTTCATGAAATTGGGTGCTCACGGCCCAAATCGGCGCAAAAGCTTGCCCGAGCTCAGATCATGAGAAAATCAATTTTTACGATCGAATCGCAATTTTCATGAAATTGGGTGCTGACGGCCCAAATCGGCGCAAAAGCTTGCCCGAGCTCAGATCATGAGAAAATCAATTTTTACGGCCGAATCGCAATTTTCATGAAATTGGGTGCTCACACCCAAAATCGGCGCACAAGCTGTTCCTGAGCTCTGATCAGGAGAAAATCAATTTTTACGGCCGAATTACAATTTTCATGAAATTGGGTTGTCACGACCCAAATCGACGCAGAAGCTGTCCCCGAGCTCAGGTCATGAGAAAATCAATTTTTATGGCCGAATCTAAATTTTCATGAAAAATGCTCCTCACTTCCCTAATCGGCGCACAAGCGGTCCCCGAGCTCAGATCATGAGAAAATCAAGTTTTACGGCGGAATCGCAATTTTCATGAAATTGGTTGCTCACGGCCCAAATCGGCGCAGAAGCGCTTTCCGGGGTGAGATCATGGCAAAATGTTTTTTTTACGGGCGAATCGCAATTTTTATGATATTGGGTGCTCACTCGCTTCTCGTCCTGAGCTCAAGCGAAAATGTATTTTTCCGGCGGAATCTGAATTTTTTTTAAACTCGGTTCCCACTTCGCAAATCGGTGCGTAGGCGTTTCTCGTTCTGAGCTCGTGAAACAAATTTATTTTTTTCGCGCGAATCTGAATTTTTTTTAAATTCGTTCCCACGGCGCAAATCGGTGCACAGGGGCTTCTTGTCCTTAGCTTATAAAAAGAAATTTATTTTTTCGCTCGAATCTGAGTTGAAATTCGGTCCCCAAGGCGCAAATCGGTGCAGAGGCGCTTCTCGTCCTGAGCCCATGCCAAAATGTATTTTTCTGGCCGAGTCTGAAGTTTTTTGAAATTCGGTCCCCACGGCGCAAATCGGTGCAGAGGCCCTTCTCTTCCTGAGGTCATGCCAAAATGTATTTTTCCGGCCGAATCTGAATTTTTTTGAAATTCCGTCCCCACGGCTCAAATCGATGCAGAGGTGCTTCTCGTCCTGAGCTCATGCCAAAATTTATTTTTTCGCCCGAATCTGAAATTTTTTGAAATTCGGTCCCCACGGCGCAAATCGGTGCAGAGGCTCTTCTCGTCCTGAGCTCATGCCAAAATTTATTTTTCGCCCGAATCTGAATCATGAATCCTGTAACACATTGTATGCATTGTTATGATACTACTTGGATACCCAATCAAAAAGTCTTACCTTGTAATGCAAATAGGGATTGAAAATCAAAAGAATGCTCAGGTGCCACTTTCAATTTAAAATAGACTACTTATTATCTGTTAGCAGTCTAAATTTAGATTGAATTCGTGACAAATCTTGTCACGTATTGTTATTCAAAGGGCTCAATGAGTCGGCTTAAATCACACCAGAAAAACTGCGGCGGCAGCTTTCTTTTCCTTCATCGCGTCAATATGATTGTATTAAAATCGGGCTTTTTGATTCCTTCACATTGCTCAAAAGATTAGAGGTTGGGTTTGTCACCTTTTGTCTCTTCAGTAATGAAATACTGAAACCAGAACAGACTGCCTGAAGTTGATTGAAGATGAAGGATAAGATATTGATTTTTTCTCAGTTGAAATCACTGTTATTCGCTTTAGAGCATTTTCCGGGAAAACACCGTTAATATGGTCATTGATTGCAAAGTATGTTAGTGAAAGCAAGGTTGAAGACAAGACAAAAATTCGTATCGGAGGATCACTAAAATCGAAAAGTGGAGAAGAAGAAGAGTTCAATCCAACACCAGAAAAATGTAAAACTGTATCTCAGTGGCTAACAAAGAATCATCCACAACTACTAGAAAGCTTCGATGAGAGTGAGCCCTTCTTTAAATGGTCAGAGAAAGATGCCTTTAAACCGACTGTTTTATTGCCGAGCAAATTAAAGTGCTGTGGCTCCAGCATTACTATACGCAACAGGCCATCTTTTCCAGTTGTGTACACCAGTCATGGAACGAACGTGGCCGCATCATTTAATGGTAACTGCAAGACATGCAGGAAGGTTTACTACTACAGCTTGAAGACTGTCCCGTGTCAGAAAGTGACAGTAAAAAGGACTCGAAAGATCAGCGAAGGGTGTATTATGACTTTTCACCAGAATTGAAATACTTCCAAGTGTCAAATAAAACCATGTTTGAGACGCATTTGGTGAAAGACATTGTTTACAACGTTGAAATATGCGCAAGCTCATTTCGAATCTCGTGCTGATGTACTTTATGCATCGTGAATTGGACAAGGAAGTCTTGCGCAAACTGGAGAACTTTTCAAGAGTGAAGGGCAACAATGAAGACAATGTGTGGAAATTGAATGCAGATTGAGTGGAAGAGTGCTATTTTCTCTGGAAGACAATAAATCTTTTCAGAAAGAATAGATCTCTGTACCTGTTAAACGTGAAACAAGTTGATGTGGAGGGCAAACGGCGTAGTTTAGAAGAAATTTGCCTCGAGTCATGGAAGTTGATATGCAAATTACAGAACAAGTGGATTCATCACAGGTGCGAAGTTCCTGGCTGTACTTAAGGTTACATCAGTGTTGACGGCCTGGAGAAAGTACGCAGACCAATGTGTGCCGCGCCTAAAGAAAAACTTTCTGTAAACAAGCAGAAACAAGGGAGAAGGCAATTTTATCAAATGTTGCACAAATACACCCACTCTTGGAGGGAAATCGCAAAAAGCGTCTAAATTCTGCTGGGAACATTTGCACCTTCAAGAAAATGATCGCGAGGAGGTGGATGAAACCGAAAACAGGTCCGACGAAGTAATTGGAAAAGTAGTTGAAAAGGAAGCGCACATTTATCCCATTTCAGCAGGATATATTGACCAGACAGTTGTTGGAGACATCCCTGAACACGAAGGATTGGATTGCGAGCAAGGCGGTTGCAAATCAAAAGAGAGGGTAAACCGATACATGGACCGCATTGCAGGACTGCTAACAGCAGTAAGACCTTGCGGGATTATTGTAAAGGCACAGGAGATGTATACTTGTGAATCATGCACCCAAGTATACGCGTTTTTGTTGTTAATATTCGGTAGGACAACAGACGATTTAATGAGACTGAAATTTGTGGGTTATGATAGAGCGTGCGATCTTCATCCTTTCTTGAGCAACCTTAGTAAGAAGGGAAATGTCGGTGCCAAAATTCTTTTAGATCATATGAAGTTTTTAGTGGATATCTTTCATGTGACGAAGCACAAAGAGCAGTGCTGTTTGCCTCCAAACAATCCAAAGTGTCGCTATCATCCTCATCTGGAAACATTCAAAGAAATCAGAGGTACAAGCACTGAATCCGCAGAACTGAGCAATCGCTTTCTTAACAGATTTAAACACATGTGCAAACGAATGGCTGAATTTAAGTTTAAAGCATTCATGTGGTTTTTGATCGAAACACATAATGAACTTATCGAGGAACGCTTAAAAGCCAAAGGAAAAATGAAATAACTTTAAAGCGCGAGTACAAGGGGCACTGTATTTAAAATGTATTGTAGGTTATCATGTTGTAAAATAAGTTTAAAAGGTTCAAGTTCACTTTTACCGCGTAGATTCAAAGCGAAAGGAAAAATGAGGTAATCTTTAAAGCGCGAGTACAAGGGGCACTGTATTAAAAGTGTAATGTTGGTTATCATGTTGTTGTGTATACAAGTTTTAAAGGTTCAAGTTCAGTTACACCGAGTAGATTCGTAGAGTAATTAGAAGAATCATCGAATCGGAAAATAGGTAGAATCGGAGGACAATCGGAAAAATCAGAGAATCGCGTAGAACGAGGAGAATCGAAAAAAATGGCAGAATAACAATCGGAAGAATCGGAGAATCGGAAAAATCGGAGAATCGTGTAGAACTATAGAAGAATCGGAAAAATCGGAGAATAACAAAGAACTCGGAGAATAGGAATAATCGGAGAATCGGAAGAATTGTACGTCACAATTCATATTTTTATACTATTCTTCGATTTAGCCATAATCGCACTCTTCTGGACCAAATCCTGAAAGTTAGTCACCAAAATGGCGACTTTTATTTCTGTGTGTTGACGATAAATAACGGACATTTCCTCAGACATTGTGCCTTTCCATAAAGTCACATCGGAAGATCTTTATTTCTAAAACATCCAAAATAAGATAAGAAGTCAATTCATCCTCTTCCTTTGCTGCTCTTCCTTTGCTTCCTTTGCACATCGGAAAACTCGCAAAAAGCTGACCGTGTTTGAAATCGCCCTATAATGCTTTGCAAGCCTTTGAGCGCGTCATGTATGCCTATGGATTGTGTCTCTTGTTGATTCCTTCGATAGTGGCCACAAAATCTTATATATTGTGTTTGTTTTAAACCTAGTGATAAGATTGTTTTGTTTTTCCTTTTGAATATTTATTTATTCAGTCCTTTTCTTGGTTAAATTCCTAGAAATTGTTTTAAACACTTTTGAACAAGGCCCTATTTGATTTTGCAATCTGGCGACTAAAAATTTGCGTTTGGCAACTATTTTGTCTGCAAGATAATTCTTGGTTTTCATGTTACGTCATAAAATTCTGAAATCAAAATTCAAAAGGCCTGCTAAACTTTCGATGTCACTAGGTGTAAGATAAATTAAAAATATATCTTTTTGCAAATTTTCAACTTGGTTTGAATATTTGAGTTCTCCGCCGTATGTGATATCAAGCTGAGTGCCGTGACAAAGTTGTTTTGATTCAAAAAAGGCCTTTCCTTTCCATTTTTGCAGATTGAAGATTCCCAATGTACTAAGTGCTGTTTATGTAAAAGTATAATAGATCATGAGCCAAAAGTAGTCGCTAGTAACAGCAAAATTAAGTTCCAGATGTTTTCTCTGACATCACGGCGGCCATGTTTGTGCCCCTCGGAAGGACACAAATATGGGTGTCCATACTGAGCCTTATAAATTTGCGTGGAAAGTTTCGGCAAATAACTCGCAAACGGTGCGCCGCACAGACCTGTGATTTGGACAAATGGTTTATCTGTTTATCTTCTATAACATCTGAAATCCATAACCTCTGTCGTTGAATGGTTTCGATTTTATTTTTTATTGCGTGACAGTGAAAACCACCAATTAAAACCGCGTTGAATGTAAAGGCTGGAAAATAGGGCTAGTATGGTTCTGTCAAAAATGGCCCTATTCTTGCCCCAGAATGCAGGAAATGCGATCAGCTAGATTTGCGGCCAATCCGAGTTTGGATTTCAGAAATCAGAAATCAGGACAATCCGTAAAACTATTTTGGATTTTAGTTTCCAGAGAGCAGCAAACAGCATATTCATATCTGAAAATCCAGGCTGTGGAAACGGAAAATGAATAATTGAGCAACAACCAATTCTGAAACCAGAAAAGATGAAACAGAAACTAGAAGACAAATAAATTACCTGATTTTGCAGCCAAACCATGACTTCTGTCAGAGAAATCGGAAATCAAAAATAACTCGCAAGATCAGCTAGATTTGCGGCCAATCCGATTTTGGATTTCAGAAATCAGAAATCAGGACAATCCGCAAAACTATTTGGGATTTTAGCTTCCAGAGAGCAGCAAACAGCATATTCGATCAGCTAGATTTGCGGCCAATCCGATTTTGGGTTTCAGAAATCAGAAATCAGGACAATCCGTGAAACTATTTTGGATTTTAGTTTCCAGAAAGCAGCAAACAGCATATTCATGTTTGAAAATCCAAGCTGTGGAAACGGAAAATGAATAATTGAGCAACAACAAGAATATCAAGTGTCTAACCTGCCCATACATTATAGTAGAACGATGTGTTTAGCATGCAATGAATCAAAATCATGATGAAATACAAACAACTTTACTGAGTAAGGCTTTACCTAGTAGCCATGTACATTTAATGCTAATCAGAATCAATTAAGCTGTACCTTTTTTTTTAATTTTTATTTATTCGCCATTATTAAACCTCGTTTACAATACAAACATATTATAAGAAATACCGACACTTACAATATATATCCTTACTTACAATCCTAACATTTCTAACACTACTTAAAATTATTTACAAGACTAACATTATATTATAAAACATTACTAACAATCCTAACATTACTTTTTATATATTTATATATATTGAAAACACATTTATTTAGAGTACATGTTACTTACAAAAAAAATACTTACAGTAAAAAGAGAAAATGCATCAAGCTTATAAAGATGGGGTATGCAAGTATTGAACATTTCCCAATTTCATAGTGTCTTTTTACTCTTTTTATTGCATGCACTAACAAGATTTTAGTCCATTTTATTGATATTAGCAATTTTACCAGTTTTATACTCATTATTATTCATAGTTAGATATTTTTAAAATTATTGTAATTTATATTTTAATTGTTTAAGCGCGGGCCACGGGTTTGTCAGTCAGCGACTGTAAAGTGTTTTAACCCTCATTAAATAAAGTTACTTACTTACTTACTTACTTACTTACTTACTTACTTACTTACTTACTTACTTACTTACTTACTTACATACTTACATACTTACTTACTTACTTACTTACTTACTTACTTACTTACTTACTTACTTACTTGTTTACAATACATTGCTTATTATTTACAAAGAAAACATTAAAATAGCTACATATTATTATTATTATTATTATTATTATTATTATTATTATTATTTTTTTTTTTTTTTTAACTATTATAAGTGTGTTATACCTGGAAACTAGCTGGTGAGTCTAGCTTGCTGGGCTCGCAAAAGCTAAGTGTATTTCACAATAAAACTACTACTACTACATTACGCTGTATTTTTTACTTTTTTTTTTAAGAAAAACATTCAATTACACATTATTGAGAGAAAAAAAAGAAAGACCAGGAGAGTGAAATTTGCAAAGTGATTGAAAAAAAGAGTGGGAGGGAAAGAGAAGAAAAATAATAAAAATAAGTAAATAGGTAAACAAAAAGGAAGATGAGTAAATAGGTATGTATGTATAAAAGGTTGAGGTCGCGTTCCCGGTCAAAAGAGTATGTTCCCAGTGTAAAATTGCCTAAGTGTTTTCCAAAGAAACAATTGGAGGGTGTCATATGTTCACTTAAAAAGTCTCCATTTCGAATTGAATTTTTGGACAGTGTCTGTCTTGAATGCATAAAGTCTTTCAATTTCTTGACATTTTAGAAAAATCTTGGAAAATATTTCTATGTTCGGTAGGTTTTTCTTTATTTTAGACGAATATATGTGAAATCTAGCAGTTAAAAGAGCATGATGTAAGAGCACATCTTCCATATTATCAACCAGTCCCAAGCATATAGTAGTGATAAAACAACAGTATTTGGTTTTACCTGATGTTGGAATAGCCAAAATTTGAATTTCTGCCAAAAAGTTTGAGTATATGCACAATCCCAGAAAAGATGTATTAGGGTCTCTGAATTTTGTTCACAAATGGTACAGGTATCTGTTAAAGAGATCCCTATTATATTTAGTTACCTATTAGTTGCAATTCGTCTATGAAGGAGCTTGAATTGGAAAGTTCGCAATCTTGTTTCTCTTGTACAACGAAATGGTAAAATATATGAATGATTCCAGTTAATTGATTTTTCGTCAATATTACAGTCGGACATCCATTTTTCTTGACTTTTAGTAGGTGTTGAAGAGATTTCTTTTTTAACGGATTTGTAAGCATCACTACAAAGGTTTGAGGATGATAACAGCTTTTTACCACAAGTAGGTTCATTGTTGGAATTTGTTGTCGTAGGAAGGTGCTTTTTCAAACTTTTTGTCGAAGAAACAACCCCATAATAAATAAGAAAAGAGGTCTTGACTTTATATATAGTTTTAAAGTCGTTAAATTTAAGGAAGTTGGATTCTTGATCTAGTATGTCTTTGACGTGATTAATTCCCGCACTAGACCAGTTTTGATAGAAAACAGGTTTGTTCGCAACTCTTATAAGGGAGTTTTTTTTTTTTGGTATTTTAATAGTTTTTATTGTTTTTTGCAACATGGACATAATTACAACTCTAATATTACAATGCCTTCTAACAAGATCCACGTGCCGCTATACCTTTACATATATAAACACTTACATGATTACAATACAGACAGTAATACATTAACCTAAGTAATAACATCACTACATCCAAGAGATAACACACACACAAAAGGGGCTTCAAGAAACGACGTAAGAAATTAGAATTAGAGGCGAACATGAGTTAAAAGTTTTTCCCATTTGTTATAATGTTTAGTCAGCTTATTATTTTTTGCTGCTATTTGTCGCTCCATGTCATATACTATTTTAATCTTGGCTAGAAAAACATTTAATGACGGTTTAGAATTACTTAATTTGCATTTATAGATAAAAAACTTAGCCATGAGTATCAGGTGATTCAAGATAATACTGTCTTCACTTTCTCTAAACTCGTCGAATAAGATAGTTATTAGTGATGCAGTCTCTACACAAATGTTTCGTTTTCTAAGCCAAGAAAAAAGGGCTTGCCAAAAGACCTCAGTATACTCACAGTCGAAAAGCAGATGTTCGAGGGATTCAACTTCCTTTTTACAAAAATTACATAGAGGTGACTCGGTCATTTTAAATTTGAAAAGCTTTTCATTTGTAAATATAATATTGTTCAAGAGCTTGTATTGAAATTCACGAAGCTTTGTTTCTATTGTAACAACAAAAGGTAGGGAATAGATCTTTGTCCATTCCACTGCTAGCTCGGGGTATTTATTTTTCAGCTTTTTTTGGGCAGTTGGAGGGGTTTGCTTTTTGGATTTGAATTTTTTGTAAAGTAATTTTGATGTAGTTTTTAAGATATCAACGTCTTTTCCATCCGTTTTAACAAAAACAGAATCATTGAATAATTGTGGGTGATAATGTTGTTGACTTTGTTTAATGATAAGTCTCCAATTTTGTGGAATTGCGTCCGCAATACTCATCAACTTAAAACGCTGGATTGGGGACAGATTTGCTTGCAAAATCGTTGAGCTTTGAAAAAAAATGCCTGTGTCAGATAACAGATCTCCGATTTTAATTATACCCAGCGTAAATAAATATTCATCAAAAACTGATTCCTTTTGTACGATTATATTCTTATTGTTCCAAATGACTTGATTTATAACATCCTCGTAACTGTTTACGCTTGTGGATGTTAACTCTGACCACGCGTCAAAGCATTCTGTATAGAAAGCTGGAATATAAATCGGCAATTTACGGCTATCAAAATTACAGGAGAGAACTAACTTCCCGCCCACTCCTTGAAGAAACTCGTCTAATATAACTTTCCAGGAATTTTCGCTTATATCCAAGTATTTTTTAAGAGCTATTACTCTTTGAGCTTTTATCATTGATTCGAGGTCAAGCATTTTAAGTCCTCCGTTCTCAATATCGTTAATAATTGCAGAACGTTTAATCTTATCATTACCTCTCCAAATAAATCCATAAATCAGTCGGTTAATCTCCTTAATGAGATCCTTAGAAATTGAAATTATTGCCGCTTTGCTCACGAATTTGGGAATAACAAAAGTTTTTACGATTTGGATTTTTCCCAGTAAGGTTAAACCTCTGCACTTCCACATGTTTAGAGTGTTTTGAACAGATTTAAAGATTGAATCAAAATTGGCTTTCATTCTTGATTGAATGTGATAATCAAAAAATACACCTAATATTTTGATTGTTGACCGGACTGTATGCGTAAATTTAGCTTGTTTAAGACGCTGTCGTCCACTTGCGAATACTTCTGTTTTGTCATTGTTTACCTTTAAACCGGAATACCTCGAAAAAGTCTCCAGACATGTAACAGATGTAAATAAGAGAGCTTGTCCTGTAAGAAACAAGTTATATCATCAGCGAATGCCGTTAATTTAATTTCCTCACCACTGATTTTTATCCCTTTTATGTTGTGATCTTGTCTTATTTGACACAAAAGAATTTCCAAGGCCAAAATAAATAAAAGAGGTGATAAAGGGTCACCTTGGCGAACTCCACGCCGTATACAAAAAAGATTGGTAGTAAAGCCGTTATTTATAACACAGCTTGATATATCCGTATAAAAAGTTTTTACCCACTGCATGAAATACGGTCCAAAATTGAATTTTTCTAACGCTTTAAAAAGAAAATTGTGATTTAAAGAGTCAAATACTTTTTCAAAGTCAATGGCAACCAAAATACCAGATCTATTCGCTACTTCTGCAAATTCCAAAATGTCATCAATTGTCCTCACTGCATCGAAAACCGACCTTCCTTTCACAAAGCCATTTTGATTGTAGTGAATAATTTCCGAGAGAAACGGTTCTAATCTCTTAGCCATAGCTTTCGATACTATTTTCACATCAACGTTAATTAACGAGATAGGACGCCAATTCTTGATAAAACGTCTATCTTTATCCTTCTTTTCCAAAAGAATTATCAATGCTTGTTTTTGAGAAGTGGACAATTGTCCATGAACATGAGAGAATTGTAAAGATTCCACAAGTTGTTTCTCCAAAAGAGGCCAAAAAGCCAGGTAAAATTCGGCAGTCAATCCGTCATTACCTGGCGTTTTGTTATTCTTAAAAGATCTTAACGCTTCAAACAGTTCAGAGCGAGTAAGATTTTTGTCTAAAATTTCTTTCTGCTCAAAAGATAACTTTTTATTGTCCACTCCACTAAGAAAAATATTCATATGGTCTTCAGCCAAAGCAGACGGGTTTTTATCGTACAGGTTGGAATAAAAACTTTGGATTTCTTTCATTATTTCATTCGGGTCTGTTATATCGTTATTTTTATCAACACAAAGTTTTCTTATGCAACTCTTTTTCTTTTTGTTATTTTCTAAATTCAGAAAGTATTTGTTACTCTTTTCTCCTTGCTCATACCAATTCACTCTTGATCTAATAATTGCTCCTTGAGCTATGTATTCGTAATGGCTATCATATTCTGTTTGAAGGATTTCAAGCTCATTCATGTTATCAGCTGATGGATCCTCATCGCATTTGTTTTGGCATTCTTTTAGTCTTTTCTCCAAATTCGTTTGTTTTGCCCTTCTTTGTTTTGCTTTTAATTTACTGTACACGATCGTTTCGTAACGAATTTTGTACTTTAAATAATCCCATGAAACCCGCGGGTCTTTGATTTCTTTACATTCCTCGATCCACTCACTGTACTTCTCGTTTATTTTGGCTACATATTCTTCATCTTCCAAAAGACTTGCGTTAAATTTCCAAAAAGAGGGACCATGTGGCAAATTTTCGATACCTTTAAATTGAAGAGTAATGGCTGAGTGATCAGATCTTATTGCGGGAGTGATGTCCACTTTTTCTACCTCCTCTTGTAGACAATTTGAAATAAGCCAAAAATCTAATCTTCGCTGAATTATTGGGGTTTTTTGTCTCCAAGAGAAACGTTTAACGTCTGGATTTCGAATTCGCCAGATATCTGTCAAATCTAAGTTGTTACATAGGTTTTCAACTTTAGTACAAGCGTCTTTCACTTTTGGTTTTCCACCAGAGCCGTCCAGCTCACTATCCAGGATAAGATTAAAATCACCACCGATGGTAAATTTAGGTTCTGGATCTATATGTTGTATTTGATCAATTTCTTTGTGAATTTCATCGTAAAAGACACATTGTTCTTTGTTTTTGTTTGGAGCGTAAATATTGACAAGAAACAGTGGTTGTCCCTGGACAGTGCCGGTTAGGATGATAAATCTACCTTCATTATTTTGTTTACATACCTTAATCTCGCAATCTAGACTCTCTTTAACAAGCACCAGAACACCTCGGCTGTTTGTTGTACCGTGTCCAAAAAACATCTCTCCCCTCCACTGCGATTTCCAAATTTGTTCCACTTCTGGAGTACTGTATGTTTCTTGCAAAAAAATTATATCTGCATTTTCGTTTTTAATCCACTGGAATAAGGCTTTTCGTTTTTCAAATGACCTAATCCCCCGAACATTCAACGATAGCATTTTAAAATTTATGTTAAGTACCATGACTTGTATGTAGGTCTATAAACAGGAAAGATTGAAGTAGCGACAACTTGCAAAATATTAACTTTTAGATGGGAAAGTGGTACTTCCTCATTTCTTTTCCCCGTATTAAAACAATAACAAAGAATTAACTTAACACAGTGATTACGAAAAATGGTAATAATAATAAAAAGGAAACAACAACTACAACACACTTATAAGGGAGTTGTACCAAATTGGAATCTTTGCGAAGTATCATGGACTTTCGTCGTAATTTATTTGTGACCAAATCTCAGCTATTTCGTTTGTGAAGGGGTCTTGAATATTTAGACTAGCCACGTCAGTTGGCTTTATGTTACCAGTCATGAGAAGTTTACCGTTATGTTGTGCTAAAAAGTGATCGAAAAACAGCTTCCATTTCTCGCGGTTGTTATCATCAAGGTATTTCTGTACCCACTTGGCTTTTAAAGCGCGATTAAAAGTTTGGATGTCCAACATCTTTAGCCCACCATTTTCGTAATCATTTAACATTTCACTTCTTTTAATTTTATCCCCTTTCTTATCCCAAAGAAAATTATACAGAAGCTGATTTATATCTTTTAAGTAAGATTTTGAGGAAGGCAGGGGCGACATGATGTAAACGAGTTGGGAGGCGGCTAAACTTTTGATAACAATTATTTTTCCTAACAAGGTTAGTCTTCTTACCTGCCAACAGTTAAGGATTTTTGAGATTTTTTCTGTTTTCTCTTGATAATTTAGCGTGGAAGCTTCCTCTCTGCAGGTTGAGAACCATACCCCAAGGGCTTTAACTCTCTGAAAGGTCCATTTTATATTTTGTTTTATATTTATCTTATCCGTTCTGTTGGAAAAAGATCCAATCCAGAGGGCCTCTGTTTTCTCGTAATTAACATTTAAGCCGGATAACTTGCCAAAGCTGTCTAGCAGGAAAAATGATCTTTCTATAGAAGACTTTGTACCATCTAAGATTAGTGTGGTGTCATCGGCATACTGGCTAACTTTACATTCATTCTCTGAAATATTGATGCCACGAATTTGCTTATCCTGTCTTATTGAGGCCCCTAAAATCTCAGCACATAAAATAAACAGGTAGGGAGATAAGGGGCAACCTTGACGCACACCTCCACTTAAGTTAAAAAAGTCAGATGTCCAGCCATTATTTTGTATGCTGCTACCAATATCTGTGTAAAACAGATTTATCCAAGAGATAAGGGAATTTCCAAAGTTATAGTAATTTAACGTTTACTCTATAAAAGACCATTCAAGAGTGTCGAAAGCTTTTTCAAAATCAATGAAGAGGAGTAGTCCTGGAATTTGTTCTATGTCCGTGTAGCTGATAATACTATTAATGAGGCGAATATTTTCACCAATAAATCGGTTTTTTTAAAAGCCAGTTTGGTCACTACTTATCACAGAAGGCAGAACGTTTTTAATCCGATTTGCGATTGATTTTGCAGCAATTTTGTAATCACAATTTAAGAGCGAAATAGGTCTCCAGTTTTTTATATAAGATAGAGATTTGTCTTCTTTGGGATTAAGGTTATTAATCCTCTTCTTTGCGATATAGAAAGGAGGCCTTTCGCGTAAGAACTGTTTATAGAAGCGAGGAGGAAAACTTTGATGTCATTCCAAAACATTTTATCTCGCTTAGTAATCACCGATTGTTTATCATTGGTTAATTTTTTCGTTTTCATGTGTTACCACGCCCTATTATGTAATCATCTTTGTAATATTATGTTATTTTTTATACTGTAAACTTAAACTATATTGTAATTTATTATTCACTTGCACTGCAACTGATGAAGGTCTTTGACCGAAACGTCTGTTTTTATTAAATTTTTAAATTTTTTTAGATTTTTCACGGTATATATTTTTTTCGCTCAAAGTTGTCCGTCCTCGTTTTTCAGAAGTGTCTACAAATTCATTCCTCGAGGTTTGGACTACGAATCCTTTTGGATTCTTCTGGCGCGTGGCATCCCTGTTGGCTCGAAGCATCTTAACTTTTTAGGGAAGTGGTCAAAACTACTATACAAGCTCAGGACCCACCAGAATAAGTGGAAGTGTCTGCCTCCCCTTATAGCCCCCCACCCCCTTGAAGAGGCCCATGGTATCTGCTTTGCCCCCCTCCCCCGCCTCCGATAGAGACCCATGGTATCTGCTTTAGCCCCCAGTAGTAATACCGGAGTCTGACAAATACCGTTTCGGGTGTGGGTAGAAAATTGGGAGGTTTTAAGCGTCTGGTAATCATAAGTAAATGCTAAACCCCACTCCTTTGTCGTGGGGTTCACCTTTTGCTTAGAGTTTACCAAACTCTTAAATTTTCCCAATTCACCCGAACCAGTATTTGTCAGACTCCGGTATTACTACTTGGTAAGAGAGGGTCAATTACAAAAAAGCAACCAGGGTTATATAAGAAAATGGCGCGAGGTTATAACAGAAAAGTGGTGCGAGGAAAAAACAACTGCGGGTGGTTAATGTTAAGTCGAAAAGAAACCTGTGGAAAGAGGTGTATGGGTGAGTATTGTGCGTGGCATAACTATCAGCTAAAAACAGTAAAAAAGAGACCAGTTCCATGTCGCAGTTGCGGTAAAGGTGTAATGTGTGACTATCGTCTGTGTATGGCATGCGGTGGAAGTAAACTAAAGCACCGGCTAATCAGCAAACACAGAAAAGCGAAGAAAAACTTCGAGCTGGTCTTGATGGAGCTCAAGAACAAGCAATTACAAAAAAAGTTTTCTCAATTAGAGAAATATCTACCTTGGATTATATAAGTAAATTTTTCAAAAAAATATTTTTTCTATTATATACAATGGCCGAAATAGACTTCAAATCTTTGGAAGAAGATCTTGCGAAAATAGACTTCAAAGCTTTGGAAGAAGAACTTACTAAAATAGACCCAGTAGAGTTGCGCTATTTATCACAATTACTTCGCGGAAACACGACTAAGGTTGAAAATATTATTCAGAATGTGCTAGACGCACCTATTTCAGAAGAAAAGCAGAAGCGACCAATAGCTGCTACTCGAAACATAAAAGAGAAAGAAGAATTTACGAGACCATTTCAAAATCCATTTTTATTAGAGAACGTACGAGATGCGAAAGACTACCAGAATGAGGTTCTGAATTTGTACGATGCAAGATTTGATGGTAAAGAGAAAAAAGGTCGGCGTTATATTCAGTGGAGCTTTATGGGAAATCTTAATGAAGACCTAACACCCCAATTTATGAAAAAAATAAGAGAGAATGTGAAGACTTCATTTTACATGAGGCATGTTTACTCATATGTGTTGATAAACAGCGAAGACGGAGCGATGATTATATACTACATTAATAAAGGCTCCCCTTGGATAAAAAAAAACTAGAAGACGCGGAGAAATGGCTGCAAGAGCGGGAGGCTGTACGCCTTGATCCAGACAAAGTGGAGGTTCTTAATACACTTTGCTGTTGATCTGAAGGTTGTGCTTGACCGTCAACCACTGATGGGAACAGGACCCTTACCAGACTGGCTGCGCAACCTTGCACACGGCCGTTCAATGGTGGCACTGGATACCTATAAAGATAACTTGTGTCTATGGCGGTGTATTGCTGTGCACGGAGGAGCTAGGCCGGATCGAAGCACAAAAGTAGCTCAAGGTCTAGCCAAGAGTTTCTTCAAGCTCAGGAATATGCCGACTGACTGTCCAAAAACCTCACTGGACGAATTAGAAAAGGTAGAAATGCATCTGAATAAGGGCACTGCTTTCTCTGATTGGCTTGGCATCAGGGTTTATGTCCCCGAGCAGGGGGAAGCCGACGTTGTATGGCATCTCACTAGAAACCCTGCGGCACAGTTAAAAAATATTATGACAATTGGTATTTTTGGTGGGCACGCGTTCTTAATAAAAGATATTACAAAGTTGGCGAAAAATTATGCATGCGTACATTGCAACGCAAGATTCACAAAGGCTTGCAACCTTCAACGCCATGCAGAAAGGTGTGCCCAAGGGGAAACAAAAATAGAATGCCCGGGAGAAAAGGTCGAAGCCCCGCAGACAGCTTATGAGAAAGCCTTTTACCCAAAACATCAAGCATCCAAAGAATCACTTAGGTGGCTTGAGTATGTAGCTAGGCGTTGGAAAATCCGAATTCACCACGCAATGTCCGGGCATGGAGGAGAGCGTTGGATTGAGCGAGCACCAGTTGATGGATACACGGCTGCTACTGGCACGGTTGTCCAAAATGTTACCCAAATGATCGTGACAAAATAATTGATCGCGGTGACAAAAACGCGTGAAGACCTTTACATAGCCACAAGCAGGCGCACAGCTTATCTTAGAAAGGCTGGCTACCGAGTGATTGAGGCTTGGGCTTGTGAAGTTGGGGAAATCTCTGAAGAGCTACCTAAATCCAAAACAAAAAGCTACCCGCACGCGATTTTGTACGATTTTGAGGCGTACGGTAAAAACAATCAGCGAAAGGAGCAGACGAACAATCTCACTATCGAGAACGAGCATGTACCAATTTCGGTGAACACAGGTGACACCCTTAAAAGAGAGCCAACCCACATCTGTGATAGAGATCCAGAAAAACTGATTAACAAGTTTACGAAAGAGTTGGAAAGGCGTGCTAATAACATTAGAAAACAAGTAAGAGCGCAGTTTATGCCAGTAGACGAAAATCTGCTGCAAAAAGACCAGAGGAAAAAAATAGAAGAATGGTGCAATCAGGTCCCTGTCGTTGGGTTCAACTCAGGCACTTACGATCTGAATCTGATCAAAAAGCACTTTGCAGAGCGTCTTTCAAGCAGAACCCACAAAGTCAGAGTGGCAAAGAATGGAAACAAAATCATGTTCTTGCTCACAGATGAATTCCGTTTCCTTGACATCATCAACTACCTTGGCCCTGGTACTAGCTATGAGAAATGGGTGAAAGCCTACGAATGTAAGACTGTCAAATCATGGTTTCCATACGAGTGGTTTGACAGACCAGAAAAGCTGGATTACCCAGGGTTGCCGGATTATCCGGATTGGTATTCAAAGTTGAAAGGTGACTTTGTGCTGAAACTGTCAGAATGGAAAGCCTGCAAGAAGCTGTTCAGAGAAAAGGGAATGAAAACCTTCGAAGACTGGCTGTGTTACTACAATAATCTAGATGTGGCTCCCGGACTTGAGGCTCTGGAAAAGATGAGAAACTTCTACACAGAGAAGGGAATCGACATCCTGAAAGACGCTGTCAGCGTCCCAGGCGTGAGTTTACATTACTTACTCAAGGGAGCTGTTGAGCGGAAAGCGGAGCTTTACAGCCCAGGTAAAGAAGCATATGAGATGCTGAAAAAAGCTGTTGTCGGAGGACCTAGCCTCGTTTTCACAAGGCTCCACGAAGTTGATGTTACAAATATAAGGTCGCATCAAATAGCAGATCCAAAACTTTGCAAAAACATCCTCGGATACGACGCCAACGCCCTCTATCTTTCAACCATGCTAAGAGAAATGCCTTGTGGAAAGGAAAGGGTAGTTCACTACGATGACGAGTACCAAATACATGGGGCTCCTGTACTAACGCACAGGCTCAAAGAAGGAAGCTGGTTCGGGTTTGCCGAAGTAGAAATAGAGATTCCAAAACACTTACACCCAAAGTTCGAGGAAATGTGCCCGTTCTTCCACAACAAAGTGGTGCCTGCTAAAGCTGTCCCCGAGCATATGCTCAAATACTTGCGGAATACAGGTAGAAAGCGCGGAGATGATAAAAAACTAATGGGAACTTTATCTGCAAAGGTGATGTTGGTGTACGCCCCTCTGCTGCTATGGTATGTGAATCACGGAGCGGTTATCAAAAGAGTTTATCGGACAATTGACTACAAACCAGCAAAGATCTTTCCCTGGTTCGTGGAACAAGTCACGGAGGCGCGCCGTACTGGAGACGTGGAAAAAAGCAAGGCACTGCTGGCCGAGGTGTTTAAACTGTTGGGAAACAGTGGGTACGGAAAGCTCATAGAAGCCTTGGAGAGGCAAACAAACATCATTTACACCAAAGATGAGAAAGTAGTCGACAGAGCATTGCGAAGCGCGTATTTCTCAGATCTTGACGAGATCGGGGAGGCGTATGAGTTGGAAAGCCGGAAGCCACGTATTGTAATCAGACGCCCATTTCAGGTCGGAATCGCTGTTTATCAGCTGGCGAAGCTACGGATGCTGGAATTCTATTACGACTTCCTTGACAGGTATTTTGACAGAAGAGATTTCGAGCTGATACAGATGGACACAGACAACAACTACATAGCCATCTCTGGTGAGAAACTCGAGGACATTGTGCGACCAGAGCTGAAAGCAGAATTCGAGGCGCAAAAAAAGAATTGGCTAGCATGGGACAAGTGGAGCGGTAGAACGCCTGGTCTGTTTAAGCTGGAGTGTGAGGGAAACCGGATGATTGCGCTCTGCTCAAAATGTTATTTTATTGACGACAAGGGCGAAAAGAAGAAGTTCAGCACAAAGGGAATGTCGAAGAAGCAAAACGATATAACCTGGCAGCGTTTCAAGGCAGCGTTAGAAGGAAGCAAGGATATGGCAACAAACAGAGGTTTCAGAATGCGGGATGGAAATATAGTAACTTACGAGCAGCAGAAGCTGGGGTTGAGTGCCTACTATGACAAACGATGGGTGCTGCCCGACGGGATACACACCGAACCAATCGAATTTCACATTTAGTTCACGTTAGCCGGAGGAAGAGTGGTATTTGGAGGTACAACTAGCAGTTCTTCACGCACGAAGCCGCGCTTGGGCCCGTCATACAAATAGTAGAGAACGGGCTGATTCGGTTTGGTAAAAGATCGTTCAATGTTGTAAACTTTCAAAGACCAGATTGGATCAGTGGCTCTTTTCACACCACCTTCAAGCTCGCCAGGTTGGTACAAATACCTAACATTCACAAGAGAGGGGAGCTTTTTTTCCCTTTCTCCAACAGGCCTCAAATAAGGTGTCGATGGTTTTGCATAAACATTTTTTTCTTTGATGGCAACGGCGGGTTTCTGGCCAATCAGCCGCGTGACTTCGTTGTTCAGAGCTGCCACAACTTCAGGAAGCCTCTTTACCCACGCCGTAGACCGCTGGCCCTCAGGCATGCGCATTTCAACGGCGTACTGGTGCCCGAACAAGCGCTCAGCCAGGGTGCGGTTGAAACGTTCAACAATGGCCTGGTCACGGTGAATGTCAACTCGCCCGCGCCGAATGTAAGTTTTGTGATTTTCCATTTCTTTTGTAACAGCGCCCATGAATTCGCGCCCAGGGTCAACCTGCAGCAGTTCAGGCCATTTTAGAGGCGAGCGCTTGTAAATTCTCTTAAAAGCCAGTGCAACTTCATCAGAGTTTTTAGAGGTCAAGGGTTCAGCCTCTTTGTAGCGGCTAGCCACATCAACAACGGTGAGTGCGTATTTGAAAACTTTGCGCCCGCGGGGTAGTTTGTCATGTGGCAAAAAAAGAAGATCAGCCTGGTGCACTTTGTTTGGTGTAGGAACGTCGAATTTCGGCCGAGGAATGCGCTTCGGTGCTGGGAGGAATATCTGCCAGAGTGCTTGCTTGAACAGCCACTTTTTTACGGTTTCTTCTGGTACCTTGGCAGCTTCGGATAATTTTTTGATTGCGGCAAAACCTTTCCAGTAGCCCCCAGGACTATAGTATGTCTTTGCGAGTTTGGCATCCATCGTGTCATATAAGTAAGGAATTAAAAAAGTTTAAAGGAAACGGAAGGCAGCGTAGCCCAGAGCAAGAGCCCCGGCGCCCACGAACATGAGTTCACCATTTTTTTGCTGCTGGCTTGGTTGATAGAAATCTGAGAACTTGGGTTCTTTGGGGGGTATCATTTGTTTGTCAGGGTGCGCTTGGTTATACAGTTTGAAGGCGTAGTCAGTGTTAGTAAAGTTCTGCTTGGCTTGTTCCTTTATTTGCGTGTTAGTCGCAATCCAGTCGAGAAGTTTGGTTCTGTCACGGGAGTATTTGGCGTAAGCCGCTTGATACGCCTCGAGAGCTTTGTCATGTCGTACTTTTTCATCAAGTGCAGCGTCACCTCCGCCAAGTGCCTTCGCAAGATAATTGCCACCGATAAAAGCCGCAGCATTCAAAATAGCCCCACCAGCCATAATCGCGATACTTGCCATTGTGATATATAACAGAGCAGAGTTTTTTTCAAATCATTAATTTCAGACGCTGGTGGGAAGGATTTTTTGGTCCTCGAGGTACTGTTTGAGCGCAATGCTCCCCGCCACGACGGCTGTAAACTTCACGTAGTTCATTGCACTGCTGCTGGGGTCAGAAGTAAAATTCTCTTTCACAACCTTTTTTGCGACCCAGCCGATGCCGGCGGCAAAACCAGTGATAGTAGCAGGATCTGTGATTGTTTTAACAAGCTTGTTGTCTGACATTATTTTGTAAGTATAGAAATGGAAACATACAAAAGTTTAAATCAAAATTAATTATTTGTCTCTTCTTCTGCGTCCGGGTTATACAATGTAGCATTCAAAAGATCACGGACCGTATTAAAAACCTTTACGTTGAAGTCGTACCATATCAGTCTGATTCCAAAAATGGCCGCAGTTGAAATAAGAACTTGGGGAACATCAACTTTCTTCATGGTATAGTAGGCAGGTATAATATTAATTCGTAAATATTCAATCCAAATGTTTTACACCTCTGGGCTGTGTCACGCGAGCAGGCTGTGGCTCAGGTGTCTTTTTGCGAACAGGTTGTGGCTCAGGTGTCTTTTTGCTAAATACGGCTTTGAGCTCTTCACGTTTGTAATAAATCCCAATCAGTGAAACAACTATGCTGATAACACCAATCCATTGTGTGGTGCTTAGACTGCTATTTTTTTCTTCGGTACTCTTTGGTGTTTCGTCTGCAATAGGCGGGTCTGGCTCAGAAACCGGGGCAGTGGCCTTTGTCTTGTTGTTTGCGATTATAATAGCAGCCTCAACTGCTGCTTTTTTCTGTTGTTCACGGGCTAGCCGCGTTCTTTCAGCAACCAATTTGCCTGCAGCCACACGCTTGGGATTTTTTGCACGCTGCGGGGCTGTAGTTGGAGTTGGAGTTGTTGCTTGCTGTGTAATATCGACCTGAGGGGTCTCGCCCTGTGAATTTGCACTTGCTTTAAAAGCCTCGGATTGTTCGGTTGACATTTTGAAACAAAGCGTATATGTTAAGCAAATAAAATAATACTTAGAAATTACTCAGAATTTGTCTGTAATTGTTCAGCAGTTGGTGAGGTATGCTCAGAAATTTCTTCTAATTTTGTTTCATCCTTTCTCTGCAAATGTGAGTTAAAATCAATGTGCTTCGCCGTTATCAAAGCAGCAGAAATAGGAGCAAGAAATTTTCCATATTTCAAAGAGAGACTGCCAACAAAAACTGTCATTTCTTTGTTAATAATGAAGTCTTCTTTTAGTTCTTTTTTCATTGCATCAACGTCATCTATTTCAATAATCATTTGCAGGCCTCTTGTCAGAAGCGTAAGCAGGCTGTCAACCATGCTTTCGGTTGTCTTGCTGCCAACGAAGGTTTCATATCTCTTGTAGTACTTTTCAACTTCTTTATCAGTCAAGCGTTTCAACTGCTCATGTGTTAATTGCACTCCGATGGCCTCTTTGGATTTGCCTGTTGATACAAGCACGGCCAGCTGCTCACGAAGAGCAGGAATGTTAGGTCCGGGGACGGTTAAGCTTGTTAAGTCTGGCACAATGCTACTACCAGCTGGGCTGCTCGACGGCTCAGCTTCCAGCAGGTTTATAACTTCTGCGAACTCTTGTTCAGCCATCAACAAAGTTGATATCACTATATACAACTTTTATTTTTTTAATTCAAAATGAATACCGTAGGGGTAGCGAAGCGAGAACACGAGATAAGAGAACTTCCGCTCTTTCAGCTTTGAAATCAGAGATTTGTACTCATCGTGGGAGAGTTCGCCGGCGTAATCTTCAAAGATCGCCTTCGTAGTTTTGGCTGAGGGAGTGTAAAATAAAACGATAGCCGCCACGTTTTCCCGGAAGGAAGGTGTTATGCTGGTTATCTTCTGGGTCAGCACCCAAACGCTGATGCCGATATGTCGAGCGGAAAAGCCAAGATTCACCAGCTGGCCTGTGCGCCCTTTCACATCTTTGGAGGCTGCGCAGTCATCGAGTATTATGAGCGTGTTGGTGCCCTCAAACAGCCAGGTCACGATATTCAAAAAAATTTCAACCTCATGCTGCTTGCATATTATCACAATCATTCTTGGATCATTTTCACCAATTCGGTGGTAGGTCTTGTTGTGCGCGAATGTTGGGCAGATAAGCACGATGTAGTCGAACTTGCCACGGAAAGGGCCGTAGATCTGGTCAACCACATATTTAGATTTGCCTGAATTTGTTGGGCCCACAATCAGAGCGTTGAAGGGTATCTTGCTCGGATCCATTTCTATTAGTACTGCACAGATTCTAATTGCCTTCCTAATATATTCATCTGCGCGTCGCTGATTACGTAAATGTGGCAGTTCACATTGCCCGAGCCACTTGCATTCCTCTCGAGCTCCAGCTGTACCCCATCCTTTGTGTTTACAAGTCGCGTGCCGCTTCCGTGCATCGAGTGGTCAGCCATGGAACGCAGATCGATCATAAGCCCGAACTTGTTTTCTGTATAAAACTTTGTTGCATTCATGTGCTGTGTTTTGTTTTCAGCTTTGAGAAAGAAGCGTTTGACCTCCTCCCAGACATCAATTCCTTCAAGGCCGTTGTTGTACAGCCTGTTGGGCGAACCGTTTACTGTGACACTGACTTTCGTCAGGTCTGGGTTTAAGTAAGTTTCTGCCTGCCTTGCGCCAGCAACATAGGGCTCGACAAACAGTAGCAAGATGCCTTTGAGGGACCTTCTCTGTGGGTTAACTCTGAGATTCAGCCTTGTGTCTGTGCCTTTGGCAAACATAACTACTTCGTGACGCTGGATGTGGTCATATGCGAATTCTTTGCCACTTGTGTACGCGCTGAGGGCTTAATCTGCCAGTGTTTTGCTTCTTATCATCTCGTACTCCAGCTGGATGTTTGTTAGCTTGTATTTCAGTTTTGTTGTATCTGAGCCTCTGACGACCTGTGAGGCTGGCGCAAGTGTCAGTTCGAACACAAGATCGTTGTATAAAGCCTGCGGATAAAAGGTCCCGTGGTCATTCAAAATCTGGTGGTCAAGGCGGATCCTGTATTTGGTTCCGTAAATCCCGTTCAGTTTGTTTTCTGCAGCTACGCCTGAGGTCTTTTTATCACCCGCGTTTGAGCGAATTTTGTTGAGATCCTCACTCTGGATTCCATCTTGCAGCATGTTGTCGCGCTCCTCCTGCGATAGGAAGAGATCCTCGAATATCTTGTACATGTCATAACCAACTGTGTCCTGCAGGATAGTGCCAGAGTACTTCACAACAAGTTTGTCAACTAGCGCCCGTCCAACATTGTCGACAAGAAAGTTGTTGGCATGGCCTCCGCCCAAATCGATGTTGAAGTGCAGCGCAAGTGAGCCGGGAACAATGACCTCGTTTTCATTCAGCTTGGGCACCGAAACATAAAGCGTTTCCTGCGGATTGGCTTCTGTGCGCTCGAAAGTGATGCGTTTCACCGCGCGCTCCGCTTTTAGAGCGCCGAGAGTGTTCTCACTACGTGTTGGCCGAAGGTTTTCCTGTACACCGTCCATTATTTCAAAGAATTATAAAAATGTTCAATTAAAATTTCAATTGTAAATATAAAATCACGCGATGGCAGAAGGTGGCGAATTTGGTATGGACCAACCAGATCTTGACCACAGACTTGATTATGATGATGATGATGATGATGATGATGATGATGATGACGATGAACAAGAGGCCAACAGAACCCAGCCATTTCAGCCTGGCACGGTTTCCACCCCCTACCATGGTGGTGAACAACATGAAATGCAAACTATGCATCACGAACAGAGCGGATTGCCAGAAACATCATTTGATGAAGATATACCTTTGTTGGGTAGCTTTATTCATCAAGATGATAAACCAGCTCTTATTGAAAAGGCAAAAGAATTCATTAAAAAATTGTTTCCAAAAGTTGACTTCGGGAAATTAGGCCCAATCGGTTTCAGCAAAAAGCCTGGCAATGAGACTACAATCGTTTCATTTGGAACAAATGGTGGCGAGACTGAAATTTTCAAAAAAGATGGGAAAGGTCTTTACAAAAAATTCACAGACAAGTTCAAAACATCCCTTGGTCCAGAAGCTAAATCTCTGATTGCTCAAGGGAGTGAAGAAATAAGAGAAAACCAGCAGAAATTAAGAGAAGCTGAAAAAGAACTCAGAGATGCAGAAAAACTAGCCTCTGAAAGAGAAAAAGCCGCCCAAGAAGTGCAAGATCTGAGAACCAGAATCGATCGAACTCAAGCCAATATTGATCAACTGGGGTCAAACGTTGAAAGTGAATCAGAACTGCGGAGACTGCAGCAACTGAAAAAAAATTTTCAAAAGGATTTTGAAAACACAAAAAAAGAGGTGGCAGCTCTCGAGAAACAAGCTAAAACCAAAGCTAAAGAACAAACCAGGGTCAACGAACTTAGAGCAAGCCTGGCCGCCAAAGAGAGAGAAAGAAACACAATGGAAGCGAGGCTCAATGACACAAGAACGTTAGATGAGCTGAAAGAACAAGAAGCAGAACTGCAGCGTCAAAATGAGGAAGATCAGGCAGTTATCGACGATGCAGACACATCACCTTCTGATAAACAAGCCGCCGAAGGAAGAGTTGCGGAAAGACAGGAGGAGCTTGCTCGTTTGCAAACGCAGATTGATGAAAGAGAAAGAGCGCTTCCACTTCGCGAGAGGGTAAAGGAGATATTCAAAAAATATGGTGTGACCGTTACCGCTATCGTTCTTGCTGCCGGGGTCACGATTGGTGCAGTAATTGGTGCTATTACAAACGCTTTCAGAGCCACCGGTAAAGCGTTGGGAAAAGGTCTGAAAGATATTGGCTCAAAGATTGCATCAGCTCTGCCAGGTCTTATTGGCTCAATTGTGAGCTTTCTTTTCAAAGCCGCCGGTCAAGCTATCGGTTTTCTTGCTGAGCACACCTGGCTGATTATTTTGGCTGTGGTTGCCTTTCTTGTGGAAAAATACATCAAGAAGCGGCGTTAGCGCATAAAGTAAATAAAAGCCACAATCCCGACGGCACCAATAACAACAGCTGCTTTATTATTTTCATGTGTTTCAGTGCTATTTGCATTTGGTACTGGCTCATCAGGTGTTTGCTCTTCAGGCGCGGGCCCCTTTTCTTGCGTTTCTTCTTTGTGTATCGGGTTTGAGGGGTGGCTGTTTGGTGGGTTTATCTTTGTTGGACCTCCTGCCATCAGCTTTAGCGCTGCTTTTTTTGTGCTCTTATTCACTTCGTCGTTATCCCCGACCTGTGCCTGGCACAGCTTGTTTGAGCTGGTTGTTGTAACCGGTTACACTTTCCATATTTATCACCATCCGCGCAGGCATCAGCCAGGCCCCCGGACACACAGCAAGGTTAAGCCTCACCTTTGCCTCGTCGACAGCACGTTGGTACCTTTGAACAGACTTTGCCAGATCCGGTTGCCTTATTGAGTTTTCCATTAGCACAAGGAACTCACTTTGCGCTTCCTTTGCGCGCCCTCCTGACCCAAGTATGCTGCTTCTAACATTCACCTGTGAGCCCAAAACACAGTAAACGAACGCCTCTATCGACTGGTTTATTCGCGCCAAACCCGCCTGGGTCAGACCTTCTGCTACATTGGGACAAAACCAGTCTGCCTGTCCGTAGGCATCGTCATCCGGCTCGATATAATAAATCAAATTACCTTTTGAGCCTGAACCAACTTCGTCTGAAAATTTATCGTGACCGGGGTAACTGGTATACGTTTTATCTGGTCCAACGTTTGTGACATAGATGTAAACACTTCCCAGGCCGTGGTTTGCGCCTCTTGTGAAACGAAAATCGCTTGACGGGTCGACTCCGAACTCATTGCATATTCTTTTGTATGAAGCCACGTCGTATTTGTTGTTAAACTGGTCAAAAGTAGGGTCGCCAGGCAAAGCGCTTATGCTTTGTATTCCTCCCATCTGAAACAATATTCGCCTGACAGTAAAATATATATGGAACTTGTAAAAAGCTCGCACATTCGGTGGCAAAGGAATAGCAGAGTTGTCATCGAAAATTTCGCGACTGATACCACAGCCCGTTGTCGTGCACCAGACAGCAAAATTCAGCTGCTGTGGCCAATATTTAATATTTGGGCCGGCTAGCCATGTTTTGGACTCTTTCCTTGAATGGTGGGTGAGTTTGGTTTTTTGAAATATCTCTCTGAACTTTGTTGTGAAATACTGGTCCGGTGTTACGTAAATATTCAGTTGGTCATTAAATATTTTTTTCAAACTCGGGGCGGCATCGTGAAAGCCAACAGCAGGAATGGGCAAAGAGTCTCCTTTTAAACCACTTGGTGTAAGCCTTTGTGGAAAACCTTCTGATGATTGGCCAACACCCAGCACACTTTTCATTTCCGGGCTCCAATATTTGCTGTCTGAACCAAAAACGTTTATCAAATGGCCTGGCCCTGCTTTGAAATAAATTTCTGAGGTTACTGTGTGGTCTTTGGCGAGATCGGTCTGTGGCTCAAACTTCGATTTATCGGCATTTGGGTATTTTGCATTAAAGGTTTTCCATGCCTTTTGTCCTGCTACTTTGGCAATGCTGTCAGCTTGTGGTGTCTGAATCCATTTTAGAAGAGCTAAAAAATTATAAAATGGTTATTGTAACAGTTGTTACAACAGAAAATCCGCATACTGTCTATTTTGACCAGCCTATTCAAAAACCAAGCTATATAAGGCTGTTAAGTTGTTCTCTTTACAATTCGTGGTTTAACTTAAAGGAAGCTGGTAAAATCTTCTACACTAACGAAACAAAAAAACTTGAAAAATCTGAATCCATTTTGCCAGGTAATTACACTATCGAAAAAATGGCAAAAACAATTGAAAATTCTTTTAAAAAATATGCTGACATATTAAGAACACAAATCAATACTCCTGTCGGTCAGATGTTTATTAAAAAAGTGGATCCATTAAATGATAAAATAAAGTTCGATAAGAACTTATCTGAACTGCTTGGCATTGATCAAGATTTACAATGGATAAGATATGTCAAACGTATGAAGTCACCCACGACTTATTTCATACATTGCGATTTAGTTGACAAAGAACAGAATCTGTTTAATGGAAAACCGTCCACTGTTTTACAAACTTTTGACATAACAGGAAAACCATATAAAAACGTTTTTTATCAAAGCAGCCCACAACATATTTTGCGTGACATATCCGCTGATAAGTATATCACAAATATGACAATATCAGTCAGAGAAGAAAATAATAATCTCTTTGACTTCAACAGATTGCCTCTTCAGTTTCAAATTGAAATAAATTAAACAAAAAATAATTTTGTAAATATAACCATGTCATCCAACGTATTACCAACTGCACCAGCTTATGAACAAACAGAAACTCAGACAACACTCTATCCAGTTCTACCAACTCAACCAGATAACAATTCTCGTATGCAGAAAGCAAACGAAGTTTTAAAATATTTAGGTGACGAAGTTTCACATTATAGGCTTGTTGCAAAAAAATACAAGCGCACAAAAACCATTATCAACTACGCTGGCTTTTCCGCTGGCGGTATTTCTGGTTTTCTTTCCGCAGGTGGCGTAGCAGCTGCGTTTACAGGCATAGGGATTCCTGCATCTATACCAATTGGCTGTGTTGCTTCTTTATTTGGGCTAACAGCGGCAGGGTTAACCGGTTTTTAGAAAAAGCTAGAGCCCAAACTTATCAAACACTGCAAAATCATGACACTTGCTTTGTCAAAATGCGATACTGTCAACCGCATACTGTCAAAATCACTCATTGACGGTAAAATAAGCGATTCTGAGTTTCAAAGCATCCTTGATGAAAAAGAGAGCTATCGTATTCAGAAGGAGATTCTTCGAAAAGGCACACTCCCCAAAGAAAATAATAAATAAAGAACTCCGGACATAGAAAAAATACGACAAGAGGCCGTGCATGAAGAACGAATTAGGCTTCAAAAAAAGATTCTTGGCAGCGCGGTCGACGTTTCGAAATAAAATTTCAGTCGAAGCGCACACTCTTTCACTTTATTAAAGAATGATTGCTGCTACAAATATAGAATAAGCACGCAAAATGATTTTACTATTTCATGCTCTTATGTATGCTATAAACGAACTTTCTACACCCGTTTGGCAGAACGAGGTCAGACAGATAACATATCAAGTCGTGGAAGCGATGCGAGAAGCGGAAAAAAATAAATAGGCTCACTTTAGTCATTTGTTCGAAAAACTTCACTTAAATATTGGTTTCCGGTATCTTTCTGAGAAAAATGTCACGCAACGGTTCCGCACCAACTCGAGTGGTAAGATTTTTTGAAGATTTTGTCGTAGTCATTTTCATCATACACAGGATAACCGAGAAAGTGTTCGACTCTATTTTTGCTACACATATGACATAGACCATTTCGCCTGCAATAGCGACATTTATGACAAAACAAGACCTTTACAGTTTGTTCATTGTGTTCGCAAAATGGTGCTTCGGCGATTGCAGCATTAACTTTGTCCCAGCCAAGAGCTTTTCGCTGACTTAGTTTTATGGTAATATACTCATTGTAGATTTTTTCACGAAGTTCTGGTGGAAGTGTTTTTATGCGCTCGGAAAGTTGGCAGTTGTTTTTTTTTTCTGATGTTGAACTGACATTATTCTCATTATCCGGCAAAAGATTATTCATTAATTCTTGTTGACTCATTTTTTTCATTTCTGCAAGAAGTTCTTCCGATACAAGTATTGGCAATTCTTTATTTTCTCCTATTGAGTGTGGCTGAAATATTTGCCAATCGACCTTTTCTTTGTTTTTTCTAACTTTCGGTTTTTTAATGCTTTGATCAACAGGACCATTGTTTCTTCCTCTACCCATCGCTGTATATAATGCAAGGTGTCAATTATCTAATTGCTTGTTCTTGAGCTCCATCAAGACCAGCTCGAAGTTTTTCTTCGCTTTTCTGTGTTTGCTGATTAGCCGGTACTTTAGTTTACTTCCACCGCATGCCATACACAGACGATAGTCACACATTACACCTTTACCGCAACTGCGACATGGAACTGGTCTTTTTTTTACTGTTTTTAGCTGATAGTTATGCCACGCACAATACTCACCCATACACCTCTTTCCACAGGTTTCTTTTCGACTTAACATTAACCACCCGCAGTTGTTTTTTCCTCGCACCACTTTTCTGTTATAACCTCGCGCCATTTTCTTATATAACCCTGGTTGCTTTTTTTTAATTGACCCTCTCTTACCAAGTAGTAATACCGGAGTCTGACAAATACTGGTTCGGGTGAATTGGGAAAATTTAAGAGTTTGGTAAACTCTAAGCAAAAGGTGAACCCCACGACAAAGGAGTGGGGTTTAGCATTTACTTATGATTACCAGACGCTTAAAACCTCCCAATTTTCTACCCACATCCAAAACGGTATTTGTCAGACTCCGGTATTACTACTCCCCCCTCCCCGATAGAGACTTGTGGTCTCTTCTGTTGCCACCCCCCACCCCCAAATAGGGACCAGTGGTCTCTTCTGTAACCCCCTCCCCCCTCCCTGATAGAGGCCCATGGTATCTGCTTTGCCCCACCCCCCGCCTCCGATAGAGACCCACGGTATCTGCTTCAGCCCCCCCTCCCCGATAGAGACTTGTGGTCTCTTCTGTTGCCCCCCCCCCCCGAATAGGGACCCGTGGTCTCTTCTGTAACCCCGCCCCCCTCCCCGATAGAGGCCTATGGTATCTGCTTTGCCCCCCCCCCCCGCCTCCGATAGAGACCCATGGTATCTGCTTCGCCCCCCCCCCTCTCCGACAGAGGCTTGTGGTCTCTTCTGTTGCCCCCCCCCTTCCCGATCTGTAACCCCCCCCCCCTCTAATAGAGACCCTTGACTTTTTATTTTCACGAGGCATTAATCAAATTATGAATTCTATAGGAAAATCAATTACCTGACGAGGGAATTCCACGTTAAATTTCACGCGAAAAACCGATATCGCACGAATCGCGAAGCGATGAGTGCGATATCGGTTTTTCAAGTGAAATTTAACGTGGAATTCACGAGTCAGGTAATGGATTTTCCTTGAATCGCATAGAACCTTTTAAACATGAAAATGTGGTGACTGTTACGAATTTTACCCGGGATTTTAGTGCAGCCTCACTTTCAAGTCGCAATACCGCGCTGAATACCCTCGCATCTCTAGCCAATCAGAGCGCGCGAATTCTTTGAGCTATGCGATTCATTATTTTACTTAATTCACGCCTATGGTTGACAACACGCCTTTTATGATACATGCCGAAATACTGAACTTCCTCGCCTTTCATCCTTAATGTTAGACTAAGTAAATGGTACGAATGAATGAAGGAAGGAATAAATGAATAGTAAACAGTAACAGTATATCTTAATTGTGTCTCAGTCTTCAAAGGGAACGAATAATCCGAAGTGGATTGTTTGGCCATGACAACGCCGTAAACACTGTGCTGTTTGCAATATCAGTAGGCATTTATTTTTCGTAGAGCACGGCATATCCTAATGGAAATCATTTAAACATGCCAAAGCCTTCACAAAAAACACAAGATGTAGCAGTTGTTCTTTGTTCTGAAGCAGAATGCGGCCAAAACTGAACTTAAGCAAAGAATTGTTCTATTACAAAAGGGTACGTACTGATCAAGTCACCGTTACCTTTTATGATTTATCATTTTTTTGGCCACACTCAACAAGACGACATACAAATTACTGAACTGAGAAACAAAAAAATCACTAGCCCATCACAGTTCATCGAGCGATGCACCTGGCGTTAATATGCATTCAGGAACTGCCCTCGATTCCGGGCTACATTCAACAAGATGGCATATACATTACTCTGTACTGGGCTGCATTTAACACGACGACACCACAATTATTTTACATAAAGTTTATCTTTCTTATGACCCCTCATTGACGTTTTTGACGACACGTCCTTCAGTCTGTTGAGAACACTTCGAGAGGTCTAGTGGTACAACACGTCACGATAAAGATAATCTAAAAGCAGGGAGATAGTCAGAAGAGAGAAATATTAAAATAATGTTTCTTGCTACTACGAATCTGTTATGCTATTGATAACTGACGAGATGAAAAGAAAGTCTTCGGTTAGCACTGCGTTGCCTTGTTTTTTCTCCTTGGTGATTTCACACGGTTGCGGTGGAAGCCACTTTTTTTCTCTTGCTCTTGCAAGTCGCTCTCTCACGTCAAGCATTGCCCCACTTGTTGGTAGTCCATGCAAGTCTCTAAGCTCTCTCTCCAAAGCACTGCGATCCATTCTTTGGATTTCTTTTCCCACGGTTATATTTTCTTTATCGGCATATTCCATTATGCGGGACACAAGGTCGTACTTTACACCAGTCACTCTCCATTGGCAGTCTGGATCAGAGCAGTTGCAGATTTCTCTGAGCGTTTCTGTCAGCCTTCTTGTTTTTTCGCCGTGAAGTTTATCGGACGAAATTCGCTGTGTTAAAGAAATGGGTAATTTCTCTCTTTCTTTTATCTTCTCCTTTTCCATGTGCTTCCTAACCTCTTCCCTTAAACTGTTCTGAGGACAAGGAAACACCTTTCTAAAGTTAATTTCATCGTCGTCATTGAGGCCATGTCTGTGCGAATAGACAGTGTCAAGCCCTTTTGAGGGCAAGAAATAGTCCATCTGTTTGTACTTTTCTTTGTTGACCTCAATTTCTGGAAATAAATTCAAGTCCTTCAATTTCTCCTCTGACAATGGATCTTCCAACAGATTGTCCACGACCCTCAACTCTTCATAATGCCCTACATGGGAAAGAGATGGTTTAGGAGTCTGTGGGGTGCCAAGGGGCAATATTCTTGCCCCGCAACAATTTGCATCACCACAGGCTCGCCTTTCTTCATAATAACCACTGGGTGACATTTGTCCATGGTGGTCATACCATTTCAGATTAAGACGAATCCAATGAAATCTTTGAGACGTTTCCTTTTCCACTTTGCTCGCTTTACAATAGGCTTGAACATGAGCCTCTAGAAGACGGGACAGTGGTTGTTGATAGAAAGTCAAAGGAGTCTTTGCAAATATCGTTTGCCCGAAGCATGGAAATCCATTCCATCTTTCGGCAAGCTCCTTTGCACCATACCACATATTCATCTCTGCTACCAGCTCATCTCCTAACGAAAGTGCAACATTCTTCACCTCCTCCATGTCTTCGTAACTAACGGATCTGTCTTTCAAATCACTCTCCAGTTGTTTCATACAGTCGCCAGCAGTCTTGAAGGTCTCGTTTGTAATTGATGATCCAATGTTTGCAGCACGACCCAAAATGGAATTTCCCCTCTCTGCTTCATTTGCTACGCTATCCCTCTCTGCCCGTCGTTGAATACAAGCGTGAGCATTCATCTCCATTCGAAACTCAATGGATGCAGCTATTTTGGTTGGTAGATGGGACTGTTTCTGATCTGGTCCTCCATCTACTAAACGATAGTTAAACGGCCTTGGCTCGCAGTCCAACGAAACTGCCCTTCCATCAACAAGAGGACCATACGTTGAAAGAATTTCCAAAACTTCAAACGATGGAATTTCGCGGGTTACACTATCTGTCTCCTCGTTGGGTACAACATCTTCACCGCACTCAAGACCTTCCGCAACTTCTAACATTAAAGATGCTCCGTTCATTTCTCTCAAGTAAGTCGTTTCTTCTTCTTTCTTCATTTGTAACGTACTGGACATTTCATCTATCAAAGGAGCTGTCTGCTTTAGCCAAGAAAGTCCGTCCATTTTTGAATCCTCTCTCAGCTCATCCAAAGGAAGTCCATCCATTCCATAAATTACGACGTGGTCCATTAGTCGCTGAATAGCACTGACCACTTTAACTTGTGCAATGTTCTCCACTGCAAACGTGCAGTCTTCTAATTTGTTATCTAAGAGACTCATCTTCATGGCTAACAAGCTTGCATACATCTGTGGCTTTTCAGCCGGTGCGCGACGGATGGTTAACTCTAGTTCTTTAAGTCTTTCATCTCCAAGCGTTCTACGGAACTTGTTCAACAAATCTGAGGGACATTTCTCATAAATTGGAATGATGGAAAGTGGAGGAGTTGGTACTTTGATTAGATCTTGTGCTACCTTCCGTAACAATGAAGACAGCCTAAAAGCCTCTTTTCTCTCAATTTTCCTAACGTACTGGGCCAAATGTTGTTGTTATGTTACGAGCTGTAACCATGAGCGAATGGCTTCGAGAAGATATCTCAAGGAGACCGAAGGGACGTCTGTGTGCGGAAAGGTCATTTTCATCTTGACTTCCTTGTCGCCGTGCCGTCTCAGTTGGTAGCGTTCATTCACATGCGTTACGGCACCATTTGAGTATTCAAATTTTGGGGAAACTATGACAGCTAGTTTTGTCCCTGTCCAGCAAACTGACTCGCGCCCACTCTCAACATCAACGCTGAAGGATTTTTCAATAAATAGGTTGGTGTTCGGTACTAAGACATCTCTTGCAGAATGGTAGTCATGACACGGCAAAGCCTGAAGTTTGACGAGTTTGTTGTCACCTTCTTTCCCCCTCTTTCGTGCTTCGGGTAAATCTTCTGTTTCCTCTTCTAGAGGACTCCAGCAATCATCTTCGTTAATGTAGCTCAGCCAAGTACGTCCCGCGTTGAAGGAGTTCTTTGATCCCAGTATGACAGGTGCCTTTGCATCCGTGCTATTGATGGTCGAATAATCTCGTAGATGAGGAAATCGTTCATCGAAGCGAAAAGGCTTTCGTTGTTCCATTTTGACAAATGCCCTACAATACTGTATATTGATCGAGGGAATGTTTGTGCCCGTATCGGGAACTTTACCAAACTTTATCTTTGCTTCGTTGGTGTAATTCCTGCTGTTTTTGTGCCCAGCATGAGGAGCGATGCATCTCCTTTTAAGGGTGGAAACACTTGCTGTCGGCATTCCGAATTTTTTAGCAATTGCATTGTAGTGGTCACGCAACCTCCTGGCTGAAAGCTTCTTGTTGCTGTCCACAGATTCTCTGACAGAGGCAACATATTTAACATCGTAATGTCTCTTGGCATGAGTAAGATTACCAGAATCTGAACTTGTTGCCGAAACTTCAACAATTGTTTCCAAAATATTTGGGTCGATGTCCTTCCTTGGTCTATGGGCCAGCTCTGATCTTTCCCTTGAAAGGAGGTTATTTGCGCCAAGTTTTTTTAACACCAATTTAGCCTTTGGGAGCAGATAATTGTCTGGTCTGCCAGGATAGCGAGTGCGCACCATATCAAAGGCAGACTTCCACATACCTTGGAGTGTAGATTTTGCCTCGGACACTTTCTTGACAGCCCTTTTCAGCGAATCTTTACCGAAGTTTAGGTGGCGTCGAAGATTTGAGTCGGTAAATCCGGCGCTTTTCAGCAGAGTTTTTCCGATTAATTTGCTTTTTTCATCTTCAAATAACTTGAATGTTTCTTTTATCTCGGGGAAGTTGGGCTCCACTTCATGTCGAGAATACTTTCGTAATATCTCTTGCTGCTTCTTCACCGCTTTCTCAAAAGCAGATTTTTCTGACTGTTCCTTTAAAACGACAAGCGTTAATTCCTTCTTCATGGAAGGTACTGTTCTTTTGGGCGGATCTTTAATGAAAACTGGCAAAGCGTTTTTTCCAGTCAACAACGAACGTTTGAGATGTTAACGGAAAATGTTCGCTTTGTCGAACGAATGGATTCCAATTGCATCCGTCAGCTCGTCGACGCTCAACATCTTGGACGGCGATGACTGAAGGCTTTGCATTATCAGTAGACGTTGCTTAGCGTCATTAGATGGTAGTTGATTCATTCGCTTTCCGAATTCTTAACATGTCGTTTCACAAGAGGAAATCCAAAATCCTTCGCGGTCAGCATTTTTACAATCGGCCATGGCTTTCATGCGCTTCTTTTCCTTATCTACTTTCTCGCCGTTACTCTGATTAACTATGACTGGCGTTTGTTTAACTGTAGCTTTCTGGTCTAATGTTGGCTCGTCTGTTTGATCATTTGCTGACAACGTTTGGCAATCTCCTGCTATAGGGGCAAGATCATCCTGGAGATCACAAGATTCGTCAACATTTGCGGAAAACAATGCGTTCAGGGAGCCTTGTGATCCGCTGATGCATGCCCTTATCGTTTGCGGCGTTAACTCATTGGGAAGCACATGAGCTTCTCCCGCCATTATTCTTTCCCATTGCTTTTGCCTCAACAATGCACATCCGCATAGAAGCAGGCAGGACAACAATCACCACTACCTGAAATAACGAAAGGAACAATGCAAATGTAGAAACCTAATTTTTACTTCAGTTGTATTATCAATCAAATGTGATAGAAGTACGGTAACATTAAAAAAGCGACTTTGCTATAATTATACAAAGGAAGTCTGGCATAGAGCCTTCAAGATGCTGTTATTACAGGGAAACCCGGTCTCATGCCACCCTGCTATTTATACGATTCATTATCTTGTCAAAAAATCTTTAACTAGCCTTCCGATCGATAGGAAAATTTTTATGCTGCCCCTTGCCAATCGACTCGATGTGGTTTCTGCGTAAATCTTCCACGCACCATTACGTTGTATTCTGACCGTTCGTTCAGATTAGCAAAACTATCAGTTTCCGTTGCTGCAAACTAGAAAAGACTGCATTCAACGTGTTTATCATAGCCTGGGTTATAAAATGCCTTTTCGATTTCAGCCATTTACGGCAGAATATAATTTAACCCAGTCAGATCGGTGCTTGACTAACGCTTCGGTGATAAATAATTTACTTACCAATACCATCATCCTCTGCGGTATGGGTGAAGAAACGTTTTAGGGATGGTTTGGAAGGGTAGCTTGTCAACTCTATACCTTTCGCCTCCATGACAGCCTCGAACACTGGCAGGAAAGATGTTAATAGGTTCACTGGAAGGTTGCCGTCATAAAAACTGCCAAATTGAATGCTCTTTAAGTCGGAGGAGAATGTAAGATATCCCCAATGCTGCCCTCGTTGAGACACGCGGTGACGCCAGAAGTCCATAACTAGAAGTCTACATCTGGTATTGGGGCGCGTGCTATGTCTTTCGCGTGTAGGCTATTTTTAGAAACTGATGTCTCGCGAGAAAATGACGTAACCCACTATTTCGACACGATTGGAGTTCTAAGTTGCGGCCGAATATTTTGGAAAGTGGCAGGTGAAATAAATCAAATCACATCAAAACACTTGACAGGCCATTCTCTTTAATTCTCACATTTCGACAGAAGTAGTATCGTAGATAGTGATTTCAAACGTCTGTTCAGTGGCATTTGAAGGCGAGCGAAAAAGCAACCCGTCGCCGGGTTTCCGTAGACAAACTCACAAAACAAACAGGTCGACTTTTTATAATTTACGAGAGAATTTAAGAACAGAAGTTCCCCAAACTTTTAGTAGTTAAGTGTGTCTTTATTTTGTACAGCATATCCTCGTGTTAAAATACTGAACAACATACACAACACAATAGCTGCACACTGCGAAGTGCCCGAGAAGCACAACTTGAATTAAACTTTTGACGGATGTGAATGAAATCATCATTGTTCGATGAATTAAACTCGTATTTCTATTCATATTAAAACAAGTACATTACCTTAGTCAGTCTTTTGTTTTCATGCCGTCCTTATAATTCCAAAAACATGCGAAACTCGCCAAACTTATCGTTTTCTCTGAATGTTGTTTTCAAACGAATCAAACTTCATTCTGTTCATTCCGCGCTCGATGTTGAGCGCTTCAGGGACCACGGTTTTGTTTTTCAAAATAGCAACGAACCTGTGCCAAAATGCACTTGCTCTCTTAATGCCTGTCTTCATCTTGAGAGTACCATTAATCTTTAGTGTCTTCGCATTTTGAATTTGACTCGGAATTAGTCTATCTTGCCCGCTGCCATTTCGTATTCTGACTCCAAAACACTGAGGTCCTCTCATAATAATTGGATGCTCAAAGGCGCGAATTAAAAAATACTTCAATGTGATTGACTACTTGTTCGCGGCAAAGCTGTTCTAAAAATAGCCTACACACGAGGAGCGTGAGGTACACGCGAAAGACATATCTCAAAGCCTATTACCAGAGATGTAGACTTCTAGTTATGGACTTCTGGTGACGCCCATTGCTAATGTCCTCTACTCGAAACAAGACGTGTAACCGTTTAAGATTACTGGTCAGTTGCATCTTGACGGAACTCTTGAGGTACTGCGGGTCTTGGTACATTGAATTCAACAGAAGAAATGACCGTTGCTCCTGGCTTTGAGAGTTAAGACGCTCCAAAAACAATGCAGCTTCCTCATCCGTGACCATTCAGTCGTTCAGTCTCGACATTGTCCAACAAAGAAGAAAGAGAAACACCCGAGTCTGAGACGCACTTTTTGATCCGTTCAGCGAGTACTTGCCAGGTAATTGTACGATTCAACAATGGCCACGTGGGGTCGGACGTTACTTGCTTCCATCTTTGAATATCGAGAGAAGCCAAGGCGCATAACAGAAGACCAAAGCAAGAGGAGTGCAGCTCTAAGAAAAATAAAGATATTCTATTAACAAATAAATATTTCATCGTATATTACTAATATTTAACAATCATTCTACGAGGACGCCAAAATCTGAGCAGGTTGTAATAATTTCATATTCGTTAATTCCGGTTAGGTTAGATTAAAAAAGAGACATTCCTTCTTCGCGGTCATCTGAGTTTATTCAATATGATACAGACCGAATAAATATTTGATCGTATGTTACTAAATCCGATTCCACAAGGACACCAAGATCTGTGCAGGTTGATTTTAATAATTTCATATTCGTTTATTTCGGGCAGGTTAGATAAGAAAAGAAGAAATCCCTTCCTCGTGGTCATCTAAGTTAATTTTTCATCAATATGGTACACACCGAATTACTCTTAAATATGTACCTTGACCAATTTATTACTTACCAATCCCATCATTTTCCATGCCTTTCCTCCCTAAGGGGATAACTGCAGGTCTCGGTGGGTTTCTGGTCATTTGCATTCCGTTTAACAGGGCAACTTCTTTGAAAACCGGAAGAAAAAACTTCAAGAGATTACAGGGTAGTGAACCAAAACCACCGTTAATAGTAGACGTCAAATCTGTTGAGAACGAGAGATAGCCCCAACTCCGTCCTTTGTCGGAAATGATGGATACTGCACCACCGCTGTCATCGTCATCTTCCACCTTGAATAAAAAGTGTAACCTTTTGGGTTTTTTTATCCACGAACTTTTGAGCAAAATAACAATTTGTTGAGGGTCTTGCTGCATTGAACTGGAAATAACAACAGAAAGTTGATCCTCGCTAGCCTTATTTAAAAGCTCAGTGAATGATTCCGCCAGTTCCTCAGTAATAAGCCATGACGGTGAAGTCTCACTGCAAGGGCTTTGTGACCTCTTGCCGATTGAGGATGATACAGTTTCCGCATCAGACAAACCAGGAGGACCACAGTTGTCATCACGTTCACTTTGCGTACAAGGACGTACTGCTTGGGTAGTTTGTTCTTCGCGAGAACCCTCTTCCAGTGCCACTTCGCAGTCTTGGCTGCTAGCGCCTTCAGCCAAGTCCGATGGATCCTCGCATGTCTTTAAATTTGCAATATATTCGTCAGTCCTTTCCACTGAATCTAATAAAGGAAAAGATTATTCACCACAAGAAAATGTGTATGTTATTTTACTTTCGCAAAAGTTGAGGACGACTAGAGTGCCCACAAAAAACAGCAAGAGTATGTTAGTTCAACATACGAGTATGTTAGTTATGTTAGTTCATAACCAGGTTCAACTGCTGCATAAAATAAATGAGTTTTCAGTGATAACATTTTCTTTTATCATAAACGCGGTTTTGGGGATGATCAAAACAAATGCAGAATTTAATACCGCATTTAATAGAATAAAACATCTTGCATAACATTTTTGGGGTCGCCCACTACCTCTCGGAACGAGTTACTTCACTGATTCTTAAGAAATGGATAACAGGCCATACCAATGCCCCCAGCTCTGAATGACAATGGAGGTAGTGTTTACAGCGGGCGAATGAAAATACAGTCGAAGCTCTCGTAAGCGGACACCCTCGGGGCGCGACAAAAGTGTCCGTAACTGGAGCTGGCCGCTTACGAGAATGTGAAAATACAAAGTTTGTACGGGAGTTTAATAAAACGGGGTTTTGACTAGGTGGCCGTAAGTAGAGCTGTCCGCTTACGAGAGTGTCCGTTAAGGGAGCTTTGACTGTAGAGGTTCCATAGAGGTAGTGTCGTACTGCATTTTTGGGTCTTTAATTCTTCATCCGATTTCTCCAACCAATGTACGATTTCTATGAGATGTATATCAGCCATTAATGCTCTTCAGAACGGTAAAATGTACGATTGTAGGCCTCTGACTTCAATTTATGACAAGCGATCTTAGATGATTGGAAAAATCATGAAAAAGTGCTTTGCTACTAAATTCGTTTAACCGTTGGACAACTTAGTTAAGTTAATGTCATCAAACCACCGTTAAACCCAACGTTTGGCAATCTCCTGCTATAGGGGCAAGATCATCCTGGAGATCACAAGATTCGTCAACATTTGCGGAAAACAATGCGTTCAGGGAGCCTTGTGATCCGCTGATGCATGCCCTTATCGTTTGCGGCGTTAACTCATTGGGAAGCACATGAGCTTCTCCCGCCATTATTCTTTCCCATTGCTTTTGCCTCAACAATGCACATCCGCATAGAAGCAGGCAGGACAACAATCACCACTACCTGAAATAACGAAAGGAACAATGCAAATGTAGAAACCTAATTTTTACTTCAGTTGTATTATCAATCAAATGTGATAGAAGTACGGTAACATTAAAAAAGCGACTTTGCTATAATTATACAAAGGAAGTCTGGCATAGAGCCTTCAAGATGCTGTTATTACAGGGAAACCCGGTCTCATGCCACCCTGCTATTTATACGATTCATTATCTTGTCAAAAAATCTTTAACTAGCCTTCCGATCGATAGGAAAATTTTTATGCTGCCCCTTGCCAATCGACTCGATGTGGTTTCTGCGTAAATCTTCCACGCACCATTACGTTGTATTCTGACCGTTCGTTCAGATTAGCAAAACTATCAGTTTCCGTTGCTGCAAACTAGAAAAGACTGCATTCAACGTGTTTATCATAGCCTGGGTTATAAAATGCCTTTTCGATTTCAGCCATTTACGGCAGAATATAATTTAACCCAGTCAGATCGGTGCTTGACTAACGCTTCGGTGATAAATAATTTACTTACCAATACCATCATCCTCTGCGGTATGGGTGAAGAAACGTTTTAGGGATGGTTTGGAAGGGTAGCTTGTCAACTCTATACCTTTCGCCTCCATGACAGCCTCGAACACTGGCAGGAAAGATGTTAATAGGTTCACTGGAAGGTTGCCGTCATAAAAACTGCCAAATTGAATGCTCTTTAAGTCGGAGGAGAATGTAAGATATCCCCAATGCTGCCCTCGTTGAGACACGCGGTGACGCCAGAAGTCCATAACTAGAAGTCTACATCTGGTATTGGGGCGCGTGCTATGTCTTTCGCGTGTAGGCTATTTTTAGAAACTGATGTCTCGCGAGAAAATGACGTAACCCACTATTTCGACACGATTGGAGTTCTAAGTTGCGGCCGAATATTTTGGAAAGTGGCAGGTGAAATAAATCAAATCACATCAAAACACTTGACAGGCCATTCTCTTTAATTCTCACATTTCGACAGAAGTAGTATCGTAGATAGTGATTTCAAACGTCTGTTCAGTGGCATTTGAAGGCGAGCGAAAAAGCAACCCGTCGCCGGGTTTCCGTAGACAAACTCACAAAACAAACAGGTCGACTTTTTATAATTTACGAGAGAATTTAAGAACAGAAGTTCCCCAAACTTTTAGTAGTTAAGTGTGTCTTTATTTTGTACAGCATATCCTCGTGTTAAAATACTGAACAACATACACAACACAATAGCTGCACACTGCGAAGTGCCCGAGAAGCACAACTTGAATTAAACTTTTGACGGATGTGAATGAAATCATCATTGTTCGATGAATTAAACTCGTATTTCTATTCATATTAAAACAAGTACATTACCTTAGTCAGTCTTTTGTTTTCATGCCGTCCTTATAATTCCAAAAACATGCGAAACTCGCCAAACTTATCGTTTTCTCTGAATGTTGTTTTCAAACGAATCAAACTTCATTCTGTTCATTCCGCGCTCGATGTTGAGCGCTTCAGGGACCACGGTTTTGTTTTTCAAAATAGCAACGAACCTGTGCCAAAATGCACTTGCTCTCTTAATGCCTGTCTTCATCTTGAGAGTACCATTAATCTTTAGTGTCTTCGCATTTTGAATTTGACTCGGAATTAGTCTATCTTGCCCGCTGCCATTTCGTATTCTGACTCCAAAACACTGAGGTCCTCTCATAATAATTGGATGCTCCGAATTTTTACAACTTCGATGCTATCGTCATCGATGAAAGATGGCCTGATGATTCTTGTCCGGACGGTTTAATCCTCACAAAACGGAAATTACGATGACCAACAAACAGAAATTTCGTAATGCCGTTCGCTCGAGTTCACTCGTCCTCTGCAGTTCTGCTTTTCTTCAAAAATTTGTTCAACCAATCAAAGGCGCGAATTAAAAAATACTTCAATGTGATTGACTACTTGTTCGCGGCAAAGCTGTTCTAAAAATAGCCTACACACGAGGAGCGTGAGGTACACGCGAAAGACATATCTCAAAGCCTATTACCAGAGATGTAGACTTCTAGTTATGGACTTCTGGTGACGCCCATTGCTAATGTCCTCTACTCGAAACAAGACGTGTAACCGTTTAAGATTACTGGTCAGTTGCATCTTGACGGAACTCTTGAGGTACTGCGGGTCTTGGTACATTGAATTCAACAGAAGAAATGACCGTTGCTCCTGGCTTTGAGAGTTAAGACGCTCCAAAAACAATGCAGCTTCCTCATCCGTGACCATTCAGTCGTTCAGTCTCGACATTGTCCAACAAAGAAGAAAGAGAAACACCCGAGTCTGAGACGCACTTTTTGATCCGTTCAGCGAGTACTTGCCAGGTAATTGTACGATTCAACAATGGCCACGTGGGGTCGGACGTTACTTGCTTCCATCTTTGAATATCGAGAGAAGCCAAGGCGCATAACAGAAGACCAAAGCAAGAGGAGTGCAGCTCTAAGAAAAATAAAGATATTCTATTAACAAATAAATATTTCATCGTATATTACTAATATTTAACAATCATTCTACGAGGACGCCAAAATCTGAGCAGGTTGTAATAATTTCATATTCGTTAATTCCGGTTAGGTTAGATTAAAAAAGAGACATTCCTTCTTCGCGGTCATCTGAGTTTATTCAATATGATACAGACCGAATAAATATTTGATCGTATGTTACTAAATCCGATTCCACAAGGACACCAAGATCTGTGCAGGTTGATTTTAATAATTTCATATTCGTTTATTTCGGGCAGGTTAGATAAGAAAAGAAGAAATCCCTTCCTCGTGGTCATCTAAGTTAATTTTTCATCAATATGGTACACACCGAATTACTCTTAAATATGTACCTTGACCAATTTATTACTTACCAATCCCATCATTTTCCATGCCTTTCCTCCCTAAGGGGATAACTGCAGGTCTCGGTGGGTTTCTGGTCATTTGCATTCCGTTTAACAGGGCAACTTCTTTGAAAACCGGAAGAAAAAACTTCAAGAGATTACAGGGTAGTGAACCAAAACCACCGTTAATAGTAGACGTCAAATCTGTTGAGAACGAGAGATAGCCCCAACTCCGTCCTTTGTCGGAAATGATGGATACTGCACCACCGCTGTCATCGTCATCTTCCACCTTGAATAAAAAGTGTAACCTTTTGGGTTTTTTTATCCACGAACTTTTGAGCAAAATAACAATTTGTTGAGGGTCTTGCTGCATTGAACTGGAAATAACAACAGAAAGTTGATCCTCGCTAGCCTTATTTAAAAGCTCAGTGAATGATTCCGCCAGTTCCTCAGTAATAAGCCATGACGGTGAAGTCTCACTGCAAGGGCTTTGTGACCTCTTGCCGATTGAGGATGATACAGTTTCCGCATCAGACAAACCAGGAGGACCACAGTTGTCATCACGTTCACTTTGCGTACAAGGACGTACTGCTTGGGTAGTTTGTTCTTCGCGAGAACCCTCTTCCAGTGCCACTTCGCAGTCTTGGCTGCTAGCGCCTTCAGCCAAGTCCGATGGATCCTCGCATGTCTTTAAATTTGCAATATATTCGTCAGTCCTTTCCATTGAATCTAATAAAGGAAAAGATTATTCACCACAAGAAAATGTGTATGTTATTTTACTTTCGCAAAAGTTGAGGACGACTAGAGTGCCCACAAAAAACAGCAAGAGTATGTTAGTTCAACATACGAGTATGTTAGTTATGTTAGTTCATAACCAGGTTCAACTGCTGCATAAAATAAATGAGTTTTCAGTGATAACATTTTCTTTTATCATAAACGCGGTTTTGGGGATGATCAAAACAAATGCAGAATTTAATACCGCATTTAATAGAATAAAACATCTTGCATAACATTTTTGGGGTCGCCCACTACCTCTCGGAACGAGTTACTTCACTGATTCTTAAGAAATGGATAACAGGCCATACCAATGCCCCCAGCTCTGAATGACAATGGAGGTAGTGTTTACAGCGGGCGAATGAAAATACAGTCGAAGCTCTCGTAAGCGGACACCCTCGGGGCGCGACAAAAGTGTCCGTAACTGGAGCTGGCCGCTTACGAGAATGTGAAAATACAAAGTTTGTACGGGAGTTTAATAAAACGGGGTTTTGACTAGGTGGCCGTAAGTAGAGCTGTCCGCTTACGAGAGTGTCCGTTAAGGGAGCTTTGACTGTAGAGGTTCCATAGAGGTAGTGTCGTACTGCATTTTTGGGTCTTTAATTCTTCATCCGATTTCTCCAACCAATGTACGATTTCTATGAGATGTATATCAGCCATTAATGCTCTTCAGAACGGTAAAATGTACGATTGTAGGCCTCTGACTTCAATTTATGACAAGCGATCTTAGATGATTGGAAAAATCATGAAAAAGTGCTTTGCTACTAAATTCGTTTAACCGTTGGACAACTTAGTTAAGTTAATGTCATCAAACCACCGTTAAACCCAGAACTTACCATTGGGGAACTTCGACAATGTAGCGTCCTCATCCGTGACCACTTCCAGTCGTTCAGTCTCGACATTGTCCAACAAAGAAGAAAGAAAAACACCCGAGTCTGAGACGCACTTTTTGATCCGTTCAGCGAGTACTTGCCAGGTAATTGTACGATTCAACAATGGCCACGTGGGGTCGGACGTTACTTGCTTCCATCTTTGAATATCGAGAGAAGCCAAGGCGCATAACAGACGACCAAAGCAAGAGGAGTGCAGCTCTAAGAAAAATAAAGATATTCTATTAACAAATAAATATTTCATCGTATATTACTAATATTTAACAATCATTCTACGAGGACGCCAAAATCTGAGCAGGTTGTAATAATTTCATATTCGTTAATTCCGGTTAGGTTAGATTAAAAAAGAGACATTCCTTCTTCGCGGTCATCTGAGTTTATTCAATATGATACAGACCGAATAAATATTTGATCGTATGTTACTAAATCCGATTCCACAAGGACACCAAGATCTGTGCAGGTTGATTTTAATAATTTCATTTTCGTTTATTTCGGGCAGGTTAGATAAGAAAAGAAGAAATCCCTTCCTCGTGGTCATCTGAGTTTATTTTTCATCAATATGGTACACACCGAATTACTCTTAAACACGGAGCTATCCTATATAACGAGGCTGAACTGTTCAGCCCGCCAATCACAAATTCCAATGAGACGATTTCATTGGTTGGGAAATGCAATTAACTGACTTTTGGTGAGGCGTGACTCGTTTTTACGACTGTTTTTGCGTATGCAAAACGGGAGTTATGGAATGAGTGGCGATTTGAAGCCATCCTTCCTTCCTTCACTCCTTCAGTCGATCAGATGTAAACAAAAGGCCGTTGACAGATGGTTGGCAGACCTACATGTAACGCCACTCTACATGTAGCGCCACTCTCAGTTTGACGTTGCGGTTTAATTTATTAAGACCGATGACAGACCACTGTACTAGTTTGTGTAATCGCTAGCTGACAGAAGATTATCAGTGTCACGCGACAAAGGTCAACCTAGCCGATTTCAAAATAAATTTTATGCGACGCTTAATCTTCACAGCAATCTATCAAAACACATTCCGGCAATTGAACGTCAATTGTAAACGCTGTACAGAGAAAAGAGTGTACACACGCTAGCACGAAAACACGCAAACAACACGTAAACTTGAATTTGTCTGCTTGGAACTTGCTTCTTTTACTCCCAATGCAAATCAAAATGAACTAGACGCTTAACTGCGTGTACTCGGGCTTCTCTTTAAAAAATTAACTTGGATCAGGTTGTTTACATAACCTCACACGACAATAATTATAGTAAACATACTTCGCATTGCGAGATCTCATGTCTTTTCTCGCTTTTATTGTCACCATTGAATAATTGTTTACATTTCCGGTTGAGTAAATAGCTTTCAACATTCTCTACATAGCCAACTACATACGACATGAAGTGCTGGACAAGAGCATATGCTGTTACAATAATTGAAACGATAAAAACAAAGCAAGATAAACCCAATGAAACAAAAAAAGAAAAAGCAAAAATTGAAAGAAAGAATATAGTTACCCAAAAGCTGCTTGAAGTACTCATTTCGTTTTTCGTTTCTTCTTTTAGAGCGCAACTAAGCTTAAATATGGTGTCCATTGCATCTTCGAGAACATTCTTGTGTTGATAAGGAAAACTCTGTTGCATGTCTGTAGTTCAGTTTTTCGCAATGCTTGAGTGCTCAACAGCGTCAGTTCCCGCAAGTATTGATGATTCTCTTAGCGTTTCAAACTCCATTATATAGATAGCTCACTATAAAATCTAGGCTTCTGATAAAGGTTTCACTCGGAAGAGTTCGCTCGTAAAGTTCTCTCGTATTAAAGTTCATGCACCTACCCGCTCCGAAGTAGTCATCAACATGTTTCAGTGTGGGTGTACAATCGATTTCGCGTTCTAGAAATCACACTAAATATTTCAACCTTTGCAATCCTTGAGATTCTACCGAAAAGAGAGTCAAACGAGACAGCTTCGTACCGTGTATCGCTTTTCACTTTATCACCTCGTGTCGACCTCGTGCCTCTCCACTGTAATTTGAAAATCGATTGTGAACATATTTTATTTTTATTTTACAGCGAAATTGAAAGCGAAGTTTGTGTAATCGCTAGCTGACAGAAGATTATGAGTGTCACGCGACAAAGGTCAACCTAGCCGATTTCAAAATAAATTTTATTCGACGCTTAATCTTCACAGCAATCAAAGAATGCAAGATGAAACGTATTATGCTCATGGCACGCGACAAAGGTCAACCTAGCCGATTTCAAAATAAATTTTATTGGACGCTTAATCTTCACAGCAATCAAAGAATGCAAGATGAAACCTATTATGCTCATGGCACTATCAAAACACATTCCGGAAATTGAACACTTCGACGATTTAATTCGTCACTTGTTAAATAGAAGCGACCAGAAGAACACTCTAGTTTCAAGGACAAGATAAAATCTGGAGCGAGATTTATTCCTAGTAGAAGACCACCTATCCCAACAGCGAGAGGACCCTTCCGCAAGTAAAATAAATTTTATTCAACGCTTAATCTTCACACCAATCAAAGAATGCAAGATGAAACCTATTATGCTCATGGCACGCGACAAAGGTCAACCTAGCCGATTTCAAAATAAATTTTATTCGACTACTATCAAAACACATTCCGGAAATTGAACACTTCGACGATTTAATTCGTCACTTGTTAAATAGAAGCGACCAGAAGAACACTCTAGTTTCAACGACAAGATAAAATCTGGAGCGAGATTTATTCCTAGTAGAAGACTACCTATCCCAAAAGCGAGAGGACCCTTCCGCAAGTAAAGAATGAATAACAAAACTCACAGTATAAGCAATCAAAATAGCGGTCGCAGAAGACAGGGATTGTGAACATATTGTATTTCTATTTAAGTTTGCATGTAACGGAGAAAGCGAAATTGAAAGCGAAGTTTGTGTAATCGCTGGCCATATAAAACAACGAATCGACTTACTCGATTTGCACTCCTTTTACAACTTGTGGTGGCTGAATTAAACTGTTGTTGCTTGGATGATAACCCTCAAAATGGCAGCGATAACAGACCATGTTGTCATGATATCAGAACCTGGCCGACTGTACTGACTGACGCAATGGCTCCGAAACGGGGTCTCGCAGGCTTGTGGTTGTACAAATTATTGCAAAATATCTATTTTAATCGTGAATAGAAAACGGGTTGACAGATGGTTGACAGACGTAACGCGACTCCCCTTGGTTCGGGTCTTTTGGCGTGACAATTTCGTGTTCGGGCCTGTAACAGTCTTGTGTGCGAATTTAGACGTTTCTACAGCACAATCGCTTTTAGCTATGTACATTAATGAAGTTGAGTTCCCGAGGTTTCTTCTAGTATTATTTGATTGATAAACCGTGCAAAAGTTGTTTAATAAAATTTATCTCTAATTGTGCTTCATTTTGTTTGACCGTTGTTTTCGTTTGTAGGATACAATATTTTGACAGCTGTAACGTTGAGTTTGCTGGAGATTACAGGCCACTCATTTGTTGGGCAACGAGCCACAAAGGACAACCAGTTGCTGTGTATTTATTTTATCCACCAAATAGGTTGATATTGTTGTGCTTGCTAGTAATGAATCTGTGTAGAACTTTTTACTAGTGTTATTTTCTATAATGTGGACCCCGAACTCCAACGTTGTCAGGTGTGACGTATGATTTGTTTACATAAATACCAACGTCTACAGAACGGAAGTGGCAAGCTTTTTGTCCATAATGCGTAACAAGCTAAAAGAGTATGTTACCAGAGAACAGTTGCGTTGCGATCAGCTTTTTTTGTGCTGACTCAAGTCTTTTTTTTTCATCTTGTTTGCGCTTTGAAAATCGTTTGATGAAAGGAAACATTTTCTTCTGTCATGGTTGCGACTCCCCTTGGTTCGGGTCTTTTGGCGTGACAATTTCGTGTTCGGGCCTGTAACAGTCTTGTGTGCGAATTTAGACGTTTCTACAGCGCAATCGCTTTTAGCTATGTACATTAATGGAGTTGAGTTCCCGAGGTTTCTTCTAGTATTATTTGATTGATAAACCGTGCAAAAGTTGTTTAATAAAATTTATCTCTAATTGTGCTTCATTTTGTTTGACCGTTGTTTTCGTTTGTAGGATACAATATTTGACAGCTGTAATGTTGAGTTTGCTGGAGATTACAGGCCACTCATTTGTTGGGCAACGAGCCACAAGTGGCAAGCTTTTTGTCCATAATGCGTAACAAGCTAAAAGAGTATGTTACCAAAGAACAGTTGCGTTGCGATCAGCTTTTTTTGTGCTGACTCAAGTCTTTTTTTTTTCATCTTGTTTGCGCTTTGAAAATCGTTTGATGAAAGGAAACATTTTCTTCTGTCATGTTCGAGGGCGTAGAAGAACTTTTGCAGTGTTTAGTTCCTCAGTTTTTAAACGGAAATATTTTACATTCAACTTGAATTTTTAACTGTTCAACACATTGAGCCAAACAGCCCCTGCTGAATATTTAAAAGGGAGTTACCTTGGACAGCTGTACGATTAATGCACCATTGTGCAAGGAACAGAGACCCATACATCCCTCGCTGACTGTTTTAAGCAAGAGAGTTACCTTCGAGTACTCAACATTTTGCAAGGGAGCTACCTTTTGAGTACTCCACATTTACACAAATAGCTTTGAACTAGCTCAATTCATCTGCAATAACTTTTAGACTTAACTGCAATTGAAATATGCCATTCATATTTCCAACTATTCATATTTACAACTATAGAACATACGTAAAGTATAATTCGAATACATATAAGGTGAAACTTTTGGTGTCTGATTATGACTGTTGTGCTTTTAATGAACTGGGTGCAATATCAAAGTCTTCATTTTCTTCGAACAAGTTCTGTGTGAGTGAAATGTTGCATTTCATTGTCGTGCATATGACAATTTTAAAGCATAAGAATTCACCTTTTTTTGCACTTGCTGTTATGACAGAATGTTAAATAAATTGAAATTCTGTCAATGGGTAATGTACCATGTTTTCCATAGAGTGATCTCTCTGAGCGGTGACGTTGAAGAAAACCCAGGACCACCAGATTATCGCAACGCAAATACTAAAGTAGTAGCACGTAGTGGTCAACTGCATCTTAACTGCCTCCAAAAAAAACTAGTACATTATACATCAAGGATTACATTATGTTCTCCCCAAAAGACACTCTCAGCCTCCTACAGTAAACGAAATGCGTCACACATGGACATGATTTCTTTTCCCACTCCTATTCCCTTCCGTCCATCGCCACCAACACTCGCACAAACACATTAAACGATGACGTCATCGCTCCCAAAAACAGTCGTGGGCTCATAGGGCCCCTTTGATCTAAACTAAAAATAGATTCAAAGCAGTACAAGAAATAGCATCAAGATTCTCGTGTATAAAATTCTCTGTTTTGTTGTTTAGGTGCAAACAATCGAAAGCGAGGTTTAGAAATAGTGAAAGGTACCTGTAGCTATCAGTCACTGTTCTGCAAAATCACGGAATTTCCTGCCCGCAAGCGACCTAAGCTTAGCGCCGATACTGAATACAATTACATTGGATAAATGCGTTGCAAGTAAACAAATAAATTAATTAATTTTCTGAAATCTTAATCCGCTTATTGCTGAAAAATAAGGTTTTAGTCAAGAATATGCCACATAAAAGCTAGCCAAAGAGCAAACGAAACTTGTAGCTTTGCAATTGAATTTTGTCGCTTCAAAATTGAATTTGGTGATTGTTCCCGTTTCACGATAGTATAACAAGAACGTTTGTAAAGAGCGTAGCTCCAAGTTCGCCAAATTTCGAAATGTAGAGATTTTTTTCCAAAGCATTGTCATCTTTGTTGTTTGAATCCTTGACCCATAAAAACAAAATACTGAAACGATTGTCATTGATGTGTTCAGCATTATCTGTTTGAGCTTTCATGTCGTAACAGTGTGCGTGGTGGACATCAATTTTGAATTTTAAGGGATTATTGCATAAATCCTGTTTAAATTTTCTTTTAGCTTGTATGGAAAGAATTACTGGTAGTTTATATTGCATATTAGCTTGTTAATTCTATATAAATGAACTGGGAACGCATTTAAAAAAGCAAAATTTGCGGAGCTCTTCTCTTTCACGACCGTTACTCTGACACGACTTTTTAAAATTGAAGCCAACAAAGTGCTAGACGGGGCCTTTTTAAGCGATGACGTCATATAATGACGTCATCGGTTAATGCTGTAAAGCGAAAAAGCGATGGAATTTATGGAATTTTTGGTGTTACGGTGTGAGCGCGATTACTCCCTGAATTGAACCGAAGAGCATTGGGAACTTGGTGCATGGTTTGTGTTCTTGTTCTTGTCGTCGTGCGAGTGGACGGACGGGATCTGTTGCCTGTTGCCATCGACCGATCTTTCTAGAACCGAATAGAATTTGGAACTAACTTCAGGGATAAACGTCAGTAGAAAAGAATTCAAGTAAAACTCGACAAGAAATCACGGCGTAGAACTCAAAGCAAAATACTCCCGGGCAGTTAGAAAGGACTGATTCTATGTATAAACGAAAGACATAAATTATATTTGATGTGTTTTATTAGGTTTAGTAAACAGAAATCTTTACATTTTTTAAAAGAAAAGGGCTAAACATTTTCAAGACAGCGTTTGACCTTGTATCGTATGTCGTCAGTATCGGATGTCGCGCTACAAGATAACACAGCTTTTGTCAAACAGTCATTCAACACAGAAGTTGTTCAGGAATAAACGTCAGTAGAAAAGAAATCATGTTTAACTCAACAAGAAAGCACTGCATAGAACTTAAAGCAAAATACTCCCGGGCAGTTAGAAGGGACTAATTCTAAGTATAAGTGAAAGAGACTAATTATATTTGATGTGTTTTATAAGATTTAGTAAACAGAAATCTTTAATTTTTTTTAAAACAAAAGGGCTCAACAATTTCAAGACAGCGTTTGACCTTGTATCATATGTCGTCAGTATCAGATATCTCCCTGCAACATAACGCAACTTTTGTCGAACAATCATTCAACACAGAAGTTGTCAGCTATTTTTATTAACTTTCTTGAAATTTTCTGTCAAATTTCCTGAAAATTCTTAAAGACCCCTTGTGAAACGTCATCGCTTCTGCATGCATTGCGTGCCGTTTATTATAGGCTCGCTCCGTGTTTAAATATGTACCTTGACCAATTTATTACTTACCAATCCCATCATTTTCCATGTCTTTCCTCCCTAAGGGGATAACTGCAGGTCTCGGTGGGTTTTTGGTCATTTGCATTCCGTTTAACAGGGCAACTTCTTTGAAAACCGGAAGAAAAAACTTCAAGAGATTACAGGGTAGTGAACCAAAACCACCGTAAATAGTAGACATCAAATCTGTTGAGAACGAGAAATAGCCCCAACTCCGTCCTTTGTCGGAAATGATGGCTACTGCACCACCGCTGTCATCGTCATCTTCCACCTTGAATAAAAAGTGTAACCTTTTGGGTTTTTTTATCCACGAACTTTTGAGCAAAGTAACAATTTGTTGAGGGTCTTGCTGCATTGAACTGGAAATAACAACAGAAAGTTGATCCTCGCTAGCCTTATTTAAAAGCTCAGTGAATGATTCCGCCAGTTTCTCAGTAATAAGCCATGACGGTGAAGTCTCACTGCAAGGGCTTTGTGACCTCTTGCCGATTGAGGATGATACAGTTTCCGCATCAGACACACCAGGAGGACCACAGTTGTCATCACGTTCACTTCGCGTACAAGGACCCTCTTCCAGTGGCATTTTGTTGTCTTGGTTGTGGGCGCCTTAGCCAATTCCGATGGATTATCGCATGGCTTTAAATTTGCATTAGGTTCGTCAGTCCTTTCCATTGAAGCTAATAAAGAAAAAGATAATTCAGGACAAGAAAACATATTAAACATGTTTTCGTTTTGAATGAACTCTTCTTTCGATTTCTCCAGACATTGAACTCAGGTAAACGATCGAGAAAAAGTGCTTTGCTACTAAGGTCCTACAGGAATTGTTTTGTTTCCTTTTTTAGGACAACTTTAAAGTTAATTTTGTAAAACCACCGACTGGGGTCATCGCGTGTCAGAACTTTTCCGAATATACTACTTCGCTAGTTTTTTTTCCTTTGTCTCAGGCTCACCGAAGTTGCACGAAGTCTCCTCCGATATCGGGGCGATGAAATAGCCATGAAATCGCCGCGAGTTTGCACGCACGTAACTAGATGCGATAAAATGGCCGCGATATCGCAGGCGTTTACAACATGTTCGAAACTTGATGCAACTTCGGTCGGCGCGACAAAAATTGCATCGAATTGCGTGATAAAAATCGCCTGTGTAAACGGGCCTAAAAATTGACTCTGCTATTCACTTGCTTTTTGGACTTGCAAACTCCCAAAATACACTCAGTAGTAATAAATTCACTTTTTTCTTGATTATTTACATAATGTGTCACTTTATTTTTGCGTCATGCTATGTTCGCAACAGTTAATTTTTGTGTCACTTTAATTTCGCGGAATATGTCGCGTAAATTTCATGTAATAAGGTACCGGTATATGTAAAGAACAAGACATACCTTGGAAGTTTCCTGAGGCAGTAACTACTTTATGGGATTGCGGTATACTGTCCAAATCCAGAATCAATGGCTAAGATCGACCTCACAATTTACCAGCCATGACATCGCTTCTACGCGTAACAAAGAGGAAAACTGCGTCAATGAACTTAATCTTGAAACTCCGCGCCTAATAGAAAGCGAGGGTTGTTTCTCATTAACAACAGTTTTCCACAACAAAGGTTTCGTTGCAGCCAAAGAACACATCAGAAGAGGGTTAAGTCCGCAAATGCTTCCACATGTTTGTCTCGGAAATGCTTGGTAGCAGAGATAACAACACTTATGCTGTCCGTTGCGGTCTAAGGACTCTGGTGTGTGCATCATCTTGGGTCGTGCTAAAGCTGACTGTCCTTTTGAGTGAGACTGGAATAATTGAAAAATTGGCTTTAGCAAGGAAAACAAATTTTTCGGCATTGCCCAACCAAGGGAATCTCCGTAGTAAAATTCGTCTAAGGATACGGAAAATGAGAAATATGTCCAGTGATTACCGCTGCTACTAACAGTAACAACACCACTCTTTGAACACTTTCTGACATTTAAAGCAAAGTGAATGTATTTAAGGCTTCCATTTTTATGTCTTCCCTCCAAGACATCAAGAAATCGCAGTCGAAATGACTGACTGAACATAAGCGGTTCAGACATAACTTGAAAATAATGCGGCGTCGTTAACACATTCATCCTCTGAAACATAAAATCGAGTAAGTCATCCGTCAACCATCTGTTACAAACCAAGGAGCACAGATCATGCACCCTGATGCCGCGTCCAGTTTCCTCAGATTTCAAGACTACCTCACTAGAGCTGTTCGACCAAATTAAGAGTAAGTGTCAGTAAAAATCAGAGAAATCATGGCCACGGTCAAAAAATCGATTTCGCTCATACTCTGTCAGTTTGAAGGCCTAGGTATGTAACTGAAAGATATCGGAAGTTAGTTTTTTGAAATATTCAATTTAATGGCAGAAATCCACGAAAAACGGTCATCGTACCGGAAGCTCAGATTTCACTTCTCGACGATCCGAAATTTTACACTTTTCAGCTTCATGCTCAACAGACGTTTCAACCGCAGTGAATCTTTCCTTAAGTTAGTTGTATAGATTGATTATTCCTTAGTCGAAAGATAGTTCTTATTTATATCTCTTGTTATTTCTGAGCGAACTGAGCCTCGATCAAGTAGACACACTTTTCTCATTTAAACAGAAGTCTAAAATAGCCCAAATCCAGCGAGGCAAAAAGCTGACCGGTGGTGCTTCAAATCTTCTGATATTTGAACGAGAGAGAGTCCTGTCATTGAATTTTAAGTTTACGGTTTCAAATTTGTGGGATCTAGTAGCAATTTCGTACGAACGTCGATCAAAGTTCGGCAAAATTACAATTCGGCGCCTTTGAAATTGACAACTCAGCACGTGACACGTGACACACAACAAAAGAATAAATGTATTTTCTGGCTAGCGGCAACACGGTAAAATCAAGTTTAAAGTTTATAATACTAACATTTCAGACGTTTGGAAAATAGTATTTATTTAAAAGATTGCCTACATCATGAAAAATAATGAAAATATGAAGCTAAACTGAAAATATGAAGCTAAACTGGAAATTCCAGGGGGTAGGAGGGTCCAAACCAAACAACCTTCCTTGGGTGAATAATATGAATCCTCGTTTTCAAGTGTGAAGCCACTGAAAATGTTCTCCTTCCAGCTGCATGTTTTTTATAATCCCTGGGAAACGCAACGTGAAATCGACATCTTCTGATGAAAAAAATCCGGTAGTGACATTTGTGTTCATAAACAAAAAATAACTTTGAAAAAATGGAAAAGTAAATAAGATTGTAGTCAGCAATTGATTGTTCAATTCAACTGAAGCAGGATTTCATTCACAGAATGCAACTTTCATTGAAAAGAGTTTTGTTAAATTCACCATTCAAGATTCAATCTGGAGCTTGAAAACAAGACAGTGTAATCAAATTACATTTCGCGCGAAATTTGCATAAATATTGAAACTTGCCAAAAAGTAGTTAAGGCAGAATGAAAACTCGCTTTAATAGTTATTGAATTCTGATATGATTGTTATTTCCATGTGTTGACTATTTGAAAGCTGTTCTCAGTTATGAAGACAAAACTCTTTCATTCAACTGCTTGCAGTGTTTAATAGACGTAAATATTTCGCTTAATTAAATTACATTCTGCACGCAATGTTTTCTTTGCTCTCCTGTGTCGAAATCTTTTGTTGAGCAGTATTGCATAAATTGCAAAGGAATTAAAAAAATATATATATTTTGGCTTATTTTGATGGGATTTAGGATATTTAGTATACTGAATAAGCGGCTGTATCTTGTCTATCTATGGGGCGGACCATTATTTTTTTGGAAGCTGGGGGATGAAAATTTTTCCAAGACAAACAATTTTTTTCTGTATCGCTGTCTGTGAAAACATTTTTTTTTACGGTGTCATCTTCCTGCAGACAATTTTTTTCCTGCCTGCAAAAAATTTAGTTGGGCTTTTTTTGCTTTTGCAAACAAATTTTTCAGGATTCCCCCACCTCTAAATCTGTACGATCTTCCTATGGTCTACAACGCACTAATCTTTTAACATGAATCGATGAACTCAAACCCTCAGTAACATGTTTTTCCTATTTTCAAATATAACATTTCGTCAACTTTCTAAATATATATACTTAAGAGAACAAATATTATCGACTTCTTCTGAACCACTCTTACTACCAAACCTCTACTACACCTCTTGCTCTATGCCGTAAATATCGAAAGTACTTCAACATATTTCAACCGCACTAACAACCCACGACGCATTAGACTCATGTACCCACTGGGTACTATTTTTAAAAGACGGATTGAAATACTATCTTATTTTTTTTATTCTAACCTTGCAAGGTATCCTAAATCTTGTCATATTTTTTACACGTACAAAGTTTTTATTTTTAGTTAGGTGTCCCCTCCTAGCAAAGGGATTCCCTATGCTTCATTCATTCGTTCGTTCATTTGTTCATTAAAGTGGATTGGAAAAACAGAGAAAAGGAGGCAAATAAAGCATTGGAAACATCGGGGACCAGGGGGGGGGGGGGGGCGTTACTTATCTAAATTTAGGATGTAGGTGTAGGGCATGTGTCCTGCAAAGGTTCCTGAACCCTGACCCTTTTAAGGAGAGAAAATAAAAAACTGATACCCATTTTAATGCCCGACCTAAAACCTAAAGTAACCTAAAAAATGTGTGAAAAGGTCGTTATTTTTTTATTGCAGCACGGAAAGTTCAACGAGCACTCGAGTTTTATCAGACAGTATTTTTTGTTCATTTAGCTGTACGTTTACGCACTCTAAATTTATTTAATTAGCTGAAATGACCCCTATCTAACGATCACACCGGGATCAAGATACCAAAAGGGCCAAAAGGACTGAGAACCAAATCTGTCTCGCGGCACATACCTAACTTCCGGTACGCTGCAATCGTGTACGCATGATGTGCGTAAAAAATGTGTGAAAAGGTCATTATTTTTTTATTGCAGCACGGAAAGTTCAATTAATTTCCAATGCGTTTGTCGGTTTCTGAAAACACCCAAATCTTACCAAAGTCACTTCTACTTCTGTTCCAGTGCCAGAACTCTTCAAGACATATAAATTTGTGGGGCTTTTAGCTGTATGACAGAAGTCAAGGAACTACATTGTACTACATCCGTCTAATCCTACCGGCAATATTAGAGAACGATCACGAACTCGTTTTTCTGTATGTCTCTAAGCTTCTCCAGCGATAAACTATCGGTTTATAAGATATAGATACTATCCAAAGTAAGAAAAGGGCGCCGGTGAGACCAATGCAATATTTATGCACCAGTCATTTGAAATCCCGACCCCCCCCCCCCCCCCCTCGGGCATAGGCGGGGCATTCATTTTTGCAAGTGAAGGCAAGTGAAGTCCCCGGTCCCCGGGAGAAAAGTCAATGTTGAACTCCCCCGCCCCCACATGATCCACACACATGCTATAAAAAAGTAATCTTTTGTAGAAAACTTGTTTTTGCCAAGCGCAACAATGCAAGATTTCAGAGTAGCTAGAAATACACTTGCAAAGGCCCCTCGATGGACAAGGAAGAAGACGGCTATTGCCAAATCAACTTTTTATTTTTAATAAAGGTTATTAAAAACTTTTTCTGTTTTCCAACTTGATGTTACAAAATGCAAGATCACAGCAAACTGAAACTCAATAGCAATACAGTCTTCTGACGTCTGGAATGACTCAAGCATACTTATCAATACCATATCATTGAAATAAGCCTAAGTTTCGTCACCAGACTTTGAATATCTTCTGCCAATATAGCCTTCTTTGAATTCTGGTATGACACTTTACAAAACAATTTTTACTTCGCGCTATTAGGCAGCGAATTGCAGCGAAATACCGCAAAGCAACCGATTGACCGAGCGAGTCAACACAAATAATTCAAACCGCTGAGCATGGAGTGACTGCCTCGCTTATTCCCCGGTACGGCATGCGAAGGCAGTGATTTCTGGCGCATCCCCCGCCTAACGGGGAACCAAAATGGAGTGAATCTGAAGTGAAAGCCCCCCTTTTACCCCGCCTATGCCCGAGGGGGGGGGGGGGGTCAGGGATTTCAAATGACTGGTGCATTAGTTTTCATGGGAACAGCTACTTCTCAATACTGTCTAGCGATGGCAAAAAGCTTTTCATCAATATAACTTTTTTCTTTCTACAGCAAGTTAACTGGGAGTTCCTCGTTATTGAAGCAAATACTTGGACAATGAATATGTCATCAACAACTAAGTTATTAAAAAAGAGTTACTTTGAACGAATGTACAGTCTAAAATGACCTAAAAATATGGGTTTGTCTCGAAACCGGCAGAATCGCTCGTGCGTGACACAAATTAATCAGGGACAGTTGAAGTGCGATTATTTTTAGCATTTTTCATAATGTAGGCAATCTTTAAGATAAATACCATTTTCCAAACGTCTGAAACGTTAGCAACTTTAAATTTTATTTTACTGTGTTGCCTGTAGCTAGAAAATATATTTATTCTTTTGTTGCGTGTTACATGTCACGTGCTGAGTTGTTCATTTCAACGGCGCCGGATTGTAATTTTGTCGAACTTTGATCGACGTTCGTACGAAATTGCTACTAGATCCTACAAATTTGAAACCGTAAACTTAAATTTCAATGACAGGACTCTCTCTCGTTCAAATGTCAGAAGATTTGAAGCACTACCGGTTAGCTTTTTTGCCCGCTAGATTTGGGTTATTCTAGACTTTTGGTTAAATGACAAAAGTGTGTCTACTTGATCGAGGCTCAGTTCGCTCAGAAATAACAAGAGATATAAATAAGAACTATCTTTCGACTAAGGAAGAATCAATCTATACAATTAACTTTAGCAAAGATTCGCTGCCGTTGAAACGTCTGTGTAGCATGAAGCTGAAAAGTGTAAAATTTCGGATCGTCGAGAAGTGAAATCTGAGCTTCCGGTACGATGACCGTTTATCGTGGATTTCTGCCGTTAAATTGAATATTTCAAAAAACTAACTTCATATCTTTCAGTTACATACCTAGGCCTTCAAACTGACAAAGTATGAGCGAAATCGATTTTTTGACCGTGGCCACATTTTTTTGATTTTCTTTGATTCTTACTGACATTCACTCTTAAATCCTTAAACTTGCGAACGTCTTCAATTTTTTCTACAGTAATTCCATCGGTCAGCATGTTTTCAACCTGTGAAAACCACTTCTCCTCTTCTTTAACCATATCACAAATCTTCCGTGCCTCGTGAATACTGATCATCGCAGAAATGTCATTACGGCTAAACGTTCCATAATTATCCCATACTGCGACTGCTCTAAATGAATCGCATCCAGCAGTGGTGGTTATTCTTTCTGCTTCTTTCTGTAGTTCAGCCCTCGCTTGTTGACAAGAACTTAACGGAGGCAGACGACCCAGATTGATATTTACAGCAGTGGTGGGTATGTTGACATTTTGCCGAGTTATCCTTGGAACCGTTAACCCCAGATTACCATGACTGACTGGAAAAATTTGGTTTAAATAAGAACGCCGCGACATCTCAATGAATAGCAAGAGTAAAATGAAATCCTCGCATCCCCGAAGAAACAGTGTTAACTCACTGACTGCATGTGTGCTCTCTTATTTGGCAATATCCCAGTGAAAAAGGCCGGAAGTCGCACTGTGGTGTCACTTTTTGATGTTTCGGTCAGGGTTTCAGGACTATTATAAAGTTGGTAAAACCATTCCCCGGGTACTATTCCATGCAACTGGAATTTATGTGACGGATAACTCGGCACAACGTTCGCGGTTACGGTGTAAGGTTGGGATTTCACAAGGTTTTTTTTAATTGTGAAAAAAAAAATTGCACCGAAAAAACTATTGCTGGCAAATGAACACCATGAACACCATGCCATTGATTTCGCTGTCGCGTCGGGACATCGGTTTCTACTTCAAAACATCGCTCCTGTGAGATTTATTGACCTTTAATACTTTCGGAGCATACTTAATTCACTACTGGTTTCACACCCTTGTACGCGCGAAAAATATATTAAAAGATATGGATTCAGTGCTTTGCGTCGAGTTGAACAAAGGGCATTCACGTGCAGATATAAATAGACCTCCCGCAAATCATTCAGCCCATTTTCGTGGTTTGCGGGAGTCCCGCGGGAGTCGGGGTTCGTTTATATATAACAAGCATGTGGGCTGCCATTGACTGCCATTCACTATCTGGAAAGCTATGCTTTAATATGTATACACATGAAAATTAAACCAGTTGATATTAAAAAAAAAACTGGCTATGGGCAAAAAATACGCGAAATACCGCGTGGTGTTGGTGGTGGGGGGCATTTATATAAATAGTGCCGAGTGAATTATTAACGGCCAACATGTCATGAACAGATAAAATCAAGATGTCACGTTCGCAGGTTCGTCCGTTTCTTGTTTGTTAACAATCTTGCAACAAATATGTCTGAAACTCACAAATGCGTCCATTGTCACCGAACAACCGATAACACGACCTGTCCTTCATGCGGGAACGCATGCAGAAAAAGAAAAGTGGAACAACTGGTACAAAATGTACTCAAATGGCCCTCTGCTCCCAAAGTGGCCAGATACAACGTGCCCAGACAGCTTCAAAGCCTGGTCAAACAATGTCCACAATGGGAAGACGCCATAACTGCACTCGTTAAATCTAATGAAAACTACATGCACTTTTCGTATGGAGAAATGGAACAAGAAATAAGCGGACGAGAGATTTTGCGTTCTACGTGGAAAATGATCGAAGAGAAAGCCAACAATCTTGTGGCCGGCATTCAAAACCGTGTAGATAAAGTCAACACGTCAACATCGTTTCCACTGTCTGAGCAAAACAGTTTTAACAGTTCCGTCGAACACAAAACAGAGAACTTGAGAAAGCTTGCTGACAAATTCCTCTTTGGAGGGGAAGTTTACTTGCGATCGCGTTCGGCCAAATGCACCACAACTGGTCTTTTGGAGTGGAAAAACAAGGCCAGCAGATTGCGAGATCTACCCCTACACGAGGAGCTTGTTGGATATTTCAACGACGTCAACGATTTGAAATCCTTTATTGCCAACCAGCTGCCAGAAATCAAAGAGTTCCTGGGAAAGAAGGCGACCATCCAAGGAAACTATAACTTGGACTTACAGGCGAGAGGAGTCACTGGGGCAAGCAATAGAACAAATGCAAAAAGGAAAAGGGACGAAAGAATGGTGGAGCTAGGCAGAGGAAAAACCTTTTTTGTTCCACTGGTGAGGAAATTTTTGGACCTACAACCAGATATCAAAAAGGTAAGGGAAACTATTTGATCTAATGATATTACCGCGGTCTTTATAAAGGGGTCTTTTGAACAATGCCGCAAAACAATTAGTATGTTCACCGATTTTCTGAAAAGATCGTCTGGAGCGCAAGCTAGTGAGATTTTAAATAAGGGCCGCAGGGAATTTAACGAACGACTGGACAGACTCACTAAACAGTTTGATGCCACAGAATTGTGCACAGTCAGGGTTAAATTAATCTAAAAAGTATTTTCATCGACGGACGAACATCGAATTTTTCGGCTGCGAGCGAATAAGAAGTAAATGAGATTGCAGAAAGAAGGCAAATACAAGGAAAGAGCTAGCACCTATGGATTTTGTGATCGCCGTTCTATTTACCTACTAGAAGATGGGTTTCCATGTTCTATAAGAAAATAATGCACGCTTGAGGTCTAGAAAAGCTGCTAGTGGATGCCCGAGCCGTTAGGCGAGGGCATTCAGCTGCTTTTCTAGACCTCAAAAGTGCATTATTTTCTTACAGGACATAGGAAAACCATCTTCTAGTAGGTAAATAGAACGGCGATCACAAAAATGCAAATAATTAAAAAAAAATACTTTTGCGCGCGCGTGCTAATCTGAATGAACAAACGCTACGCCAAGAAACCTGACGACAGCAATCAAATCCAATTTATGCTGTTTCAACAATTCGTCCACGTCTTCACCTTCCCAGTCACCGAAACTTAATTCAGGTGAACTGTTTTTAGCGGCCATAATATAATTAAGAAAATAAAATGACAACTTTAAAAGATTGTTGCCGCCATTTTTTTGAATTCGTAACGCGGGAAAAGTTGCATCCGGGTTACCGGGCTTCTATAGTTTTCAGCTATGTTCTATAAAAAAATAATGCCCGCTAGAATTCCATTGCGTGTATACAGCGGCTATATTCTAATGACCTTTAATATTCTGTGATTTTCAAAACGATGATTCTCAGCACATTTGTGATGTTATTCCGTCTTATGGGAGGCGCGGTGGCCTAATGGTTAGTGCGCTGGACTCCGGATCGGGCGGTCCGGGTTCGAGCCCTGGCCGGGGCACTGCGTTGTGTTCCTGGGCAAGATACTTTACTCTCATAGTGCCTCTCTCCACCCAGGTGTATAAATGGGTACCGGCGAATTTACTGCTGGGGGTAACCCTGCGATGGACTAGCATCCCGTCCAGGGGGGAGTAGCAATACTCCTAGTCGCTTCATGCTACGGAAACCGGGATAAGCTCCGGCCTGGTGGGCCACTTGGCTCATATGCAGACTTATGCAGAATTCCATTGCGTGTATACAGCGGCTATATTCTAATGACCTTTAATATTCTGTGATTTTCAAAACGATGATTCTCAGCACATTTGTGATGTTATTCCGTCTAGTGTACACGTTGAAAGTGCTCCAAAAATGTTTAGACGTAAGATAGAAAATTATTCGTAACCACCCGTTTGAACTATGTTTGATTGAACTGTTGCATATACATGTGTTATATAATATTCGAAGTGTCGGCTTTACTAAGAGAACGCTGGTGTGCTTCATAAGCTTAGCTTGAGTAGCTGTCGATTGGAAATGGACTCGAAATGAAACGCGGAGCAAATTTGCTAGCTACGCCGTGCGCAATACACAGTGCGACCAATGAGTGCTGGACGCAAGAGCGGCGTTTAGGTTCTTCGTGTTGAAGCTGTAACGTTTTTAGAACAAGAAATATCACACTGGATGACCTTTTTGTCACTACTTCGCCTGATTGAACTTGAATATTAATAAGTTTCTGCGAACCGCGTAGCCGGCTTCGTGGATTGAGTTGGCAAAAAGGACATTTTACGCTGCGTTTCAAGTAAAAGGGATGAATTTGAATGGTTTAAATCTTTCCCGAAAAAACAGGACTGCGTGACGCGCTTGGGGTCATGATCTCAAACAATTTAGTGGTGCTTTGAACAATAAAAACCACAGAACAACAATTGTCCTGGAAAAAAGATTTCTTTGACATATTTGTGATGCATCTAGCGAAATATTTATGGCCCGCCGGAACGACTTCGTCGCTCGCATGCAACCTTTGTTAAACGTTACGCAAAAATGTCTTCACTGTGTGATCGATTCTACGAAAAAACCAGCAAAATCCATGATCATGGCCACTCGTGCTCGATGCCGCCATTTGGATCAGTTTCCGCTGGATCAGTTCAACCCTATCGAAATGACCGTCGCGTTCGCTTTTTAAAATTTTCCTTTATAAAATCGCTCTGACAATGGGATGCTTCTCTCGATACAAAAATTGACAGAACGTGTATCCTGAAACGGGATACAAAGTTGTTCCGTGACCGATGGAAACACATTCTTTTGTGTTTGCGGTTTTTGTCCTGAAGTTCTCGCACGCGCAGCACGATAAACTTATCCGTTGCTAGGGTGACACTCACCCCAGACTTTTGGTTTCTCGAAAATTCGCTATCTAGGACTAGGAACGAATTACAAAACGAACATGGCATCTACGAAGCAAACTGTTGTGCTTGAAAAAGCACAGCAACCTCCCAAACCAGCTCTCGGGACCAACAAAAATCGAGACATACCGATAAATGGATGAAGACCGTAACAACCGTTCCAGAATCCTCGCTCGAAAACGCTATTCATGTGAACAAAATGGAAAGAAGCTTCCTTCCATTTTGAGCCCTATGTCCTATAAAAAACATGGCTCGTGGGGGTGAAATTTTCTTAACGAAGCTTTGGTTATAAGTTCAATGAAATAACTCTCGCCGACAGACTGAGAAGAGGCTTCCTCTACACTCGACTAAGAAGCAATGCTCTTGAGTGGTGGCTGAGCGAAAATCACGAAACAAAAGAACATGTCAAATTTCTGTTTATTTTCATTATTACACTACATACACATGTAATTGCGTTTTTTATTTTAGGTTGGATCAGAGGAAGACAGTCAAAGTAAAATTGATGTGATGCAAAGCCACGAGGGGGATGAGCATGAAGATCAGAAGGAAATTGATGAAGTTGGTGGCACTGCAGGTGAACTAAATTTACAGGTACATTAATTAATACTCTTGCTTGTTAATATTATTTCTCTAGTACATTAGAAAACATACCAAACTTCTCGCCTAAAATGTAATATTGATGCAGTTGCTTAAAAAACTGAAGCAGTGCATGGTTACTTATGATTATAGAGTTTTGAAAGAGCAAAAATTTTGAATGAAAAACAAAATGGTCACAAAGGTGATTCCTACGTTTTGAAGTTCACTGTCTCCTAATGTTTATTTGCAATATATCAGTTTGTTTTATCGTTTTTTCTATCTTTATTTCTTTACCAGTATTTTATTATTTTTTAGTTCATACGTCACCATTGCTTAATTTTCTTTATAGGTTGGATCAGAAGAAGACAGTACTGGTGAAGTTGATGGTGCAGTTGATGAAGCTGATGATTTTGCTGCTGCCACTGGCACTGCAGGTGCACTTAATTTACAGGTACATAAATATTACTTGACTTATGGCCATAACCATTCAGTTGGTGGGTATTGGGCCGGATTTGTTAATATTAAGGCTGTAACAAAGATTAGAAGATTTGAAACAGAAAAACAAAAAACCACCTTGATATTAAGCCCTGGTTCCCGCTCTAAAGACATGAAATCTTACGAAAGGATGTATTTATCGCAAGTAACATCATCGTTCGATTTCTTGTAGGTTTTAGTGACGTTCTCTTTAATCAATTTGTCATACGAGGAAGGGTTCATTGCATAGAAGTTTGTGGTCTTGTCTGCTGGAATAAGGAGGGTGTCTGACCTCTTGATCTTGTTTTTGATATCGCTGTTTAATTTGCTTAATTTGCTTAATTTGCTGTTTAATTTGTTTTAATTTACATCTTGTGGTTCAATCCACCCTTCAGCAAGAACGTGGAAACAAACGTCGGTAAATGCTTTCTTTCACTTATTGATAAGCACTTCCCCAAATCTAACCCACTTCATAAAATTTTTAACCGTAACACACTCAAATTAAGCTACAGCTGCATGGGAAACATCAAAACAATCATCTCTAACCATAACAAAGCTCAAATTAACAAATCCACACGTACTAATGACCAAACGAAAAATTGCAACTGCCGGAAATCTACCACTTGTCCCATGGATGGAAATTGTAGCATGGAAAGTGTAATTTACCAGGCCGAAGTCACCACACCAAACACGAAAGAGACGTACATTGGACTCTGTGACACGACATTCAAATTAAGATATCGTAATCATGTATGAGGAGGACATTGGGGGTTGCTGAACACCGCATTACCGCAAAAAAATTCGACAAATATCGCAATACCGTAAAAAAACCCCGAAAATACCGCAATTTTATAGTAAGCCTGTATAGCTGGTGGATTCGTTGACGTGAGGGCAAAAATAGAGGCAAAAACGAGCGGTGGGACCGTGGAAACAATGGCACGGCTTTAAACTGGTTGTTAAAACAGTCAAATTGTAGATATTAAAATGTATGACAAAACAGAAGGCTGTTTCAGGTTGCTTCAGAAACGGCTAAAAATACTCGTTAAAAAGCGAAGGATACGTTTTTGTACCGCGACAATCGTCGACCAAAGCGTAAAGAAAACGCATCCCGCAGGTTTCGAGAATACCGCAATACCGCAATTCAAGATTAAAATTACCAAAATACCGCATGAAAAATTGGCAAATACCGCAATACCGCAAACCCCAATGTCCCCCTCATGTATGTTCTTTTCGAAATGAGCGGTACAAACACGCTACTGAACTAAGTAAATACATGTGGAACCAGAAAGATCAGAAGATCAAGTACGACATCAAGTGGCGCATAATTAAACAGGCTAGATCTTATTCAAATGTTACCAAGAGATGTAATTTGTGTTTGTGGGAGAAATTTTTCATCTTCAGTATGTAAACCGGAAATGTCAACACTGAACAGCAGAAATGAGCGACACGTGACACGCAGCACACCTAGTAACCATGTATTGTATTGTTCTGTATTTTCAAATATCTTTGAATGTAACCGTTTTTTTCTGGCAGTCGCCTGATGATTGCCTCGCATGAGGCATGAAACTCGGAGTAGCGATTAAATGACCATATAACCTAGCTCTTGAATTTTTACTGTTATATTATATATATTTATACAACAACCGAGTTAATGCGCGCGTTGTGATTGGCTGATGCCTGTCATCTATTAGAGTACAGATGTACAGATGACGTCACTGCGTGGTGGGACTCGCGCGTGTGATCAGAGTTCATAGTCCAAGTCAGTCTTCTCGGCAAAGTTTTTCAAAACTTGCAGCGAAAACAACAAGAGAAAATTCAGCTTAATTATAAGTCTACATCCAGGAACAATCCGCAAAATACTCTACACCTTTCGAGACATTTAACTGGGCTAAACAAGCTTAAAGTAGACAGTGACGGACTTGAAAAATATTTATCGAATGCTGCGAGTGTTTGTCCGATGCTCGAGCAGTTTGAAGACGCTACGGAAAATCCATGAATGGCAATTTAACGCCGTTGAACGCTTACCTTTAGTTAAAGCTTGCAGAGTACAAATGGAATAAAGGTCAGTTTCTTTTGTTGACATTTCATTTTTCCTTCGTATTGCGTATTTTAAAAACGGTTTAACAGTGCTTCGTGATTACGGAAAAGTATCTCGAAATGAAAACAATCGCAACAGAGGCTCACCGGTGACGGCGCTTTTAATACTGAAGTGTACAGAAGTCTTGTTATTGTATAAAACAAATAGATTCCATTTTGCCTAGTGCGTCTGTTCAGTTATAGATCACAGAAGACGTCAAAATGTGGTAAGAACATCAGTGACCCACTCGCCTAGCGGCTCGTGGGCCACTTTTTTGTTCTTACCACATTTTGACGTCATCTGTGATCTATAACTGAACAGACGCACGGCAAAATGGAATCTATTTGTTAAATATATATAGCGCTCGACAGGCTACAAAAGATACCTTTGTAGCCCCATTCTGTTAACCAGAAATTTTCCGTTTCCTTTGAACAGTGAACTTCTTGTAATAAATAAACAGAATATTTTTTTGTTTCTAAGCCAGTTGAAGGTTTCTCTTCTTTTGTTAGCGTTCGAAAGTCCCCTGACATTCAAGGAACATATGACTCAATTGTCTAGCGTTGAGTTGTTAAACGAAAACATTGACGACATAGTTCAAAATAAGCAGAAACGAGATCGGGAAAGCGACATCAAACCATAATAAAGTGAACCTTAACAGAGAAAATCGAGTGTAAATATACAATAACGAAAAATAAGTGAGAAATTGAATGACAAACGAAATAAACAAAATAAACAGAAAGTGTCATTTTTTTCTAAGTCTAAAACTATTTTGGACTTGAAAGTTTTCTTAAACAAAGCAATGACTCAAACAGAGCGCTTTAGTCCCAAAGGCTCTCTATTGTTCTGTTCATTGTTTTCAATAAACAAAGAACTGTATGGATAATAAATGTATGGGGCTGTGCGGAAATCTTGCCCTGCGTTTTCTTTTTATGGTTCGCAAACTTCACTATGACAGGTTTGTTCCCGCGCCTTTTCAACTTGTGAGTGATTTCAATGTCTTGTGGAGTGATCTGGACATCCAGCGCTTCGGCAACTTTTAGAAACGCTTCTTCGGCGGACTCGTAAGCGCCCTCGGGGATGCCATGCAGTTCAAGGGAGTTTTTCCTGGAATATCGTTCCAGATTGTCATGCATATATTGAAGGTTGCCTATTTGTTCTGTCTGCTCGTGCACTAGTTTCTTTGTATTTTCCAGATCAACCTTGAGATTATCGTTGCATTTTGTAGCCGTTGCTAGAGCCTTCTTCAGTTTCTCAAGTTCCCTATCGTGAGATAGAGAAGACGCTTTGAGTTCCTTGAGTTCCTCTTTCAACTTCTGATTTTCCCTCAAAATGTTGTTGACTGTCTCTTGAATACTGTTCAAAATTCCTTTGATCTCCGCTAATGATGGTTCCGGAGGCAAACTGTCGTCGTTAAACTCTTCAGCGGGCGCAGGAGTTGCACTAGCGAGGTTCTCGTCACTCGACGCCATGTTGGGTCTCTTCGGCGAACTAAACTCTTCTTCTTTGGAACCTCTGTCGCCTCTCTTTAATTTTTTGGAGCCAGATTTACTCGTCATTGGATGAAGATCAGAGTGTAGAGGGTAGAAGGAGCATGAAACATGAAATTCCACGGATTTCTATATTAAATGGTGATGGGACCTTGCTCTGTTCAAAACACACGTCCAACCACAACCAGGCCGCGCATGCTCTCCTTGTACTTATTCTATTTGCTTCTGTATATTAAGCTACATAACTTAAGTTCAAAAATTAATCAAAGGCACTATGTGCAACGACTGTTTTTTTTGGAAGTGGCAATGAGCTACTGAACTCGGAAAATGAATTATTAATAAATGAGGATTTATCAAATCGCAACGCGGTCTAGCGTGCATCGCTTTAAACAAATCATACGTCACACCTGACAACGCTGGAGTTCGGGGTCCAGATTAGAGAAAATAACTCTAGTAAAAACTTCTACACCGATCCATTAGTAGCAAGCACAATAATATCAACCTATTTGGTAAATAAAATAAAGACACGGCAACTGGTAATCCTTTGTGGTTCGTTGCGCAACAAATGAGTGGCCTGTAATCTCCAGCAAAGTGAACATTATGGGTGTCAAATACTGTATGCTACAAACGACAACAAAGGTCAAACAAAATGAACAGAATTAAAAATAAATGTTATTAAACGCTAATTTTGTACTTGGACGGTTTGATAAAAGCGATTGCGCTATACAAACGTCTACATTCGCACCCTAGACTGTTACAAGCCGGAACACGAAATTGTCATGCCAAAAGACCCGAAACTACAGGAGTTGCGTTACGTCTGTCAACCATCTGTCAAACCCTTTTGTATTCTCGATTAAGGTGGCTGGCTACCGTTTCCAACACTTTCCAAGACTTAGATTTCGATCTGTCATTATAACCAATCTTTATCAGTTGATACTACAATCATGGTGTCAAACAAATGCCCAATGATTGGTGAACACGTTGTTGTCTTTTTCATTACACAATATGTTACCATAGCAACACTACAACCTGTTAAAAACACCCTTAATTTCAGCTTTAAGTGCTTCTAACTCAAAAACGAGCCCGGTGACCCCAATTTTTTATTATGAAATTTTGATCAGCAAGACAAGATGCAACTTTTGGCAAAGTTTTAAAAAAATCTGCACATGGGGTTCAGAGCTATCTTAAATTTTCGTAAATTTAAGGTGGCTCTGAACGCCACGTGCAGATTTTTTTAAAACTTTGCAGAAAGTTGCATCTCATACTGTTGATTACATTTCGATAATAAAAAATGGGGGTCACCGGACTTGTTTTCGAGTTATAAGCACTTAAAGCTAAAATTAAGGGTGTTTTTAACAGGTTATACTGTTGCTATGGTAACTTGCAATGTCCAAAAAATAACCATAACTTGTTTACCGGCCATTGGGCATCTGTTTGATACCATAATTGTTGGGTCAACTGAAACAGACGTTTGGCATTGATCCGTCAAAATTGAGGTGTTGAAAAATGCAGGAAACTGTTCTGAGCCACCTTAAAATAGATCTTTCGCAATGCGTTGATTACAGTCAGTACAGTAAACTCTGCAGTCACAGCGAGAATCTTAGCTTTTTGAGCGCAGCTCCCAGTGGCTTTGCTGAGTTGTACAACGTTTGTACGGCTAAGTATATTGTTGATGTCGTTGCAATGATTTCTTCGCCGATGATTGTAAATTTGAGCCGCGAAGTCTGATTTTGTGATGGAGTCGGTGACACGTTCGGGGGTGGAAGCGGAATCATTGGACTTTGGATATTCATGATTCCTGTCTTGTTTTACCTCAATGATTCGTGATTCATTAAAAAATTTCATTCGATATTCATGATTCATTTGTCATTGTTTTCATCCAGTTTTGAAAATAACTTCGCTGTGTGTAACACTGATTCACAGTCAAGTTGATAGGTAATGGATGAAGATTTGAATCGCGTTTTCAGTGTTTTCCTGTAGGGGGGTCTGGGGGCATGCTCCCCCCGAAAATTTTGAAAATTAGACGCTCGGAAATGCTATTTTCGGCCATTTCTGTGATATAACTGTTAAGAACTTTCGTAGTTTGCATTCTATATTCACACGCCTACAATATGGATGGAAGCATATTCATTTGTTATTCATGATTCTTTTACCCATCTCTCGTTATTCATGATTCCCAAGTTTTAAACACGAAGATTCATGATTCCTACCAATTTTACGGCTATGATTCATGATTCATGATTCCGCTTCCACCCCCGAACACGTGGAACGACTTTTTGGTTGAATTCGATTTCGTGGACATCTGCATAACTTTGGAGGCAAGTTGTTTTCTTCTCTGTATTTTTATGCGTGCTTGGAAATATATGATCGCTTTTATCGATCCGCGCATCTGTCGTTCTGCAACTTTGAGCTTTGATCGCTCGAGTAGCTAGTAGCGGCTGCCGGCCGTTATACATGCATGACTTGTAAAGATCTATACGGATTTACGTTGTTTTTACTCGTTTGACTCTCTTTTCGGTGGAATCTCAAGGATTGTAAAGGTTGAAATATTTAGTGTGATTTCTAGAACGCGAAATCGATTGTACACCCACACTGAAACATGTCGATGACTACTTCGGAGCGGGTAGGTGCATGAACTTTAATACGAGAGAACTTTACGAGCGAACTCTTCCGAGTGAAACCTTTATCAGAAGCCTAGATTTTATAGTGAGCTATCTATATAATGCAGTTTGAAACGCTAACAGAATCATCAATACTTGCGGGAACTGACGCTGTTGAGCACTCAAGCATTGCGAAAAACTGGACTACAGACATGCAACAGAGTTTTCCTTATCAACACAAGAATCTTCTCGAAGATGCAATGGACACCATATTTAAGCTTAGTTGCGCTCTAAAAGAAGAAACGAAAAACGAAATGAGTACTTCAAGCAGCTTTTGGGTAACTATATTCTTTCTTTCAATTTTTGCTTTTATAGTATTGGTTTCATTGGGTTTATCTTGCTTTGTTTTTATCGTTTCAATTATTGTAACAGCATATGCTCTTGTCCAGCACTTCATGTCGTATGTAGATGGCTATGTAGAGAATGTTGTTATTTCGGCATTTGATGATTGTGATATCTTAGACAATCTATTTTTCAACCGATTTTCTATAAGCAAGGAGTTCTTAAAGTTGGCGATCTTGTTTCGAAAGGAAGGTATTTTTCTTAAAAGTGACAAAATTCTCAGTTCCTCTTTATCTCCTGGTTACCTTTTTTCCCTAATGGGGGTTATTGATGCTATCCCAAATGAATGGCGTTCTATAATTAAAACAAACCCTTATTGTGCCCCTTCTACGTTGGATCAAACTTGTTTTGTATTAACAATTGCTGGTAAAACGATTGACCTTGCTAATGTCACATCCAAATTGGTTTATAGGGAATTTCGTTCTGTTAAGCAAACTACAGCCTCGGCTAAAGCTAAAATTTTGAGTAAATACCCGGATCTTTCTATAGACTGGAAAAGGTTATATTCGTTAGCTTTTGAAACTACTTTGGATACAAAACTCAGAGAATTTCAATATAAATTATGAAACCTCATTGTTTTCACCAATAAGAAACTTTACCAGTTCAAAATGGTGGAATCCCCATTATGTGTTTTCTGTAATGAAGAAGAGGAATCCCTGGAGCATTTATTGTATTTTTGTAAGTCATCAACATTCTTTTGGAAAGAACTCTTATCTTGGCTCGTGGATGAAGTAAATATTTTGCTTAATGTCCCTCATTTGGACATTCTTTTTGGAAAATTTGACCTTGACAAAGATTTTCTTTTGGTTAATCATATTATTTTGCTGGCTAAATACTTTATCTACAAGTGTAAATTCTCCAAGGCCAGTCCATCACTCACAGTCTTCAAAGCTAAGTTAAAAGCAACTTATAAATTGGAATTATATATAGCAAAAAAGAACGGAATTCTAATTAATCATTACAAAAAGTGGGATCACCTTCTCTCTTGGCTTTCTTGATAACTTCTATCTATCTATCTATCTATCTATCTATCTATCTATCTATCTATCTATCTATCTATCTATCTATCTATCTATCTATCTATCTATCTATCTATCTATCTATCTATCTATCTATCTATCTATCTATCTATCTATCTATCTATCTATCTTAATATTAGTAGTGTAGCTGGTTTTTTTTGTAAGTAGTGTGGCATTTGTATTTGTATCGTAATTTAGAGTAAGGAACTGTGATGAATTGTAAAATAGTGTACCTGTATTAGTTTTTGTACGTAGTGTGTAAAAACTTCAATAAAAAAATGTTTAAAAAAAAGAAAAAAAAAAAATCTTAGACAAAGCTATTTACTCAACCGGAAATGTAAACAATTATTCAATGGTGACAATAAAAGCGAGAAAAGACATGAGATGCGAAGTATGTGCGAAGTATGTTTACTATAATTATTGTCGTGTAAGGTTATGTAAACAGCGTGATCCAAGTTAATTTTTTAAAGAGAAGCCCGAGTACACGCAGTTAAGCGTCTAGTTCATTTTGATTTGCATTGGGAGTAAAAGAAGCAAGTTCCAAGCAGACAAATTCAAGTTTGCGTGTTTTCGTGCTAGCGTGTGTAGACTCTTTTCTCTGCACAGCGTTTACGATTGACGTTCAATTTCCGGAATGTGTTTTGATAGTGCCATGAGCAGGTTTGATTGCTGTGAAGATTAAGCGTCGCATTTATTTTGAAATCGGCTAGGTTGACCTTTGTCGCGTGACACTGATAATCTGCTGTCAGCTAGCGATTACACAAACTTCGCTTTCAATTTCGCTTTCACCGTCACATGCAAACTTAAGAAAATTCTGTTGATTTTTCTAAAGGGCAGAAGCAACATACACCTGATTTAAGGTAAAATAAAAATAAAATATGTTCACAATCGATTTTCAAATTATCATCACATACCCATCGAAACAAAACCATCAGCGCCTAAAGTACAATGGTCTGTCATCGGTCTTAATAAACCGCAACGTCAAACTGAGAGTAGCGTTACATGTGGGTCTGCCAACCATCTGTCAACGGCCTTTTGTTTATATCTGATCGACTGAAGGAGTGAAGGAAGGATGGCTTCAAATCGCCCCTCAATCCGTAACTCCCGTTTTGCATACGCAAAAACAGTCGTAAAAATGAGGGTTCAATAAATGGGAACTTCACTGTGGACTTTACCAGTTAAGACGAATTTTGAGTGGACGTAGAAGCTGGAGGGGACATAACCAGCAGGTGTTGTCAATGGTCCTTTCTAAAGGCCAGTACCAGGACAGTTCAATTCACACAAAAATCCTTTGCCACGCTCTGATTACGGCTGCTCGATATTTTTTTCCTTCTTAACAATTCTGCATGATATTTTTTTTTAAACCAGAAGCATATGCTCGATATTTTTTTTGGGATTTGCACAACCCCCCATCAAAAATCTAATGGTCCACCCCTAATACTCAACCGGAAATGTAAACAATTATTCAATGGTGACAATAAAAGCGAGAAAAGACATGAGATGCGAAGTATGTGCGAAGTATGTTTACTATAATTATTGTCGTGTAAGGTTATGTAAACAGCGTGATCCAAGTTAATTTTTTAAAGAGAAGCCCGAGTACACGCAGTTAAGCGTCTAGTTTATTTTGATTTGCATTGGGAGTAAAAGAAGCAAGTTCCAAGCAGACAAATTCAAGTTTGCGTGTTGTTTGCGTGTTTTCGTGCTAGCGTGTGTACACTCTTTTCTCTGTACAGCGTTTACGATTGACGTTCAATTTCCGGAATGTGTTTTGATAGTGCCATGAGCAGGTTTGATTGCTGTGAAGATTAAGCGTCGCATAAAATTTATTTTGAAATCGGCTAGGTTGACCTTTGTCGCGTGACACTGATAATCTTCTGTCAGCTAGCGATTACACAAACTTCGCTTTCAATTTCGCTTTCACCGTCACATGCAAACTTAAGAAAATTCTGTTGATTTTTCTATAGTGCAGAAACAACATACACCTGATTTAAGGTAAAATAAAAATAAAATATGGTCACAATCGATTTTCAAATTATCATCACATACCCATCGAAACAAAACCAGCAGCGCCTAAAGTACAATGGTCTGTCATCGGTCTTAATAAACCGCAACGTCAAACTGAGAGTAGCGTTACATGTGGGTCTGCCAACCATCTGTCAACGGCCTTTTCTTTATATCTGATCGACTGAAGGAGTGAAGGAAGGATGGCTTCAAATCGCCCCTCAATCCGTAACTCCCGTTTTGCATACGCAAAAACAGTCGTAAAAATCGATAAGCTAAGTGTTTTAACGGCATACAAAAGAATGAAAAGAAATAACGCAACAGCGGTAGTACATGTAGATCAGTGTACCTTTACGGCCAAATGAAATTTAGAAACTTCATTTCTATCTTTGGGCTTGTTATATTTGAAGTTTTGGCGTAAGATTTTAGCATTTTTGTTGGAAGCTCTGTTTTTGTATTTTTTTTTTTTTGGCCAGCAGAAACAGTAAAACCTCTCTGTTTTCTACAACTTTCTGTCGGTGCGTTTGCTAGGTACTACTGTCATGTGCATGAACCTTCTCAACACGCCCTTTGATGAGCCAAGAGCTGCAGTTAGTGTAGGCCACAGTTTTCGGCCTTTCGACATACGGCCGCGCTTTTCACTTTTCTCTTTGGCTTTTTGCTTTTCGTCTTTTCCCGCGCAAAAGTCGCGTGATCCTTACACGTGACTTAAGCGTGGAGTGCAATTGGCTCTTTTTTTTGCCAGCGCGGGAAAATATCAGTGTTCACATCCGCTAAGATGGCGAGCAACCTGATTTGGTCGCCAAGTGAATAACAGGCAGTCGAAAACTGCAGGTTGATGCCAGTGGTGGTATGAAGATTGAAAGCATCCAATTTATAGTTTAAATAGTTGAAAAAAGAGCTTATCAGCGTCAATAAAATAAGCTCAAACCAAACCTAAAACAGCGATAAAATTTTATTCAGCCCGCGCGCCATTTTAGAAGCTCACAAAACACGAAGACTTCCTAGAAAACATAAACTTAACAAGAGCTCAAATACTTTGACAACTGGTAAGTTTTAAATTCTGTGCAACTGAAAATTACATCAATTCGATTGCACAGTTTCAGAAAAGCGGTAATTCGAGATAAGAAAAATATTCGCAAATCACAACAGCGTAGAACAGCACAAATTCCCTAATCAATCTACAGAATTTCTAAACTTATACTAAATTGACACAAGCAGTGCTTGCCAAACTTTCCATTACCTTTACTATTAATATAGTACTCCGTTTTATTTTCTGAAGGAATTATCGATCCAACAAAGACGAAAGTCGCCGTGAAAGAATGTGTGTCAGATCACAATCACATTTGCCTCAAATCTAAAGACGTTTGCTTCGAAAGCCTAAAAATCCTAACTAAAGCCGAACAAATAAAAAACAATTGAAAGAAACTTTGCTTCAATTTAATTTCCTTTAAGATTGAGCAAAGAATTTTTCGAAAAGCGACAATCGAAAGAAACCGGCTTTGTTTCAGGTTAAATTTCCTGTAAGATTAATTAGAATGTTTCGAATAGCGACAAAATATCAAAATGGAATTCTGCCCCCCCCCCCCCCCAATTCTACATTGCAAGAGTGTTCAAGTTTGCCGGGCCTTTAAAACTTAAACATTTACAGTATTTACGCTAAAGCAAAAGTTTCAATTGATTTTAGCAGATGGCTTTTGCCGTCAAATTTTTCACTTGATAGCTTACTGATCCTTCCAAAAATTTCATCCAAACTGGTGGCAATACGGAAGTCTTAAAAAGCTGGATAAGTCTGTAAATACGTTTGTCAATTACATACAAAATACGTTCGTATGCGCCAAAGCGCAAGACAAATGGCTTCGTTGCCGTCACAAATCCTTCACCAGCAAGGTTTTAGCACCCTGTAATTCACAATCTTCCACTTTGGAGCCACCTGTAAATTGACTGGTGTTTCTTTTTTACATTTTATCCCCCGAAGAGGTGAATATTTTTCGTGTTGAGAAGGAAAAACAACATGGCCATTGAAGATCGTTGAAATCGGTCCGAACTCGAAGAAAAGACGACTGGCGAGGAACCACATCGACGTCCATCAAATTGAATTGATTGATCACAACGCTAAATCGATTGCATTATTCGTGATCTTATTGGCTCTCGAAGCTTCTATTGTTGCATTTCAACATGATCGCATAGTAGATGCCGGTATCTAAGATATGGCATCAACAAAAATTTTAGTCGCATTGGCGCCTGTATTAGGCGCAATTTGACGCCCTGTAGAAGGCAAGAATTCCACCGCAGAATCACCAAACTAAACTTCGCAAAGGACACTGAAAGGACAGGTCACGTGTTGGGTGTTTGATGTGTTTGACGTCACAAGCGGACCTGCCGCTGTGAAATATGCGGGCTCAGCTGGAACCAGTTTCAAGTAATGGCGGACGGAAAAATGCAGTTTTTGAAGCTCAAAATTTCGATAAAGGAAGGCTTTTTATTTTTTTGTTTCTGGGTTAAAGCACGTTATAGACGGCGGTAAGTTATTCTGTGGCAAAAAAATTTCGAAAAAAAATGTGAAATTTCGCCGGGGTGGCCCTATAAAATGTCAAGATCCACCTGCACCATAAAATCTGACTACTTGTTACTTAGCATTTGTAATGTTCTTGGCGTCGACTCGTCCTCGTATAACTTACTAAAGAGGAAAAGTTTTAAAAAAATCTTAAAGGGGACATTTTGATACTATCTTTGAGGTTAATATTTTCTTTGGGGTTTTTCGGTCAAGGTAGATTAAGGTGGCTGGCTACCGTTTCCAACACTTTCCAAGACTTAGATTTCGATCTGTCATTATAACCAATCTTTATCAGTTGATGCTACAATCATGGTGTCAAACAAATGCCCAATGATTGGTGAACACGTTGTTGTCTTTTTCATTACACGATATGTTACCATAGCAACACTACAACCTGTTTAAAACACCCTTAATTTCAGCTTTAAGTGCTTCTAACTCAAAAACGAGCCCGGTGACCCCAATTTTTTATTATGAAATTTTGATCAGCAAGACAAGATGCAACTTTTGGCAAAGTTTTAAAAAAATCTGCACATGGGGTTCAGAGCTATCTTAAATTTTCGTAAATTTAAGGTGGCTCTGAACGCCACGTGCAGATTTTTTTAAAACCTTGCGGAAAGTTGCATCTTATACTGTTGATTACATTTCGATAATAAAAAATGGGGGTCACCGGACTTGTTTTCGAGTTATAAGCACTTAAAGCTAAAATTAAGGGTGTTTTTAACAGGTTATACTGTTGCTATGGTAACTTGCAATGTCCAAAAAATAACCATAACTTGTTTACCGGCCATTGGGCATCTGTTTGATACCATAATTGTTGGGTCAACTGAAAAAGACTTTTGGCATTGATCCGTCAAAATTGAGGTGTTGAAAAATGCAGGAAACTGTTCTGAGCCACCTTAAACGCAATTGCAATGTTAAACTTCATTTTCCACTACAATTAACAATAACTTTTCAGATATTTTCTGAAGGGCAAATTTCATCACAAAAAGATTCTTTCTTTACCAAGTTTATTTCCACTTTTCCTTTTTCTCTTATCATGAAAGCGAGGCTCCAGAATCATGAAATATCTGGACAACGTTTGTTTTGTTATTGAATAAGTTTGTACGAATACATTGGGTAACAATTTCAGCCTTGTTCTCATTTTCCGCTCTGTTTGGCCTGTGCCGACTGACAAAAATATAGCTATAGCCATTCTTGTCCCCATAGCCCTTTTCACTTCTCTTAGCCGGCTGGGGCCTTGGCTCGAGAAACGAAGGGCTGTGTGTGTACCGTTGCAGTTATGTCTTGGCTGGCGAACATGTCCTATGACGTAATGTGATATACTGAGCCAATCATATCATGCGTTTTATCTAGTAACACGCAGTATAAGACTAGTAACTAAACTCCGTTGCAGTTCGGTCTTCAAGCAAAACTGATTTTTCGAGGGGTAGGGTACGGAAGCAATATTTGACTTTGTAATTATGTTTTGACTCTGAACGGAAAGTATGCAGCGGCTATTTGCAAGAATTGCATTTACCTCACAAGATTGCTATCGCGAATTGACGGCTTAGTATATTTTCAGTTTCAAATTCAACAAAAAAACTCGATCGAAGATTTAAATAGCCTGCGTAGCAAGCGTTCCCGTGAGAGCGAAGAGCTAAAATGTGTCGCGAGCAGGCTAAGATTTAAACAATGGTTGCACTTCGGTTTGCGAGCTGCGTGTTCCCGGCCGGCAGCAAATAAACCAGTGTAAAACTCCGCGCTTTCGATTATCCTCAAATCATTCAGATCGTTCAGTGGTATTGCAGAGGCAAAACAAAATCCCTGCGAAGCAGTGTAACCAATTTTACTTTCGGCGCTGTGAAACAACCAGTCAATCTGCGCAATATTTCTCTACTTCCAATCTTGTCACTCGCACGAAAGCCGGCTCGCGACAGCCCTCTTCTCAGTATATATTTGTTGGCGAGTAAATTTTTTGGCCAGAATGCTTTCTAGCTGTCGCTTGTTCGCTTTGCTTTATAAAACAGCAAAAGTACCTTCTGCCCTGATCAAAACACCACAGAGCGCTTTGTGGTCTTTTCAAAACACCACAGAGCGCGTTGTGGCCTGTTAAAAACACCACAGAGCGCTTTGTGGTGTTTTATTTTGGGATTTAACATTGAAAACTGCATGGTTCGTTGACTCGCAGACATCTCACAGCTATTTTCTGAGATAATTTTTTTTTCCGATTTTCACACCACAAAGCGCTTTGTGGCCTATTCACAACACCACAAAGCGTTCTGTGGCCTAATCACAACACCACAAAGCGCTTTGTGGCCTATTCACAACACCACAAAGCGCTTTGTGGGCATTTCAAAATACCACAAAGCGTTTTGTGCCCGTCTTCATTATCATAGCGATTCTGTGTGGTTCGCTGGTCAGCTGAGGTTATTTAGCTCAAATACTATGCGGAAAAAACTGGCAGAGGGACTCTCTTATTTTGACAACTGAGTTTGGCAAATCTTCTGCACAACCCTTTACATTAATTACATTTTGAGGGCCACAGGTTTATTAGCTTTATAACTATTAAGTGCTACCCTCTATAAATAAAGACGTTACCTTACCTTACCTTAAAGGGGCACTGTCACGGACATTTTTTGACTTTTTTAGTAAAATTGCACCAAAATTACGACTAAGTACTTTCAACCATGCAGGAAATGCTCCTAGAACGTAAAGGGAAGGATATCTAGCAAATTGTTTAAAGAAGAGGGTGACCGTTAATAGTTTTCATCAATTTTTCCAAACCACAAGGACAGAACTTGAAAAAGTCAGGCTGACTTTTTCAAGTTGAGATCAAAAGCTCCCGATGGTATCACGGTGATATCACTATATTTAGCTTCAGTACACTGGTATAGTAATTTTAAGAATACTTGACCACTGTTAAAAGGTTTCCAGTGGTGTAAACATGTTTTTGGGCTGTTGAATTTTTGAAGTTATGCTCATGACAGTGCCCCTTTAATCATGCATGTGATTTTTTGACTGACTCTCACGACTGCTGTTTGAGCAGACGTAATAAACGCATGGGGCTGTAATCTCACCGGGAGGTTAGCCGAGTACTTTTAAAGAAACCTCTGAAAGGAACCAATAGATTTATGGTTATCAGATTAAGCACTAACTGCTAATGCAATTTACATTCCCGAGATCGGCTGGAATTAGCTAAAACGGGTGCCTGTCAAGGGTGTAGCCAGCTTTTCTGCATAGGGAGGTTTGAAACGTTGTATTGCTAGCCCGATCGACAATCGATCGAGTGGCAGAGGTGCTCCTTACTAGGAGGTCTGGGGGTATGCAGAAACGTTTTGTATTGGACGTCCAGAGAGAAACAATGTTTCTTTGATTCTGAGCACAAATTTTTAATAATCCTAATGCCAAACCTTGGTAACATTTTACAAACTTTTAAGACTGGCGAGGCTGTTAAGAATAAAGTTTAGTTCCAGAAGTATTGCTCTCAAATTTTTTTCCTAATTTATTTACTTGAGCTTAGGTTGACTCAGCGCGGGGGTAAAGTTTCCGTCATCAAAAAATTTGAAGGAAGCTTTTATCTCGACCAATTTTGTCGTAGGCTTTTTCCTTGCAGATAAGGTTTTTGATTAACATGCCGGCCTAGTGAAAGCGGAAACTCTTGTTTTCCAACGGCGGCGGGCGGGAACGATCTTTTTTGTGATCCACCTTCAGTAATTTGCATCACGATCGTTTATGAAAATCAAATATTTCGTTTTTGTCATATGATTAGGCGTTTCTCTTTCCTTACGCATAGTTCTGTGATGTCAGGAAGCGGGAGTTTACTGGTACAACAGAAAACAGGTTTTTACGAATCAGAGCTCGCGTAGTATCTCGTTTTTAAAATATTGTAACCCTCGATAAATTCTTTTTTTTATTTTTTGAAAGCTAAGATCTCATTCCGTGGAATTCAGATAGAGGAATTCCAATAAAGTTTTTCTACTGAAATTAAAGCCATGGTCACAGCCCAAAAAGTAACTCCCGGAACCCTCCCCTGGATACGCCCCTGCCTGTTATTAACCGGGAGAAACGCTGAAATGAAATCGGAAGTAGAGGTTGAAAATTACGAGTTCAGTGATATCTCAACAACATATCACATGTTTCAGTTGGAGATTTTTAAAGGGATTTATTATGTCCATTATTTTATAGCCCTATTGTTAGCCCTTGTTTGTAGGCCCACCCTTAAGGAATTTAGCATTGCATAGAATGAAACTTACATCGGCTACTGATATAGGCATTTCTTTTTTTACGAGTCTGTGGACCTCGTCATAAAGATAGCAAAGTGAAGAACTCGACCAATGTTTTACCAGCACGGACCTCGTAGAAGTTTAATAACATAATTCAGTTATGACAAAGATTACAAACCTTTTTTATTTATGGAAAGACTGGAATTTATACAAGTGTTTTCATGAACAGGCTAATTACTAATACCACCATCACCTGGAATCCCATAAATCGTTTTACACAAGGCCGAACCAAAACAATCTTAAATTGTGACCTTGAATTAATTGGCTTGAATTATCTGCAATGCTTAACTCAATTTTGAAAGACAAAATCATGTGCACATGAGCTCACGGATGATACAAACCGTTGCTTTATTCAGAAATTTTTGAAAAGTATATTTTAGGGCCTGTTTTTAGCCTGTGCTGTAAAACCACTATAATCTTTGAATTGCATTGTTGCAGCGGCAAAATAACCAAAGTAGGATAAGTTTGGGAAATTCTCTTTTTGACAGGTGAATGACGTTTTGACATACTAACATAATACTTATCACTGCATTTACAGTGGTGCTCTTGTAACACAGGCCACCAAACTATTTTGTTCATTATTTATTGACATCTTTTCAACAACTTTCTCACACCTAGCCTCCCACGCAGTCGTTTTTAGGGGAGATCGGATTGCACTCGCTCCTCTCTTTGTGGGGAGCGAGTGCAATCCGATCTCCCCTAAAAACGACTGCGTGGGAGGCTATCTCACACCTGGCAAATCTAAAATTATGAAAGAAATGTGAGGTGGAGCTGTCGATTGACTGACAGGTTACATGGTGCTTGATATTTTCACATTTCTAAATTCATGCATTTTGATTAGCTTATTAAACCAGAAACTTAAGGATGGTGGCCAGAGTTAGTCATGCTCGACTGTGACTGGGTTCTTATAACAAAGATGAAATGTTCTGTCACTCTTTTGTCTCTTACATCAAGATCCAACAAAACTATTCGCAGACAACACCGTGACCTGTGGTTTATTTAGTAAAAAAAGTAATGACTTTTTCTTCAGCCTTTGAGCTTGGGCTAATTTGAATAAGCTGCTGTAAATGCAAAAAAAATCAAAACAATTTCAGACTTATCCTCAGTTCACCCGGTACATTAATACATCCATATATGCAGAGTTGATATTATCTATGAAAGAAGTACTTATAAAAATTAAAAAATCTACAAAATAAATACTGATCATTTTTCATCACTGTCACTAAACTCGTCCTCTATTTACTTTCTGTAGATGTCTTTCTTGTAGTCTTGTTCTTCTTGCTCGTTCTCTTGTTACTAGGTGTTCCATTTTCTAGTTCTTTGTCTGAATCGTTGAAGTGTGCCAGTGCTTGAGCCATCATTGGCTCACTTGTTTTGCTGAAACCTTTCTTCCTCTTCCATTGTTTCAGGTGAGACTGAACATTAAGGTAAAATGTTCCCTTGTTGGTGATTGTTTAGGCTCCCAATCTCCCATCCTCAGAGACCCAGGGGCAGTTAGTCAGGGCAAAATGAAGTAAATGGGGCAAAATAATACAAAGGATTTTTTTGCTCAATCAGGAGCCAGCATTTGCAGAGCCGATTGGAAATGGTCTGGAGAGACTCATTTCCCAGGGGCTCTTATACTTTTATAGCAAACTTTTGCTGCTATGATTTCTGCCCGGTTTACTTTGTTTCGCCCCGACTAACTGCCCCTGGGACTCGGAGGATGCCAACCTCAGCTCCAATTCTTGGTCCCTGCAGAAGTTCAAATTCATCTTAGACATCCTTTTTAGATTTGCAACTAAACTGCCAAACATAGGCAAACACCATCAACAACCTTTGTCAATTGAACTTGATGATCCCCACACAGGCCTTTTAATCAAGCCAATAGAGTAAAACTGCCATGTCTAGTAAATTAACATCATCAACGGTATTCTCTTTTGTTTATTCTTTTTACTGCATGGACCACTGCCAGCCATATAATTAACAAAAGCACTGTCTTTGCAACATACATTCAAACTGCTACAGCTATTGTCTGTCAAATAAAAATGATTTTATTAATACACTCAGTGATGTAACCAGTGGCAGATCCAGACCTGCAGCTAAGGAGGGGCCTGCTTGACAAATTATGAATGTTGAATTCTGCCAGAGTTAACTCTGATTCTGCAGACTAATTCCGGCACTTCAAAGAAAGGCCCCTACCATGGATCCACCGCTGGTAACATGTTATTAAGCACTGATCAAACTGCATTGAGGATTGAGGATTTTTTATTTTATTTTATACAACTTTTCAAAACAAAGTAAAGTAGTTTATAGTGGGTTGAATGGGTAGTTGATTGGTTTATTGGCTAAACAGGGCTATAAAGCCATGCAATAAAGTGGTACTACAATCAATTTTTCCTACATGTACATGTACTAAACTCTCCCTAAGCTAAAATTTAAGTCTTATAGCAGTAGTATAAGAGTGGGGATTCTGCGCCAGGGCGCATGCGTAGGGGTGCAAGGGGTGCCAAGGGGTGCTTATGACGTCATAATCCCCCGGGGGAATAAGGTCATTTCCCCTTTTGGAGGATGACATCATCGGAGTGGAGGGGCGTAGGCACAAGGGTGTAAGGGCGTAAGGGTGTATGCGCAGGGGCGTAAGGGCGTTCATGATGTAATTCTCCATTTTATTCAGAGGATGACATCATAGGTTAAAAATAGACAGATGATGTAATAGAATACTTTTAGAGGATGACATCATACCTTTTCCTACGTCTGTGTTTGTCGTCCGAAAATAGATCTTTATCGTGAAATTGTTAACTTATTTTTTTTTTCAGTGATTTTAACATAGATAAGAAAAAAAAATCTCTCAAATGACACGCGCACGCTTTCATCTCGCGAGCCCACGCACTATCTCCACGTGTGATTCCACACGTGCTTCCAGAGAGAAACACACAAGCGGATAGGTGCCCCTATTGCCCCGTCTGCCCGTTATGCCCTATAAATTTAGTGAAGGAAACAGATTTCATCAGTTTTCATCCAACTTTCATATCGTAAACATGAAGAGACTTCACTGCAGACATTGTCCAATACCTACTTGCGGTTCAAAATTTTTAGTTCGACTCGCGAATCATTTAAGTCAAGTTCATGGCTTATCAGAGATAGAACGAAAATATTGGCTCCAATCGATAACATGTGTTTATTGCACTTTGATTGTGGATAATAAAGTTTAGTTCTGTAATTATGCAAGCTTTTTGTCGCATACATTTTCTACTGCAGACATAATTGTTTTCTAAACAATGGTATAGGCTCGATGTGTTCTAGTGAACTCAATTATAAACAAAAGGATGACCAATCGAACTAATCCTTTCACAAACAAAAGATAAAACAATAGCGTGTATGCGCCACGGTTTGAACGAGTTTTAAGCACGAATTGCCGCGTAAGTAACATTAATACTAAACACACACATACAGTAGTATATCAAGGAAAACCTTTATTTTTGGACTTTGAAATGCAATTTTGGATTCCGGCTGCATACTATTAAGTGTCTAGTCGCTTCTTTTCACGACAATTAAACAATAGACCTACCATCGAAACGAATTATTATTCAAAAACGAAAACTATATATGCGCTTCATTGACCCTGAATGTAAACATTGCAAGTGCGAAGCGAATTGCCGCGAATAATAAACACACACAGATTATAACTCAAGCAAAAATTTTTATTTTATCAAAAACACAACCTTACAAGACAAAAGTCAGCAGTTTCATATAGCGAAAAACACGTTTAACTGTTCCCAACTTTATTTTCTTTCTCGTTGGCTCTAGTTTCTTCAAGAAATGTAAATATTCCAACCATACAATAAATTCAAACTTACTCGCTCTAACCTTAGAGTTATTACAACTCTGGTCTGAACATGAGTAATGGAAGAAAAGTGCTACACCAGTGTTGTTATACAGTCATGTTTCTAGTAAAATTTTATGGCAGAGAAAGACATCAACAGCTGATCTCTTTTCAAATAGGTTTATTGACAACAAAGCCACGATTAGATGTGTTAGAAGAACAGTGCACAGACAGAGTTTGCTTAGTTTTCGGGAACGGGTTGTTTGACAAACAATCGATTGAGTAGGAATTTCTGCTTATCGACAGCAAGTTCCGTCGATTCCAGCCAATCATATCCTTCTGAGTCTTTGAGATCTGTCTTGTTTGCATCACTTTACGGAACGTAGAATCCTTTTTCATCGCATGCATCCATTTTAAATACTCCAAGAATACTATTCTCAACTCCTTTCTATATACAGGGAGCAAAGCGTTCTCAGCCTTAATGCGGGCCACTTCAGACGAATCTCCATTTTGCTCATACTCGTTTATTAGAGCTTCGAGCTGGGCTTCATGGCGATCACTTGCTTCATCTTGAATGCGTGACCAAGGATCTATATGCTCCTCTTCCTCTTGGGATGATTCCATTTCTTCGCTAAATGTAGAGCTTTGAGATGAGTATTCACTTTTGCTTTCTTGTGAGCTTTCAATGTCGTCGTCATCATCTTCAAAATTTCCATATCCTTTTTGAATGAAATGATTATAATTGCTGAACATTGTGATCCGAACTTCACTTGCTCTATGAACAGACTGAAATACAAGCAGCGGTGCACTTCTTTTATAGCTATCGATGGAGGCGCGGCTGCAGAGCACAAGGGAACTCTATGAACTTTCATTGTACCCTAACCCTAACCCCTACTGTACCCCTCCTGTACCCTTCCTGTACCTGTCCTGTACCTGTCCTGTACCCCTCCTGTACCCTTCCTGTACCCCTACTGTACCCCTCCTGTACCCTTCCTGAACCCTTCCTGTACCCTTCCTGTACCCCTACTGTACAACTACTGTACCCCTCCTGTACCCTTCCTGTACCCCTCCTGTACCCTTCCTGTACCCTTCCTGTACCCCTCATGTACCCTTCCTGTACCCCTACTGTACCCTTCCTGTACCCCTACTGTACCCTTCCTGTACCCCTACTGTACCCCTCCTGTACCCCTACTGTACCCTTCCTGTACCCCTCCTGTACCCTTCATGCACTTTTCTTCCATTACTCATGTTCAGACCAGAGTTGTAATAACTCTAAGGTTAGAGCGAGTAAGTTTGAATTTATTATATGGTTGGAATATTTACATTTCTTGAAGAAACTAGAGCCAGCGAGAAAGAAACTAAAGTTGGGAACAGTTAAACGTGTGTTTCGCTATATGAAACTGCTGACTTTTGTCTTGTAAGGTTGTGTTTTTGATAAAATAAAAATTTTTGCTTGAGTTATAATCTGTGTGTGTTTATTATTCGCGGCAATTCGCTTCGCACTTGCAATGTTTACGTTCAGGGTCAATGAAGCGCATATATAGTTTTCGTTTTTGAATAATAATTCGTTTCGATGGTAGGTCTATTGTTTAATTGTCGTGAAAAGAAGCGACTAGACACTTAATAGTATGCAGCCGGAATCCAAAATTGCATTTCAAAGTCCAAAAATAAAGGTTTTCCTTGATATACTACTGTATGTGTGTGTTTAGTATTAATGTTACTTACGCGGCAATTCGTGCTTAAAACTCGTTCAAACCGTGGCGTGGCCACTGAAGCGCATACACGCTATTGTTTTATCTTTCGTTTGTGAAAGGATTAGTTCAATTGGTCATCCTTTTGTTTATAATTGAGTTCACTAGAACACATCGAGCCTATACCATTGTTTAGAAAACAATTATGTCTGCAGTAGAAAATGTATGCGACAAAAAGCTTGCATAATTACAGAACTAAACTTTATTATATGTGGCTGAATGTAATTTAGGCTAAGTTAAAGTCGAGCCAATGCTGGTCAGCAGTAATAAGGAGACCATGCGCCATGATGTCACATACGGGGCTTTCCCGAGTTGCACATATCAGGCTTTCCAGCTGCGTGTGGTTGTGCAGTTCGTTTCTAGCTTCAAAGCGTGTGTGCGAGTTGCTGTTTTCTTCGTCAGTTGTTCTTTTATGCAATTATGACGTCCAGGCAAACGAATAACAGTCTTGACGCGGCCCTCTCAGCGATTGTGTCTTCGGGGTCCAACTCAATTGTGTCGACGAGTTCACCTTCGTCTCTCGCGACATCTCTACCAAGCGAGCCTGTGGTGGTTTCGTCCTCCATGACGCTTCCTTCTGGGTTGAACACGGCCCTATCTCCCGAAATGGCGGCATTTATTAGTCGAGCCGTGCAAGCGGCCGTTTTAGCGTCTCAAAGGCATCTAGAGCCGGCGACCTCGAGTGCCGTTTCCAGTCCGATGGCGACACTGGCTACAAGCTCGTCGATCGCGCCGTTGAGCGGTATGGCTTCTTCTTTTCTCGCCGCTGGGACCGGCTTTCAATCCTCCAGGACCAGCTCCTCGTCACAAGGTAGGAATGCTTCAGTTGTTGTACCATCGTTTATTTCTACCTTTAATGCTCCTGTGCCGGCGCTCGCGTCTTCGGCGGCACATGCTTTTAGTGGCGTTGCTGCTAGCTTGCCATCGTCAAATCTCAACCCGTTAGCGGAACAACCGTTCGTGGTGGGCCCCGGATTTTCTCCAGTTCCGGCCAAACTCGTTACGCAAATCCTTAGTGGTAAATTTGTCGACTTGGCCGATTTGTTAGCATCCAATATGGTCAACTCAGAACCGGAACCGCAATTGTTGCTGGACGGGCGATTAGTTCTAACAACGCCCCCAAAGAAATCCCGCCGGCGCATCGAAGACATCGCCACGTGGACCGAAGCCTTTACGGTGTTTTGCCTTGTGCTAACCTCGTCATTCCCGCATCGCTGGAAAGACTTAAATCTCTACAAGCTGTTGATCCTGAGGATTCATCGCCAATTTAGCGGGCGGGTATGGCTCACGTACGATCGAGCGTTTCGTGAACACGCCGCGGCTACTCGGCTAGTCGACTGGTCGGCCATGAACGTGCAACTTTTTAACTTTCACGCCGCTGGCGCTTCTCTTCGGAGCCCCTACTCTGGTTTGTCAACCGATACAATGGAACCTCAGGGCTCAAACTCCTCCACCATCCCCTGCATGTCGTGGAACAAGGGTCGCTGTACGGCCCCGTACGCTTCGTGCCGCTATTATCACCGTTGCAGCACATGCGGGGGTGCCCACCGTTCGGTGTCTTGCAACGCCAGGCCAGAGCGCAAGCCTGACTATCGCAGTAAGCACCGATCTCGTTCTCCGGCAGTTGTTTCCTCGCCACACAACAAATCCCGGCGCCTTTAACTGTTGGCTTAAGGAGTTTTGTTCCCGTGCTCGGAACATTGAGCTCGCTGTTAACAGCATTTGTTTTACGCATACATTGTTTCAGTTTGATTTTCTGAGTCGATTTTTCCGCGAATATGTTTTTTCTCACGTTAGGTAGCCTTTTTGCAGACTCACTCTTTTACAGGTGTTTAAACCGTTTTTGCATGTACGTGTTATCGATGTTAGTTAGGATTGCTCTTGTAGCTTTGTTATTTCGGATTGTTAGTCGTTACTTCTAGATATTGAGTCTTTGTTCTAGGCCTGTTGAATTAAATCTTCTACAAGTTTCAACGTGTAGTGCTTTTGTGTGTTAGTCTTGGGGGGTTTAAGGTCAGGTTTATCCTTTCTTTCTTTTGTTTTCTTTCCTCCTAGCCTTCACCCCTTTTATCCCAGTGTCCATGGTCAGCCCGCTGAAGCCTGAAGAGTTTGCTAGCAAGTTGACCAAGCATCCAGACCAGCGTCTTGTTGCCTTCGTTTTGGATGGCCTTCGTAATGGCTTTAGGCTGGGCTTCCAACACTCAAGAAAGCTGAAGTCTACAAACAAAAACAAGCCCTCAGCTAACCATCACCCTGAGGTCATCGACCGCTATCTGGCACACGAGGTCTCCCTGGGGAGGGTTGCCGGGCCTTTTCCGTCCCCACCCTTTCCGCATTTGCATGTTAGCAGTTTTGGGGTTATTCCTAAGAAGGGACAACCAGGCAAGTGGAGACTCATAGTGGATCTATCCTCCCCTGCTGGCCTGAGTGTTAATGACGGAATAGACCCAGAAGAGTTTACTCTGCAATATATCACTGTCGACCAAATTATTCGGATGATCTCCAAGTTCGGCCCAGGAGCTTTGATTGCTAAATTTGATGTTGAGTCGGCCTACCGCAACATTGCAGTTCACCCGTCTGATCGGTATCTTCTGGGTTTGAGATGGCGAGATCAATATTATGTTGATTTAGCCCTTCCGTTTGGCCTTCGCTCGGCCCCTTATGTTTTTAACTCAGTGGCAGACATGGTGGAATGGATTCTCCTTAATACACACAATGTGTCTGACCTCATGCATTACCTCGATGACTTTATTACAGCTGGCCCCCCAGACTCGAATCAATGTGCTGAAAATCTGTCCTCGTCCTTAGCCGTTTGTAGGTCTTTAGGGCTTCCCCTCCACCGGACAAGTGCGTTGGTCCATCCACGCGATTGGTGGTGTTGGGTATAGAGTTAGACTCGGAGGCTCAGGTGGCCCGCCTTCCTACAGACAAGCTTTGTTCTCTTCGGGAGCTGCTTCAGTCATGGCGCGACCGGCGTTGGTGTACCAGATGTCAGTTGGAATCCCTCATCGGTCATCTGCATCATGCGGCTAAGGTTGTCTGGCCAGGGCGTACCTTCCTTCGTCGCATGATAGACTTGCTTCGTTGCTTTCGCAAACGGGACCATCCCATTCGCCTTAATTCTGAGTTTCGCTTGGATCTCCAGTGATGGCTTCAGTTTTTGTCATCGTGGCATGGGGTCTACTTCTGGTTGTTTCCAGGCATGTCTGCCTCCCCAGACTTGGAGGTCACATCCGATGCCTCTGGTTCACTTGGTTACGGTGCCTACTTCAACGGCGAATGGTTCAGTGGATCGTGGGCTACTTCTCAAGCCTTTCACTCAATAGCCTATAAGGAGTTGTTCCCGGTTGTGGTTGCGGCTCGTGTGTGGGGTCCTCACTTCGCAAGGCGTCACATTCTTTTCCGGTCCGACAACGAGGCAGTGGTTCATATCCTCAATTCTAGAACTTCCAAGATCCCAGACTTGATGCGCTTGCTTCGCCATCTTCTCTCCTCTGCGGCGCGTTTTAATTTCTCCTTCGCCTCGCACCATGTCCCCGGGATTCATAATTGCATTGCTGATGCTCTGTCCCGCTTTAATTGGCAGGAATTCCGGAGGTTGGCACCAGGGGCTCAGTCGTTACCAGTCTCTGTCCCCCCTCAGCTCCTGGACGAATTGATGGGCCCTATGCATCCGGCCAGAAGAAGTTCATTAACTTTTGTTCACAGATGGGCAAGTTGCACCCGAGTGGTTCTCCCTGCCCGACTGACGAGTGGACATTGTGCCTGTTCGCTACCTTCTTAGCTGGTTCAGTCCAGCATGCTTCTATTAAAGTTTATCTCTCAGCCGTTCGTTCCCTGCACATCGAAGAGGGCTTCCCAGATCCCCTGGTTAATTGTCTGCGTTTACAGCGGGTTATAAGGGGAATCAAACGCACCCAAGGTTCCTCTGAAGCACAGCGTCTACCAATTACGAACGATATCCTGATGATCATCTTCAGTTCCTTGGATTTATCGATACCAGACCACTGCATGTTTTGGGCAGCATGTAACTTGGCCTACTTTGGTTTCCTGAGATCAGCAGAATTTACGGTTCGGAGTCTTGCGAGTTTCTCTCCTTCGGTTCACTCGAGTGTTCAGGACATCTCCGTAGACTCTTCCGCAAACCCTTCCTGCCTGAGAGTGCGGATTAAAGCATCTAAGACCGACCCATTTCGTAAAGGCTGCTTCATCCACATTGGCAAGGGATGCTTTCCCCTATGTGCTCTTCAATCTGTTATGGCATACCTGGCTGTTAGGGGAGGCTCTGGTGGCCCCCTCTTCCTTTTTCAGGATGGCCGGCCTTTATCGCGTGCTATTCTCACTTCGCGGATTAGAGACATTCTGGCAAGGGCTGGGGTTCCAGGTAACTTCTCTAGCCACAGTTTTCATATTGGTGCAGCCACAGTGGCAGCTCGCAGCGGTATCCCGGATCACCTTATTCAGGCGTTGGGTCGTTGGTCTAGCAATGCCTACCAGGCCTATATTCGAACTCCAGCTGAGTCTTTGGCATCACTCTCCTCTCGTCTGACCCCCGGCTCAGGTGGCTCGTAAAGCTCGTCCCCAGGCGCTCACCACCAAGATGTGAATCTTGCTAGGACATGCTTGTGCACTTGTGGATTATCTGGATCTTGCTCCAGATATGTTCTGTTCTTTTTCGGACTTTGCAGCGGATATGCTGGTACATGCTTGGTTTCCGTTGATCGTGCAGCGGATTTGCTCGTACATTTGCGGATTCGGCAGACCATTCAGCGGATACCCGTGTGCAGTTGCGGATTTGCGGATCAGGCAGCGGATTTACTTATACACTTGCAGTTGTTGTGGTGACCAGTGCACGGACGTCTTTGGTTCATGCCGTCGATATGCTCTTCGCCTTGCGGATCCCGTGGAAGCTCCTGCAGTCACCCTGGAAGTTCTTTCTGGCAGTTTCCCCAACCCGTCCCTCAGCAGTTAGCAGACTCCCAAACGTTGCTGGCGGTATGATCTGTTGCGCTCGTCACTTGGTAAGTTTGTTTTGGCATGCTTTTGCCTCTGAGCTGGGGAATGGTGCTTGGATATCCCTTGGGAGGTGGCGCAGGTCCCACGACATCTCTGTTCGCGGGTCCTTCGCCCTTCCAAGCACCCTTATGGGCGAAGGCTTGGGTGGTTGCCGCTCTCAGAGTTGCCATGGATACCTGCGTGCCCTGCTTGAGCTCGTTGTTTTGCCATCGAACCACCTCCCACCATCCTAGGCACCTTCCCCAAGCTCATCTATTGGCGATGAGTTTAAATGTGGCTGAATGTAATTTAGGCTAAGTTAAAGTCGAGCCAATGCTGGTCAGCGGTAATAAGGAGACCATGCACCATGATGTCACATACGGGGCTTTCCCGAGTTGCACATATCAGGCTTTCCAGCTGCGTGTGGTTGTGCAGTTCGTTTCTAGCTTCAAAGCGTGTGTGCGAGTTGCTGTTTTCTCCGTAACCCTCCCTCCCTTATTGGTGGATTTGGTACATGTAAGTATTGGGTTGGTAAGTATTTCCACCGACTTAGTCAGTGTGACGGTGTCTGGTGGGTGGTTGCCGCTCTCAGAGTTGCCATGGATACCTGCGTGCCCTGCTTGAGGTCGTTGTTTTGCCATCGAACCACCTCCCACCATCCTAGGCACCTTCCCCAAGCTCATCTATTGGCGATGAGTTTAACCACAATCAAAGTGCAATAAACACATGTTATCGATTGGAGCCAATATTTTCGTTCTATCTCTGATAAGCCATGAACTTGACTTAAATGATTCGCGAGTCGAACTAAACATTTTGAACCGCAAGTAGGTATTGGACAATGTCTGCAGTGAAGTCTCTTCAGGTTTACGATATGAAAGTTGGATAAAAACTGATGAAATCTGTTTCCTTCACTAAATTTATAGGGCATAACGGGCAGACGGGGCAATAGGGGCACCTATCCGCTTGTGTGTTTCTCTCTGGAAGCACGTGTGGCATCACGCGTGGAGATAGTGCATGGGCTCGCGAGATGAAAGCGCGCGAGATTTTTTTTTGTTATCTATGTTAAAATCACTGAAAAAAAAATAAGTTAACAATTTCACGATATAGATCTATTTTCGGACGACAAACACAGACGTAGGAAAAGGTATGATGTCATCCTCTAAAAGTATTCTATTACATCATCTGTCTATTTTTAACCTATGATGTCATCCTCTGAATAAAATGGAGAATTACGTCATGAACGCCCTTACGCCCCTGCGCATACACCCTTATGCCCTTACACCCTTGTGCCTACGCCCCTCCACTCCGATGATGTCATCCTCCAAAAGGGGAAATGACCTTATTCCCCCGGGGGATTATGACGTCATGAGCACCCCTTGGCACCCTTTGCACCCCTACATATGCGCCCTGGCGCAGAATCCCCACTCTTATACTACTTCTAGCAGGGAAGAAAAGGAATTAAAAATAAGATTTCAAACTGGCTAATTTATTCAGGTTCTGTGAAGATATTTTTTGAAAGAATAAGCCAAAAGTTGTTATAGTAAATGCTTTCTCTAACATAAATTGGTTTGCACTCTTCCTCTTAGTATTGCTGGAGTATTTTATTTGTGTACCAGAAAAATAAATAAATTAATAGTCCTTAAACGTTAACTAGACATGAAACCCTAAAATTCTTGAGAAAATGCTGCAATAATAATTTAGTCCCATTTTTTGACAGACAAAAATAAGTTAAACATAAATTATTTTGAGAAGACACGTCAAGTCTAAAAATAAAATGGCCCTTTGTGTTTCAACGATAATTACATTTATATTATGCTGGACACATGTGCTGTTACTGTTAATGTTGTGTGTGAGCTGGTTTCAAATTAAATGGTCATGTAACTCAAGGAAGTGGCGCAATTGAATGTTTTGATTTTCAGTTGTTTGCTAACCTGTAGTTCACAAGATTTGCTAACCAGTTTGCTAACCAGAAAAACACACTAGTTACCATATTTGCAGTATTTGCTAACCAGGCCAGTATTTGTAGTATTTACACCAAAAATGGAGGCAGCATAAAATAAGTTCACAGTTGGTTTCTAGAACAAGTTTCTACATGTCAAGGTGTATACGTTTTTCATATTACAGTGTATAAGCTACTTGCCAACATAGTTTCTTGTATTTTGTATTTTAGATCAAATTGTGATTTGTTTATCATTAAACACAATTCTTCCTACCGTGTTGGCTTGTCCTTGGTTCAACAGAACACTTTGTGCCTTAAAAAACTGCTTTTTTAGGTTCATGAAATTATTGTTTCTTTATTTACTTCAGAGAATTTGGAATTTGAAATAAGTGAAGTACCCTGGCAATCCTCCCTCCCTTGCCTGTATCTTTTGCATGTATTTGTGTTCTGAACCCAAGTTTTCTACAAAAGCTTTTTGTGGGCCTGAGCTTACCAGACAAACCATTTAAACATGTTTTTTGCCATGTTTATAAGCTACAGCATTTTCTCAAAGCAGGGCAGACATTAACAGGTCTTTAAAGCCCCATGATGGGTCACTATGCTCTGCACACTTGTAATGTTAATGCTTTGATCACATACTTCGCTGCATGTGATCATAATTTGAAGATGGATTTCCAAGCGATTTATGGTGGCTTACTACAGTTTTGAGGGGGTAGATGAGCCCAGCTTTCAACTCTTTTGTAAAATGTCCAGAAAAGTATGTTTTAGCTTTCACTTAATCCTGTTTGTTGCTTCCTACAACCAATATATGTGACATTTGAGCAATAAAAATGCTAATAAACAGCCAAAATGAATATCCGAGTGCTTAAGAGGAGACTGGGCACTAGTAGTGTCAATGGCGTATAATTTTCTCAAAATCTGCCCGTATGACCCTGCCTCAAAAATTCAGAAATTATAAATTGAACCAGATAAAACATTCATGCAATATAAATTGAAAATCTGTAAGACAGATTTTTTTGCAAAATAGGAAAAGTGGTTTTTTGCCTTTTTAAAAAATAGCTCAAAATCTGTCTCACAGATTTTTGAAAAATTTTGGCTGTTGACGCAATTCACCCCAAAAAATTAATTGCGAAAATTTCATTATCAGTTGTACAGTAGGTTTTTGAGAAATTTTGAGCCGAAATTAGGTTTTTACAACCTCCGACAAGAATTGAATTGCGCATGCCCTTTTATTTGAGCGTGCGCTTGTATGACGCCACACGTTATGAGCGATATAAAAAAGCGAATTAGAACTCCTCTGTCAGTTGTTTATAAAAGTATTTGTAGTATTGTTTTCGTCCTATGACATGTCTAAAACCTTCTGAAACTTCCTGAAACTTTTAACTTTCAAATAAAGGGCTCAAACTTGTTTTAGTTTCTTTTAGTGTTGCTCGCGAAAGTTTTGCGAGCACGAGCGATATTGACATCAGGCAGCCAAATCGTAGCGCGCGCTCTTGCCGCGTAAAAACTGTAGTAAGCCACCTTAATAGTCTTTAATCAAGTGTATATTGTTTCTGTCCTTGAAAAATACGCTCAGCATTTTATTAAGTTTGCATGTGTTGGTCAAATTAAATTTCAAAGCAAAGTTTCTGTAATTGCTAGCAAATGGAAGATTATTGGTGTCACACTGTGTGCCACAAAGGTCAAAGAAATGCAGCAGTTAGTCGCGTTTGGTCTGTCAACCATCAGTTTTCTGTCAACCCCTTTTGTTTATGTTTGACTGACCACCAATTTTCCTCCACATAATGTACTTTGTTTTACATGTGTAAAGACAGTCATAAAAAGTATTTAATACTTTTTTGGAGTTACCTCTTAATAATAATTTATATCATTGTTGTCTGTCCATACTTGGGTCTAAGTTCTTATGCACGGCTGTGCTGAGTAAGGAAAATTACAAGGAGCCCAAAGGTTTCAACCTATGAGATCCAGGGTGCCCAGCATAAAGCTTACATGTATATGAAAGAAATAAGAATTATCTGGTCGCCCAAACGCAAATTAGTTAGTTGCCCGAGGCACCTGGGCACCCTTAAAGCACAGGCCTGTTATGGCAGCACTTTCTCAAAAATTTTAGGGTTTCATGTTGATAAATTTTACCAAAAAAAAAACAACTGATAAGTAAGGCTTAATACTCACCATCCCTAGTCCCTTCTCTACCAATTCAAAGCTTTCTTTGGTTTTTGTCTGCTTTCCCTCATCCAACCCTTGATCCTCATCCATTACCACTAAAACAGAAATGTGATGAATCATTACTAGTTGTACATGTACCTATCGGTAAATGCCAACAAGCTTAACAGTCATGTTTTGGATAAGAACACTCTGTTAATGAGGACCAATCAAAGGTTTTTGATAGAAATTTAATATTTGTTTGAATTGTCCAAAATACTGAGGTATGGCAAATTGTACTTTAAGTAATTTTGAGAAGAAAGTGCTGTTTCTTAAGTCTGGTTCTCATATGCCGCCAACCTACCTGTGACATAGCCGCCAGTATATGCCTGGGATACTGTTCTCATAAAATATCTTTATCACTGGCACTCCAGAAAAACTGCCAAAGTGCCTGCGAAGTTGAACTCAAGTCAACTTTGCAGGCATGTCGGCGGTAAAGTTAAAAGACCAGAAATGAACTTTGTTGCTTTCGGGGTATGTTCTCATCTGCGGGAACAGGCAGTACTGGTGGCTATGCCACCGGTAGGTCAGTGGCATACGAGAACCAGGCTTTATAGGTATTAAGCACAAGTTTAGTATTGTAGGTGTCCATGGTAATGACATGGATTTATAAGGTTTAGCAGTTTGATTAAGACTTTTAATCAATGCAGCATTTAAAAATGTCACTAAAGTGAACCATAAAATTATGAGGATTGAATTATTTCATGTTCCCTTTTTCAAGGGATAAGAAAAACTAACTAGTCTTAATGCATAGTAAAGACATGACTGTCCCAATTGGTTACAACAGGTGAACTTTAAAATATTTTTGAACAAACTGGGATAAAGCTACATTTCAACTTAATTGAATCTGAAAATCAAAATTGCCAAGATTAAAGACACACGAGTAGTCTCCTTCGAAGCCATTGTTTGGGCTCGTCATGCAATGATCCCTCCCAGGGGGAGGGAGCGTTGCGTGTCGAGTCCAAACAATGGCTGCAAAGAAGACTAAACACTTGTGAGTGGAAGGCTTAGATTTTAGTCTTATATGCAAATTTGCCACGACACAAAACTCAATTCCCAAGCGAAAACATGAATAGAAAGGAAACCAAAATGGTAGACAAGTATACATTACATTTGCAATTAAAGAAAAAATCATACACATGCAATCATATCATAAGAATGACTTTGACTGTTTTAAGATAGAATACATAATGTACAAGTTTGTCAACTAAAAGCTGTTCATCATTACCAGTAATTAAAAGGGAAATTTAAAATAAAAACAAATTTAATCAGAAACAACTGCAAAGTATGTAATATCAAGACCTACAAAACATTGCTTTGCAACAAACAGCTTAAAGGATGCCAGACAATAACAGCACTTTGACTGTGTCACATGAGAAACCTGCCATTGTCTATAAGCCATCTAAAATCCAGATTTTTTCACAGTGAATTGAAATCCAGCTTTATCCACACCAATCTGGGGTTTCATTTATCTCTTTGACCTCTGAAAACAATTCATGGTTGCATCTGGCTGGTTATATGTTTAGTGTGTTTGTAAGTAATTTTTCTCATGAAATTAGTAGCCTGTGAAATATGCTAGGACTCTGAGTAGTTCATCTGGCTCCTTGGCAGTACTAAATACAGTCAAAATTAACAAAGAAACACTTTTGCAAAGACCCTCTTAGTTTAAATAATTTATAAGTCATGCCAAAGATATCCACTGGATTGAAGTGCTGGTCAAAGTTAGTCACCACTGCATCATACCATCACAGAGGCCAATCTTAATATGAACAAAAATGTTTTCTCTACCAGACTGGCTCTGTAGTGCTGGTCAGGATGCTAATAAAAGCAGAAGCTTCAAAGCCATAGAAACCTAAGAAAAAATACTCCAGAAAAAACTACAGACTAATAGTAAGAGGTTATAGATTTCAATGCCTCAATGCCAGAATAAAATTCCAGAAATAAACAAAGAGATGTTTACAACCATGAAATAAAGGTTCTCTTTGGCTCAATAGTTCTAGTTAAGAAAAGATAATTACAACTGACCACCAGTAGGCCATAGGCATAGGGTAGGCCATGGGGTAGGCCATGGCCTACACCATGGCCTAGGCCATATAAGCCTACCCCATGTTTTATCCACACCCATATACGAGCCTAGTGGCCCATCATATCCCAGTTTCCATGGCATGAAGCGACTGGGAGTATTTCTACTCTCCCCTGGATGAAATGCTAGTCCATTGCAGAGTTACCCCAAGCAGTAAACTTGCCGGTACCCATTCATATACCAGGGTGGAGAGAGGCACTATGAGAGTAGTGTCTTGCCCAAGAACACAATGCAGTGCCCAGCCAGCCGGTTCAAACCTGGACTGCCTGACCCGGAGTCCAGCGCACTAACCATTGGGTCACGTGCACTGCACCTCCCTTTGCAAGTGTGGTAACCTATCTTTTTTGTTTTATTTTTTATTTTTGTAAATTTAGTTAGCATCGGGCAGGCGAAGAGCCACTCTGTGGATATACTGTCCAAAATGCCATTATTATTATTATTATTATTATTATAATGTCGGGAAATATATCATGTTTTCATGATTACAGCCAGGGGCTTGCTTTAAACTTACTTTGTTAAATTAAAATCAAAAGAAATCATGGCCAAAAGTGATAGAAACAAAGATATATAAGACAAAATAAAGGCTAGAAAGGTCAAACTATCACAAGAATGGTAAGTTTCATTTCTTGACATCCTGTATGTGTAACAAATTTTCATGAGCTGTAAACAAATTTCAATCCTCACAATACTGCACTTTACTTAGTGTTTCTTCATGCCCCTGATAAAGGCAAATGATTCTACCAGTTCTACGCAAATATTTAATAACCAGATCGATAGTACAAAAACGAAGCACAACAGTGTGGACTATATATACAAACCAGTGCCGGCTTATATATATATAATTAGTTCATGCCGCTTGAAAGCGACACGATAAAACAATATACAGTGTACTTTGATTCTTATCGTCAGAAGTCGAAATGGCTTCGTAGACTTGAAACAATATTATGCAATACAATACACTTCACAAAGCTTCTTACCAGCAATATTATTAATAAGGCTTCGAAGGCAGCTGTAAATGTGTCCGGAAGATGCAGAAATATCCCATAAAAAGAAGTAAGAAACACGCTCACTAAATCACCAAATGTGCTCCACGCAGCCTCAACATCTCATCCCCTGGCAGTCTCGTCCCCAGAGCCCGCGATCCTTCTGGACTGCGCCAGGAATCGAGACCACTGGGCTAACATTCCTCTGGGCTACAATCTTGGACAAATCCGACGGACAAATCCACAAATCTCATTGGCGGTGGAAACTTGTTCATTTCATCTCCGACGTACGCGCAGAATTAAACCGGAACCAGGATTTCCTGGTTCCGGTTTTGGATTCGACCAGAGCCCATGCGCTTCCCTACCGCTGGTCAAGGGGACGCGGGCTGTGGTGACGAGATTGATCCCCTGGTAAAATAATTCCAGAAGACACGGTTACCACGCATTTTCATTGGTAGAAACTACAACACATACCATTGGTCGAGAGATGTTAGACATGTCTGCCAGCCAAGACCAAACTGCAACGCTACATGTGTGGACACACAGGCTTCCCAAGCTCAAAAGTCGTCTTTTTTATGTGTTTTTGAGAGCCCTTCGGCGGCCGACTCTACATACGTGGTGTATGCGACAGCTTGTGTATATAGAGAAATGTATGGGAAAATCACGGATTCTCTAAAATCGGGTAAATAACTTTCTATTTTGAAATAAAGTTTACCTATCTCAAATGTGTCGCTTACTTGTGTCTTGTGCCGAAGTTGAAGCCATTCCGACGCCATTTAGCGAAGTTATTCGAAGTCGTTGTCTCCTCTTCTAAAAAGAAGGATCGATCGATGGAGTTAATGGAATGGCTTCAAATTCGGCATGTCGGCAAGTCGGAATGGCTTCAAATTCGGCACAAGACACAAGTAAGTGACACATTTGAGGTAGGTAAACTTTATTTCAAAATAGATAGCTATTTGCCCGATTTTAGAGAATCCGTGATTTTCCCATACATTTCTCTATATGCACAAGCTGTCGCATACACCACGTATGTAGAGTCGGCCGCCGAAGGGCTCTCAAAAACACATCAAAAAGACGACTTTTGAGCTTGGGAAGCCTGTGGTGGACACAGGATTTCCAGTCCAAGATTCTAGGACTTCCGGTCTTCATGTATGCAGTCGTGATGTTTCTAAAGACTGTGTAGGGCAGTCATGGCTTTTTTTACTTCCGCTCAAGATTTCCTTTTTTCAAACAGCCAATCAAAAAAATTCAAATTAATTAAAAAATCCCCCCTCCCAAAGTCCTTCGTTTCTCGTGCCAAGGCCCCCTTGGCTAAGAAAAGCGAAAAGGGCTATGGGGACGAGAATGAGCTATAACTCAAAACGAAACCACAAACTATCTAGCGTGAAAGAGGAGCCTTAAATCTATTGAAACCCGTATTCAAACCTTTTTAGTACTCTTGGTTGTGTGAATCTCCATTCTGAGCCTCTAGCTCCTGGACTAGTGCTTTTTAACTAATGCATCGGTCAATTCCAGCAGTGCCCATCCCCCCCCCCCCCCCCTGGGCAACCGCGGGGCATTTCCTAATGTTGCCCATCGCGAGGGTGGGGCATTTGCGTACCTTCGGTTGACCCCTGGGCATTTGACACGTGGTTTCGAAACCGTGGAGTGAGTCACGTATTCGTGATGGAGGCGTTTATAGGCCAAGACGTGGACTACGTTGCAGATTAGCTAGTCCATGAAGGACTAGAGAAGCTCATGGATGTTCGTGGATGTTTTTAAAGGTATATTTTCTGAATTTTAGATATTTCTTCATTGCTAAGAAATATTATATTCTTATAGGGGGGATGGGCACTGCTGGAATTGACTGATGCATAAGTGCCAGGCCAGAAATGAAGCCTGTGAGTATTTTCTCAAATTTCTGCGCAAAGGAGTGTGGGTGTTTCAGGCCAGGCTACCAAGGCCTTATCCAACAAGCAGATTTGGAAAAAGCACACTCTTAGCTTTAAAATGATACCAAGAGCAGCTTGCCACCTGGCATGCGCAGCCAGCTAAAAAAATAGTGCCATTTTGGGCTTGGCCACTCAACAAGGTCCATAGAAAACACAGGGTCTCGGGGTGAGTAAAACATGGAATCTGTTCAAAACAAAGGGTCCCCATGGAGTAATCCCATAAATTTCAGATAGGAGTATGCTGCAGAAAAAAAAAAACAAGATAGGGTGGACATTTGCAACAATGAAGAAATTGGAAGTGGCTCTTTTGGTGTAGCCAAGTTTAACTACACCAGTTGTTCCTTTGTTGCTTACAAATGTTCACAGATCCCACTTTCACACCCCAGGACCCTGTGTTTTCCTTAGACTCCAGGATCCTGTGTTTCCCATAGACCCCAGCGCCTCTGCCCTTTGTTTTCCACCAATCCACTAAAAGTGGACCCAATGCAGCTATTGAGCACTAATATTGAAAGGAGGCAGCAATCACAAAGTGCGCTAATTGGTGTTGAGGGTGTTTATTACAATAGCCTTGGTACCTATTGCAAAATTATTAAGGGCAACCTTTTTTTACAAAAACACCTTTAAAGGGTACTAAATTGAATCATTATGGTAAGGTGCTTATGCTCTCAGCCTTTCAATCATAAAAAGCTTGGCATGACTATTTTCAAATGACAAAATGAACTTACTAGGTTATCACATTATTGTCTCTTGCTGACACAAACAGCCCACTACAATGCTATGAAACTTCTGAAATTAAAAATAGTGTTCAAAACCCTTTTTATTTATCTCGAATCGAAGACTTATAAACATGTGAATTTCTTCTTGCCATGTAAATACAAATATGAAGCAGACAAATGACGAGAATAAGGAAAATAATGTCAAATGGATCAAAAAATAACTTCTACATGTAATACATTCAGTAGTTTGAGTAAATATTACGCACGCCACCGATGTGTGGAACAGTGCCAAGTTTTCGCCTTGCCACCCCACCCACTTTCTTCTACTGCCCTGCCTACTTTCGTCTGTGAATTCCAACCGTTGCCTTGTCGCGTATAATTCACAACTCACTAATTACATTAGGATTGTTGTTGAATGAAGCGTGGAATAAACGGTCGGTAGAAGAGAAATTCAATAAAAGTTTGGTTAAAAGAAGTGTTCGTTATTTTTTTTAAGTGGTGGTGTCGAAATTCTGGTCCTGAATTTACATTTTGGTGCGAAAAAAATATATTTACCAAGATCATCATTCGAGTGCGGTTCAAACGAGAAACTGTAAGCAACAGTGGTGGCAAAGAGACTCAGCACGTGAGCCACAGGAATTTGTCAATGAAAGTGGGCGGGGTAGCAAGGCAAAAACTTGGCGCTATTCCACACATCGGTGGCGTGCATAATATGTGCGCTATTGAATGTTGAAAAAACCCGACGTTTGAAAGCAACTAACAAATGCGCGCGCATCATAACGTTCAAAATAAAATAAAGACGTTTAGTGCGCACTGACTTTGAGAATTTAAATGAAACTGAAATCTGTGTTGAGACCACACGGGTGCAGTGTGAAATGCTTGAATGTCAGCTTGGCCTCAAAATGGCCTCTATCCAGGTTGCTGTTAAAACCGGCAGGTATTACGGATACCAACATATCCTCAGCGGAGTGGTCCGAAGAAGAGAAATGGCGGCCACTCCACTGAGAATATGTTGGTATCCGTAACACATGCTGGTTTTAACAGCACCCTGGATAGATGCCGTTTTGAGGCCAAGCTGATATTCAAGCATCGCACACTGCACCCGCGTGGGCTCAACACGGATTTCAGTTTCATTTAAATTCTCAAATTCAGCACGCGCAAGTGGCATATAACGTCTTTATTTTATTTTGAACATTATGACACACACACATTTGTCAGTTGCTTTCAAACAAGGCATTTTCCACTGAGGAAGAGGGAGAACCCTCGAAACGTCTGGTTTTTTCTCACATTCAATAGCACACATATTTACTCAGACTACTGAGTGTATTACAGTTATTGTGCTACACAGTTTTATCTAGATTTCCACTACTACATGTACATGCTCATAGTAGTGTTTGTTCTTGTTAACCTCAATCCACTAAATGGTAATTTATCTGGTGGATAACATCATACACCTTTTGTAAAACTGGGGTAAGGGAAATACAAAATGTACTGTCCTGATGTAATACAATTTTCACATAAATAAAAAATGAGATAAACATCAAAAAGGGCAGCCTGTGTACAGCCGTCCTGCTCCCCTCAAAATAATCAGGGAAGGGACATTTGTGTTGCGCCGTTGTTAATCATGTTCCAATATCCTGCTGTTCTTAATTTAAATTTCACATGAATAATTTTCATATCGTAAAATGGAGGTGAGAGCCAGGGGTGTCAGGCCTACATGGCTCCTACATTTGTGACATCTGTGCATTTGCCGTATTATATTAAATTTGGTCTTTTGCCCTTTTTCCTTCTCAATTGGGTACTATATGTTGTATTATTTGGAGGCAGTATAAGTTGAATAGAGCCACTGCAGTAAGACTGTGGCCTTGCAAATGTCTAGAGGTCATAGATTTCCTGTTTGTGGAGTTTGACACCTCTAGCTCTGTAATTTTATATTTGCCACATGTTTCCCTAGTGCAGTTTGTTTTGACTCTTCTTTTTGCAAGGTATGCTTTAAGCTCTCAAAGTGTTCACTCTGGAAGCACAAGGTCTGAAATATCCTGTAAAAATGTTGATTACTTGCATTTTAAAATATTTGTGATGCCGCACTGTATTGATCATATCACAGATGATGTATTTATCTCCCAGGGATTTATCTTTGTCTGGCTTTGCCAGAGAGTGTTGTAGCTTTACTTCGAGAAAGCTAAAAGGTTGGTTTTAGAGAGACATTCTGTGTTGTCAAGGTTATGCTTCTGGCTTGCATTTGATTGAGCATTTTGTCTGTTGAGCTCAATGCTTAGGTTTTATTTCCCTTGACAGTTGTTCGTTGTTACGTTCTAGCACCACATGATTCAAATGTAGATTTGAAATCTCACTTGCAAAAATTAAAGCCAATCAAAACACGTTTTGATTGAAGAGCCAATCAGATCATTTTCCAAACATTCCAGAAAAAGTCATGTGGTCCGGAACACGATTATCAACAGGCAAATCACAGACCCTCCTTTCCCGATTTTTTTTTTAGGGGAGGGGGCGGCTGTACAGAGGCTACAAAAAGGGCTTTGCACCTTAAAAAGTGTTTATCATCTCTCTTATAAGTTCCACTTTCTATGTGTCTGCTTTAGAGAAAGGTCTGAAACAAACCATATTTCCTCTTTCATGTGCATCTGCTTTATAGTTGTCCAGTTTGAAGAAGTGTCTGCTGTAGAGTTGTCCACTATACTTTGGAGGTGTCTGATTTAGGTATCCACTTCAGTGAAAAGTCTACAAAATGTGTCCACTTAGAGGTGTCTCATTTACAGATATGATTTTTTAGAAAAGTCTGCTTTAAATGAGCAAAGGTTTAGTGATATACACTAAGAGAGTTGTCCACTTGGTGAGCTGCCTTCCTTGGAAAAGTGACCAGGACAATGGAGTTAACTGTAAACTTACTCAATGGTCAGTTATGTTTTTGGACTATGAAAGCTTTGTCCTGTAAAACCTGGTAATATACATGTAGCTGAAGATGTAATAAGTATTAAAAATAAGCTCTTGTTGTTTCTATATAAATTCAATTCCTTCAAACTTATTGTTGCCAATATGGATCTCATCCATAATTATTCGTCCATTAATATCATAAGCAACAATGTATGAACGAATAGTCCCCCTGTCTTCTTCTGTTTTCAGAGCGACAAACAAATTATCATCTGTGCCTGGAATAAACTTGAATGAAGAAAACCCATGAGTCAAGCTGAGTTCACCTATGGTGTGCACATGAAAGTTTGTGAAGTCTTCATCACAGGTTATCATGACATTTGTTGCCCGATGTTCATCATCTTTCTCATTGTAGAACTCATGGCTAGCTCTTCTCGGTAAGAAAAACCACTTCTTGTGTTTATCACTCCAGTTTACTGCTTCATGAATTACATACCCAGGGTACTGAATCCCTAAGGCCCGTCGCAAGGCCTCATATTTTGACACCCAGTTGTGATGGACTACATCACCATTGGGCCCAATGCTTTTAACCCACTGTGGGTTGTGATTTTGAAAAACTCCCTCTGTGGTTGTCCACTCTTTTCCAAGGCCACCAACATAGAGAGTTTTACCTTTGACAGCCATCCATTCTGCCTTAAAACCTTTCGCTTCCGTGCCATCTCCATCGGGTAAAATCACCCACCCAATGGTGTGTTTATCCATAATTTGAAAAACTACTCCGGTCCGATCATCAACGGCGTACAGTTTCCCATTAAAAACTATCAGCTCCGACAGTTCCATGCCTCTTCCTTTTTGGGACAAAGTAGACGATAAAACAACGATATCTTTATCCCATTCAACAGTCACCCGGCCGTTATTAAGTAATGTTAAATATCCGCGCTTAAAGTGACTTGTCCATGTGTTCGCCTTCGAAGATGATTTCGAGTTTTCGTCTAAATCTGCTATCACTCCAATTCTAAACCTTTTCCCTTCTGCTGTGATCTCTGGACGAGTCAAAGGGTATGTGTTGTCGTATTCCTTGTTACAAGCAGCCCTGTGATAAAAGTCAATGCTTTGACTGTTGCCGAGGGAATGCACAATGCTCTCGCCTGACATCCACCAGTAAATTAATCCAATGGTGAAGCTGATAGCGATGCCTATTAAAGCGCATTTACGAACCAGAGTTTGCAAATCGCTTTGAGTTGAGGTTCTGCGGTACGAAGGCATAGTCGGTTCACCACTGTAATGTGAAAACGGAAAGTTCACACGAGAAACACGAGATCACTCGATCATACAGCCTAGTCCCTAGGCGTTCTCTCTTGTCCTGTAGTCCGTGCGAAGTCTGGGGCGGGAGCGGGCGAGAGAACTCCTAGCAAATATTGCCAAAATGCAAAATACCCCTGATTTTGGCGCAAAAATACCCCTGGTCAGAATTCGCTGATTTTTGTCGTCTATACGCGGAAAAATTCCCGGCCGACGGAGGTGGAAGTAGAAGTGGAAGTATCTGCAAACGACGGTAAGTTCTAACTTTGTGGCATTCCTTTTTGTTTGTTTTTTATTTCTATTTTGCTCGTCGCCGGCGTCGTGGTTTCCTTTTTGTCTCGTGTCGTCATGACGTTGTCATGACGACACGAGAATATGCGAGGGGGAGAAGGTGCATTCCAAGGTGCATTCCATGCGCGTTTGCTTTATGAGGCCGCGGAATTTTCCCGCCACGTCAATTTTTTTCCCGCCATGTCAAGATTTGCTTTGTGAGGCCGCCGGATTTTGTGCGTGTTGTGAAAGAACAAATAATTTTTCTTTATATAAGTAGGAGTTCAAAAATATTGCTGCATTGAAAGTTTTTTGCTTTTCTGCTGGTTCATTGTAATCGTTTGTCGGTTGGGAATGTTTATTATAAATGGCTTTTTAGTTGAACAGAATTGAACTTTAATTTAAGGGAAAATCGCGGCGTAGAATGTAAAGCAGTGAAAGAGATGTATTAAATTTGAGCAGTTTTATTAGGTGAAATATTTGTACATTTTTTAAATGGAATGGTTGAGACAATTAGGAGAGAGTGTTTGATTTATGAACTTGCAGCGAACGCAAATTCTTAGTGGTCCAACAGGCAATATAAATGGAACAGAAATAAGGCCCCTTTTAGCTGGCGACAGTGCCTATTCACAAAGGAACTGGCTAGTGAAACCCTACCCAGACAGAGGTCGCCTGACTCAGGAGCGGAGAAAGTTTAAAATCTAAAGTTCGGTTTCGCTACGATCTGTAGTGTCTGTAGTGGAACGAACATTTGGCATGTTGAAAGTTCATTGGAGAATTGCGTTGAAAAAGGTTGGACAAAAAACGAGCATACTAAAAAAGACTATGATTTTTTTGCTACGTGAGTTTTGCACAACAATTGTATGTATCGTTTCAATAACAGAAGATAAACGATTAGATAAAGACAATTATTTTGATGCTAAATCTTTAAAAATGTCAACTATGGCGTTTGTTTGTTCCATTTGCCTGCTCTGGGCGTCACGGAACATTTCAGCTGATCGTTCAAATCTTGCGTTGTCCTGTTCCATACTCTTTTCACACATTTCAATAAAAGAACTCTGCATGCCAATCTGGAGTCGTACTTTCTCGCCTTTCTTTACTCAGGATGTTGAAATAGGGGAAGTCTTCTTTAATTTTCTGAATTCCATCTTCCACAGTCGAGCGAGATCGCTGCCTGAACTGCTTGAGTTCACTCGTATTCTAGATTCTGCTGCCGTTTCTTCACCTGCTGTATCATTCTCTGGCTTTCTGGACACCTTTCTTTATACGAAGAATAGATATCGTTCCACATTTTTATTTTTTTCTTTGTGAAACTCCCCACAGCTTACTGAATTTGGGGCCCACGCTTCAAGAAGTTAGTGCGTTTCTTTCTCATTCCTGTCAGCAGACTTAACGCGAGGTTTTTTCGTTTTGTGTTTGCCGTAGCATCACTTGCAACTGAAGACTGAGGCGATGGCATGCTTCTTGCCAGTAGAATTGGTGATCATCGAGAAATGTTTATCAGTACGCCGAGATAAAATCATTTTAAGTCAGCTGCGTTAGGGGGCTAAAAAAAGCTTGCTTGACTTATCTTACAAACATCTCAAAAGTTAAAGGGCAACTCTTGGCTAGAAAACTATATTTCAGTTAAAGCTTCCGAATGTTTCCAAAATTACACAGGAAGCAAAAAAATTGAATTCAGAAGCTTTTTTACCGGTTAATTTTAACGTAAACCTTCGTATTTTACGTGACATTTCGCCATGAATGCTTCGATTATGATCACGAGATGTGATACGTCACAGGTGTGGAACCGCAACAAGTCACGAACATGGCTGACTCAAATTCTTGCAGTGAAAGCTCAACTTCTGTTAGCGACTCCACTGATTTTTAGAGAGCTATAGGAGGGGATATGTCAGGGGATAATTAAGAACCTTCTATGGTATTTCAACCCTGGCGTTTTGAGCCTCCAGGGGAAAAACAGCGAGACAGAGAAAGGGAGTGAAATATCGAACCTCCTCACCGCCGACGGCGACGAATGGTGAGTGAATTGAAGTCCTAAATGTACAGTTTCTTTCTCTATTTCCTCGGCCAGTTGTTTGTGAGCTAAGACAAACCTGAAAAGCCTTGTTTTTATTTGCATGTACGCGAGAAGCTGAATTAAACATGCTTTTATACAACCAAACTGTTTGCTGCATTTTGTTGTTTATATTCGGTCTTCAAATATTTTTGCTCATGTTTATCACAATAGGTTTTGACCTTTTGAGCTTCAGCCTAATGTACACTATCTTGTGCGTTTGAAAGCTTGCAAATACAGAAACGCAAGTTAATTTCTTTGTCTCTTTTGTGTTACGATTTTTTCTAAATTCTTCTCGAAAACGAAGAATTCTGCCGGCGAAATGCCAGCTACCGAAACTAGACTATCCGAAATTCTGCGGCAGATTTTATCTAGAACATACACAGGGTTGCAGTTAAATGTGGACAAAACTCTGCTGGGTATCTTCACTTCTTTTGTTGGGAGAAAGGAGTTTGCGCTTTCTGTAGTTGAAACAACTTGCCTCGAGGAAACTTTGTTCAAGGTTGTTCGTGCTTGTATGCGTAAAACGGTACTGAGAATGATTTTGTAAACTGATTACTGCCACCGGGACTATTACACGACCCTGCGTAATTTTATATTTATCGGTATAATTAAGTGGTCATGTTTTTATTTTGCAATTTCTTATCGTTTTGCGAAAAGAACCCATACGAAAATCGAAAATTGTGCTGTGTTTGGCTCCTTATTACTTTCGCGTTTGCTTGCATTTTAATTCATGGTTTGCATTTGAAATGGTCGTTGCGCTCTTCGTGTGTTACAACATTTGGCATGTTTTCCTTTAGTTATCTCGTCAACTGACATCTGCTCGAATCTGCACACGAAACTGTTTCGTGGTCAGGCTAGGGAGGGTGAAGGGAAAGAGCGTGACACGCTTTCATACCCCCCGGTTTTATGCTACACCCCAGGTTGCCTAATTTACAACAATTGTTTCTCAAAAGGAATCACAGAATAAGTACTTCACGCAACAATTCTTCTCTTAGTTATCCGGATATTGTTTTATATTTGATTCCCCATTTCTTCGTATAATTTTATATCCCGCGAGAGCGCCTCTGCTAGCGCTCGGGGTAGTGGCTTCTTATTGCGCAGTACTGACCTGCACGCAAATCACGCGCGCCTTTCGAAGGCATATGCTTCAAAGAAACACTACATTTGCTGGTGGGAATTGCATTCTATTTTGCCAATTAACAGCAGGAGAAATCTGAGGGTGGCGACAAATTTCTCAACAACAGAATCAAAATATATCGGTCTGTTTCCGAACGCGTGGATTTCGCTTACATATAGGACATATAGAGGCTCAGCATTCCTGCTCATAAATGAAGAGATTTCTGACAAATTATGGGAGTCAGCACACGCAGACCCTTTTCAATTTACTATCTACTCCAGACAAAAGGCATCTTTATCACGATATGGTGCAAGAGAGGATGCATCGTATTATAAAGCTATGTACATTTGCTGACCTTTTAATAGAAGGCCGATCAATCTGACGGATTTGTTTCGTTTCACGACACATGATTTACTCTTTTTAAGTTTATTTCCTTTCATATTTAAGCACTGAAGCACTACCTTTTTTATCTTGGACATCATTGAACAGCATAGGGTCTCTCTCCTTGTCATTCTCATTTATGAAGAGACGCTTGGCGTGTTTCCCTCTTATCAGAAGCATGCAAAAGCAAATCTGCCTTCCACACCTGTGACGTAGCATCACGTGATGTACCAAAATCCGAACGTTTTCAAAATGGTCGCCAAATTGGCGTAAAAGAAAATTCGTAGTAAATTCATTTTGGCCGACATCTTTAAAATTTTACCTTCTAAAGATTCCTGTGTGCTATAAACAACTTAAAGAAAAAATAAAAAAATCGGGGTAAATTTCCCAAGAGTTGCCCTTTAACAAGGTCAAAGACAGACCTCACGCTAAGTAACCCAGATAAGAAGATGTGGTGATATTCGGCCGGGAAGCAAGAATTTCAAGAAAGAGCCGGAGCGGGATTTTGAGAATCTTTACGGAAAGTTTTTTCGTAACTGCATAAAATGTAATTAACAAAATTTGACTGGAACAAACTGCTTGATCTGTGTAGCGGTGTAGGGTTTCACGTACGGAATAGGTTAATAGTGTAGTGTGTCAAATATATATAGTTGCGGTTACACATCGTCCTTTTAACATGGTAAAAGGTATCTTTACCTCGGGAAACTCACAAATAGAGAGGACGTTTTTTTGGTAAATATCATAAATAATATGTGCTGTGTCATTTTGTTTTTCCGCGTGCTTTGTAATTTTGTTTTCCCGGGTGTTTTGTCATTTTCATGGCCTGTTCGCCATTTTTATTTCCCGCTTATGAAAGAAAAAAGACTAAAAATTATCTCAGCAAAATGTTCCCCCAAGGTAAATTTATGGCGGTGTGAAAAAGAACAAAAGAATCGCCCATGAAAGTTACCGAGGCAAATAGGTAGGTTTTCCAAGTACCCCAAGATAAAATGACCAATCGTGAGGCAAACCTCAAAGATAAGCAAATAAAATAAACAGAGAATTTGAAATTAAATATGATGGCGTGAGGTTTAGATTTCCTGAGGTCAACTTTGCGTGTTCAAGGCAGCAAAAACGTGGTCTTTCTTAGAATCATGGCTTGATGGCTTGCTGATTTGTAAGTAATATAAATGCTATTTTTTTTGTGGAAATTTGACGTTTAAATACAACACTAGTCAAGGAAGATCTATTAGTGCGTTTTCTTATATGTATTTCGATTTCATCTCAAGGTTTAGAAAAATCCAACAAAGAGATTTATATAAACGGAGTCTTCGCCTTCTATTTCTTCGCTGTCTGAAATACTGACATAACAAAGCAGTAGAGGACTGTCGAAAGAGTATAAATAATAAAAGCAAGATGATGCTAAGTAAGCACCCTCGTATTGCCCATTTTCGCATTTCGCGCCGAAAACAGTATGAAAAATTGACCTTGGTAAAGTGTTAAGTGTGTGACCGCAAACACCTCGGTAACGTATTCCCGCGGTGAGTTTACCTTGGTGTTATTTACCTTGGGAATGCTATTTGCCTGGGTATGTGTAAAACGTTCGTTACAAACATATCGGTATTTCTATTTTCAGCGTTTTCGTCACAAGAAACATGGATGAAATACTCTATTTTCTGATATTGTTCTTTGATCGTTAAAAACGGGCAATAAATAACAAAAGAAATGGAAAACTTCGCAAAACGTTGGCGCAAGGAGGTGAAGTGGGGGACGAGTGCTTCGAGTAACGCTCAATTCCTCTTGCGTTCAGTTTGCGTCGGAAATAGAGAGGACTCTGTCATTTTGTTTTCCCGCCTGTTCGCCATTTTTATTTCCCGCGTATGGAAAAAGAAGACTAAATATTATCCCAGCAAAATGTTCCCCCGTCTCTGCTTTCCCTATCCCCGGATATGGTAAATTTCGCTAAGAAAACCTATTTTTTTAGTGGCGCGAAAGTCTTTAATGAACTCCCTGTAAATATTGCAAGCGTAAATAACGTACAAGCTTTTTGCGGCCTAGCAAAACATTTACTTTTATAATAACTATTTAGTAAAGTATATTTTAATCCCTTTTTGACTGACACGAGACAGCCCAAAGGGCCTTTGATTTCACAGCTACTGTTTTACGGTTTTTCTTGTTCAATATTTTGGATGTACATGTTGATTTAACAGGGAATATTTTTGGTCTTCACTATATATTAAGCTTATCTATAGCACGGTGACCTGTACTTTTACGAGTGGAATGTAACATGTAAACAAACTACCGGTCGTTGATTTCGGTTCGAGTAAATTGTCTTTCCGTGTACAAACTTCGTTCAAATTTGCAATGCAGTTTTTCATCATAAACTTTTTTGTAGATTCAGAGTGGGAGTCCGAGAGCGACTTTGAGGTGGAGGAGACAGAGCTTTTGTACAATAAAAACCCGCGAGTAAGAAGCTAATTTTTAACAGGTTAGCCTAATAAACAGGTTCTTACATAAAGGGTAATTGACACTGACAAATTTAGTCTATTTACTAGGTTCTTAATAGGTTCTTGTTTTCTGTTGGAAAATTTACAGTGTTGCTAATGGAATTTTATGTTTATTTATGTGACTCAGACTGTTCAAGAATGATGATTTTCAGCAATGGCAAGGCTCCTAGGTTAGGTATTTCCAAAGAGGGCCCAGAATGTTGACTTATTTTATTTTTCCCAAAGTAAACATTTTTAATCAATTTTGGTAAATAAGAACCTGTTTCCAAATTTTAGGCTTAATAAGTTCTTATAAAAAGGGGGTCTAATTGGCAAATTTTAGCAAGGCAGGTTGTTAAATGTTATACTTGTGGGTTTTTACTGTATATCATTATCGATTTATAATCTCTGATGTAACATCTCAGTGTGGTGTAACAAATTTTTATATAATTTTTCAGAAAATTCACCTCGTCGAAAACTAAGTTATCCTGCAGGCAGCAGTGCCTGCTGGCACAACACCGCTTTCGTCGCCAACAGCAAAAACCGGCAGGAGGAAGACACTAAAGAAGCTAGGTACTACTTTGAATCTTAAAATTTATTTTACTATAAATAATTATCAGTTTGTTTTTTAAAGAGTTAGATATGTGAGTTTTAGGCAAGGGAAATAAAGTGATTTTTAGGGCAATTGTACTTTAATTAACTGTTGACACTGTTGTGTGGTTTTTTTTTTTGACAATATTTCTGTGTTCAATTTAAGGCTCTATAAAGTGTGTTAGTTGTTTATGATGGTAAATATTTATTGATTTTGCAGTGTGTTCTCCTCATTCTAAACTGGTCACCAAAAGGGCATTGCCCAACAGTCCATCATTCCGAACGAACCAGCAGAAGAAATTAAAGAAGATAGGTACTCACTTTTTTTTTTACACCGAGGATATTAGAGTTTTTATACCCAAACCTAAAGTTCAACTAGACTACGAGCAGTCCCTATTTTTTGTTGAGTCAGTTGAGTCCCCATTTTTCACGCGGTCATTTATTTTTTTGCTTCACGCTCGTCGGACTCTGTGAAAAAATAGGGACTGCTCGTAGTCTACCTTTCAGCTGATAATGTATACCTTGTAAATGTAACATTCATTGAGGGTATGTTTTACCTATTTGTAAAAAGTATTCCAATTATTTCACTGTTGTTACTCAGTGATTTTAACTTAGGTAATCTTGATAGCATATAATCTCACACTAAATTGGTCTATTACTTTGTTTTTGAACCCAGTAGCTAGTAATTAGGGGGGTGCTTAGAACTTAACCACCAAAAACACCCTAAAACTCAACACTAGCACTAACACTATTCAGTTTGTTATTAATGTTATTAACGTTTTATTACTGTTATTTTAGCTAATTAGTGTGATATACCTGGAAACTAGCTGGTGAGTCTAGCTTGCTGGGCTCACAAAAGCTAAGTGTATATTGACAATAAAACTGCTATCTATCTATCAATCTATCTATTTCCACCCGCAAAGATAATTCTTCAAAGCATTTGTCTCAATCCCCCAAATAAAATCCACCAGTCAGCAAAATTAAGCTGCCATTACAAAATGCAGGATTGAAAATTGTTTGCCACAAAATACCATCTTCATCAATCCCAGGTTACCTACTGTTTTAAATCTGCAGTTAAGAGTACACCCCCCCCCCCCCCCCCTCCCACCTTAATGGTAACATTTTCTATAATTTATATCAAATTGTCTGGAATCGTTTTTTTATCTATTCAATTTCTTCTTTGCAGATCAAGGTTCACTTGAGGACACGGTGCAGTTATTGTTTGAGTATTGTAGTGGTTCTGACACACCTGTTAGGGATGCTGCTGCAGCCATTTCAAAGAAAACTGCATAGCTGCCACAGACCAAAACACTGCTTCTCCTTACTGATCTTACTGCATTGTTTTAAGTCCAGTCAGGACAATTTAGTACAGAATAAAACATGTTTAATGTTGTTTCAATGTACCATACATATTAAGGTGTAATCGATCAATCGATTGATCAATCAATTAGTCAGTCAGTCAATCAATCAATCAAACTTTATTTTCCCCATAAATACTAGTAAATGCATCAATGTATCTTTACAAGACCACATCAATCATTAAATGGAACAGTGGTGAAAGTGTGCTGTTTAAAAGAGATTAGATCATTGAAAGTCTTAACCTGTTGCTGGAGCTTTTCAATATTTTGTCATGTAACATTAATGTCTACAATTTATTCATGGGAAATTAATGACACCTTTCCAAAATTGAAGTGTGGATTAACTGTACACTTTTTTGGTTACATTTAGAGTACACATTCTGTCTTTCATCAAGTGTGTGTGTGTATATATTTAGTACTGTACATCAAATGAACATCATTGATCAAGCAAAAATGTACATCGTTATTTCACATTGACGACTTGTATGTTTAATAAGGTATATACATCGATGTTGTGTTGGGGCTACGACGTGTACTTGTTGACTTAACAGTGCTCTTTTAGAGGTCAGATGAAAATACTTGTTTTCTACAGCTACTGGCAAATAAATATCAATTTGATATCAATACTGTGGTGTATACTTAAGGTATGCAGCAACACAACCTCGCATATTTTTTTGATCATTTTCGAATCTGATTGGTTCTGAGCACGCCCTATTTTTCACAGCACACCCAGCTAAAGTGTCCAATAACAAGGTGTCGAATAACAAAGTTTGCGTGCTTCTGTGCTAGAAAGTGTGTATCGCAAAGAGGCAACATATGCTTCATTTTGGCATTTGCAGGCACTCCCTAATGTTGTCGTTGCAATGGCTGTCTGCTTGAAATGAAAACAGGAGTGATACTTTACAATTTACACGAGGCAGTTGTTGAACCACTAAGGACATCGAAAAATGAAGGACCCAAAGTGAGGTACAGAGCATTTCTAATTTTTGTTGATTTTTCTGGAGGTGTTTCTCTCAAGATATTGCACACAGCAAGTGTTTGCAGCATGTATACTCCTTCGGTGGTTGAAACTTTTGCACACCCCTACTCAGGAAGCTGATCATGATTGTGTTTAACCTTCTTCCCAGTCAGCACTTTGGCAAAATACAGTAAGGTGAACTTGCCATTACTTCCAGTCAGTCTTTGTACACATTGAATTGCCTTCTTGGCAAATTCAGTTATGTCTCGCTCTCTTGTGCTAGAAGGCTTCTGGCAAACATCACACATACCATTGCAATCAGCAGATTCATCAAAATATCTGAGGATAACTGCTCGACGGCACTCTCCTTTCTGAATAGCATAGTACACCATGAGGTTGCAACGATTAATCTGATTTTCACAAAGACCAGGATCAACCTTCATTTTGTCATAAATGTTGTTAACATGAAAAATCTGGTTCTGATGAGAGTAGTACAATACTGTTGCATCATAGTCCCTTGGAACAATTGTGCAGTGAAGATACTGACGGACCTTGGAGTAATAAAGTAGTAATACTTGGTTAAAATCAGTATCATGACTGTATTGTGCAGTAGTGACTATCTGTAATTTTACTGGCGATACTCGACATAATTTTATCCTAACCTTTCTATTTTGCAAGATTGTAGCAGAAATAAATATACACTAGAAACATAACTGCCGGAGCATAGACTTGATCTGCCGACAGCAGATATAATATTGACCCCTTAATTTTTACGCTCCACACATTACTGTAGTGTTTACTATTTACAAAATATAACTGCCAAAAAATTAAATGTGGTATCCAGACCCTCAATGCAGTATGTCATGACAACAGATTAGCATCATTCTTATTGACCTTAAGAACGAGTTTTTTCTGGAAAATCAACTTTTCTTTATAAAATAACACCTACAAGTTAAAACTTGGCACCTACCTCTGGTGTTGTTTCTGGATACAAAATTTTAATGCGCCGTTTTACAACATAAGCGAGTGCCTGCGGATGCCAAAACGAAGCATATGTTGACAATTTGCACGTTTGCCTTGCCTCTTCGCGATACACGATTTCTAGCACAGAAGCATCGATGGTTCTAGGACATCCACTGATGTTAAACACCTTCTCTTGAGCTGTTATCCGGCGCGACAAATCCTCATTAGCGAGGTAATAACCTTCGTTGAGAGCCATTTCAACGACAGTCCGTAACCTTAGCTCCTCGTGCAGAGATTCGTCGCCGTTAACTAAGGTGGAAATCGCACGGAAACAGCATGACCCATCACCAACAGTAGACACCGGAAAAAATTCGACTAGTTCATCGGCTGGTACAAGTTGCTGAGCGTCGAAGTCAACTTTAAATGGCCTACATTCTGAAACTTTGGGCTCCTTGATCGTCATAGGACCTAAATTTTTCTTTTCTTTTTCGCATGCAAGCAGAAACTTTTCCCAGGAAGAATTTTCAGCTTTCTCCTGAAGTTGCCGTAAAATGGCGGCCATTGCCGCCATATTGCATCTGGCATTATAAAATCATCGAGAAATTGCGCGCGCTGTGATTGGCCAGTTCGAGTTCATTATAGCTCCATAAAGCACTCTGCTTACGTCACGCGCGTGCTTTATGGAGTTATAATGCACGCTGCTTACGTCACAAGTTTTAGCGCGCGCATTTTCTTTAACATTTTATAAAAGAAATAAAGAACTTGTCCTCGTGCATTGTTGAGTTATATAAGCACTTGGGAATTTTTAAGAACACTCGAGAAGTGCGAGAAGCACTCGGCTACGCCTCGTGCTTCTCTATGCACTTCTCTCGTGTTCTTAAAAATTCCCGCGTGCTTATATAACTCAACAATGCACTCAGGCGCGTTTTTTATTTCTTTAGTATTTGCTAGGCGGCGAGTCTCTACCGGTGACGTCACGACTCACAATAGGGTCCAGGTTTGACCGAGCCGAGAGCGCCAAGGGACTAGGCTGTCGATCATATATACTTCATGATAGCAGTCCATATAGTCACCCATCCATATAAGGAACATTAATTATGATAATTATGTTAATTAATGTGGTAAATATGGTGTATTTATACCATAGTTTCATAGGTTCCGTGGTTTAATAGGTTTCTTGGTTTCATAGGTTTCGTTGGTTTCCTGGTTTCATAGGTTTCGTGGTTTCATGGTTTTATAGGTTTCATGGTTTCATAGGTTTCACGGTTTCATAGGTTTCGTGTTTTCATGGTTTTAATGGTTTCATGGTTTCATAGGTTTCGGGGCTTCATTGGTTTCATAGGTTTCGTGGTTTCATGGTTTCATAGGTTTCGTGGTTTCATAGGTTTCATGGTTTCATAGGTTTCACGGTTTCACGGTTTCATGGTTTCATAGGTTTCGTGGTTTCATAGGTTTCACGGTTTCATAGGTTTCGTGGTTTCACGGTTTCATGGTTTCATAGTTTCATGGTTTCATAGGTTTCACGGTTTCATAGGTTTCGTGGTTTCATGGTTTCAATGGTTTCATGGTTTCATAGGTTTCGGGGCTTCATTGGTTTCATAGGTTTCGTGGTTTCATGGTTTCATAGGTTTCGTGGTTTCATAGGTTTCATGGTTTCATAGGTTTCACGGTTTCATGGTTTCATAGGTTTCGTGGTTTCATGGTTTCATAGGTTTCGTGGTTTCATGGTTTCAATGGTTTCATGGTTTCATAGGTTACGTGGTTTCATAGGTTTGATAGGTTTCGTGGTTTCATGGTTTCATAGGTTACGTGGTTTCATAGGTTTCATGGTTTCATAGGTTTCGTGGTTTCATAGGTTTCATGATTTCATAGGTTTCGTGGTTTCATGGTTTCATAGGTTTCACGGTTTCATAGGTTTCACGGATTCATAGGTTTCATAGGTTTCATAGGTTTCGTGGTTTCACGGTTTCATAGGTTTCGTGGTTTCATAGGTTTCATGGTTTCATAGGTTTCATGGTTTCATAGGTTTCACGGTTTCATAGGTTTCGTGGTTTCATAGGTTTCACGGTTTCATGGTTTCATAGGTTTCACGGTTTCATGGTTTCATAGGTTTCACGGTTTCATAGGTTTCGTGGTTTCATAGGTTTCACGGTTTCATAGGTTTCGTGGTTTCATAGGTTTCATAGTTTCATAGGTTTCATAGGTTTCATAGGCTTCATGGTTTCATCGGTTTCATGGTTTCATAGGTTTCAAGGTTTCATAGGTTTCATGGTTTCATATGTTTCATGGTTTCATGGTTTCATGGTTTTATAGGTTTCATGGTTTCTTCGATTTCATGGTTTTATAGGTTTCATAGGTTTCATGGTTTCATAGGTTTCGTGGTTTCATAGGTTTCGAGGTTCCATAGGTTTCGTGGTTTCATCGTTTCATAGGTTTCATGGATTTATAGGTCTCATGGTTTCATAGGTTTCGTGGTTTCATAGATTTCATGGTGTCATAGGTTTTATGGTTCCATAGGTTTCGTGGTTTCATTGTTTCATAGGTTTCATGGTTTCAGAGGTTTCGTGGTTTCATAGGTTTCATGGTTTCATAGGTTTCACGGTTTCATAGGTTTCCTGGTTTCCTAAGTTTCGAGGTTTCATAGGTTTTGTGGTTTCATAGGTTTCATGGTTTCATAGGTTTCGTGTTTTCATAGATTTTGTGGTTTCATAGGTTTCGTGGTTTCATAGGTTTCATGGTGTCAAAGGTTTCATAGGTTTCGTGGTCTCTATGGTTTCATAGGTTTCGTGGTTTCAAATATAGATTTTAAATCGATTTTCTCTCAATCTGACCGCTGATCATTTTGCGTTTTGTTCATTCCCGCCCACACCTTTTGATAGCTCCTTGGAGAGTTCAGAGTCAATATACTAGCACGGCACGAAAAATTGGATTTGTTGCACATTTGATTCTTGTCAAAGGCGAGGTCAAATATGCTAATAACTTTCACGGTACTTTTGACGCGCGTCAAAGACCAATCAAATATGTGGTAGCTTTGACTAAACCTTTGTCGCACGTCAAAGGAAAAGCCAAATGTTCCATTAACTTTGACTTAACCTTTGACCCACGTCAAAGGCAAAGTCAAATATGTAACAGCTTTGCCGCATCTTTGATCGCTGTCAAAGGCGAGGTCAAAAATGCTCATATCTTGGACTTCACATTTGGCGCCCGTGAAAGGCAAGGTCAAAATTACTTAAAACTTTGACTTCACATTTGACGCCCGTCAAAGATGAAGTCAAATACGCAACAGATGGTTATCTTTGATCGTTGCTTAAGGCGAGGTCAAACACTTGCAAATAAGTTCTATTTCACTTTTCACGTCCTTAGGTGAATTACATTTCTGGCATTTTATATCAGGATTTTTAAGATTTGTTTTCCCCGCGAATTTTTGTTTCGATTGAGACTATTTGACTCAGCACATGGGTTTCGCCAGAAATACGCCATTGCACGTCTAATTTTTTATTCTTTGACTGCAATGAAGCACAGTATATTTGATGTATTTGTTGCTCTAAAGGATCAATTAATTCGGAACCGCTAGCGAAGGTAACTTGGACAAATCTTGAAGTGACAACCCGCGTTTCTTGGCGGGAAATCGTATTGCCAAGGTTTGTTGTGGCAAAGAAATTTCAAAACGACTGTAAAAAGCGCGCGGAAAATTTTTTCTTGTGGGCTCTTGTTATGTCAAACCATGAAACCTATGAAACCATGAAACCTATGAACCGTGAAACCTATGAAACCGTAAAACCTACGAAACCTGTGAAACCTATGATGAAACCTATGAAACCATGAAACCTATGAAACCATGAAACCTATGAAACCTATGAAACCATGAAATCGAAGAAACCATGAAACCATGAAACCTTTGAAACCATTGAAACCGTGAAACCTATGAAACTATCAAACCTATGAAACCGCGAAACCTATGAAACCACGAAACCTATGAAACCGTGAAACCTATGAAACCACGAAACCTATGAGACCGCGAAACCTATGAAACCACGAAACCTATGAGACCGTGAAACCTATGAAACCATGAAACTATATGAAACCTATAAAACAATGAAACCACGAAACCTATGAAACCATGCTACCATGAAGTATATACCTCGATCACTCTCGTTCCCAGGGTCTACTCCGCTTTGAAGATGGGGGTTGTGGCTGGGCGGAGAAGACCCTGGTTTGGTTTATACTGATATAACACTCACGCTGATTGGTCTGAAGAAATAGACATTCTTAGATTAGTCGTGATTGGCCAAAATAGTCTTCCTTGCAAAATGGCCGACTTGTGGAATTGTATTGTATTTTGATTTTCTAATGTATAAATTGAAACGAAGTTATTGCCAGTTAAATATTCCCAGTGTTGTTTCAATATTTCACGGCAATTAAAGGAAGAGCTGAAGCTGATGTTGGACCGTAAATTAATTTGAAATGCCTCAAGTCTCACGATCAAGAGGTAAAATGAAGGTGATAGATCGATTGATGAATACTTTGAGTTTTAAATAGATTCTGTCAACCGTGAGTTGTGATTGATTAAGTGTATATCTTATTGCCCGAAGTCCGAAATAGTGATGGAAACCCGAATGTATAAATTTCGCGCAAAAAGGTTTTCACTCGTAAATTAGGTGATCTGTGATAAAATTAATATTTATGTAGCGGGCTAGTCTCCTTCGCAGCCGTTGTTTGGGCTCGTCACGCGACCCTCTCTCCCCGGCATGTACTAAAACCCGAAACAACGAAACGAAACCACCGAAACGAAACGAGTGAAACCGCCGAAACGGCCGAAACGAGCGAAACGAAACAAAATTGCCAAAACAATGAAAACCATTACTTTTATTGAGAGCTAACCGTAAACAGGCTAACCTGGGCGTTTTTCAGGCTAAACTGAACGATATTCATGCAGGCTAACCAGAGTGCTATTTAGGCTAACCTGATTGCAAGGTACACTAAGGTTAGCCTGAATGGCACTCCGGTTAGCCTGTTTACGGTTAGCTCTCTATAATGGTTGGTAATGGGTTTTGCTTTTTTCGGTGATTTTGTTTCGTTTCGCTCGTTTCGGCCGTTTCGGTTGTTTCGGGGGTTTCACTCGTTTCGCTCGTTTCGTTTCGGTGGTTTCGTTTCGTTGTTTCGGGTTTTAGTACATGCCTCTCTCCCCCACCAACGGCTGCTTAAACCCGAACCACATTCCTTTCCATTGTTTAGCCAATCACAGCTTCGCTCACATTTTTCTGAGCCAGTCGCGCCAAAACTCGCCGACTAAACCAATCAAAAGTTGTGTCTTATCGTGACTCTAGCGTCGGCAGCGTCAAACGGACGGCAGTTTGCCGCCTTTTGAATTTGACACACACCAGACATCGAATAAAACAAAGATATACCTAAATAAAACACGTCTGATATCAAACCTTATGTCCAAAAAAATTAATTCGAAGTACAACAGGAATCTAAGCACAAGATCTGAAGCAATAACAGCAATATATATTTTTTCTTTTATTATGGAAATTGCAAAATTATGACAATAAAAGAATAAATCATTTCAATGAGCATTATAGGATGCAAAGGCGGCAAAATCATCATGGCTGCCGTATCCGTAAAACGGCCTATGCTGTTGTGATTCCTCGTGTTTGCCATTAGTGTGAAGACATTATATAATTTGCAGGATTACGTGATACTTTACAGTAATTACGTTTATGACCGTGCCTTTCAGTAGAAAATCAATCATATAATAAGCTTGGGAAGTGTGCATATATATATGGTCCGATGGGTGGTTGGGGCACAGGTAGCCAAAGGTTTAGAAAGGACTGAAAATAAATAAAATGATCAGAAATGCTCAAATATTTATTTCTTTGCAACGGAATCTTCAATTCCACAATTCTGTATAATTTTCTTTTGAAAAACTCTGGTTGCAGTTCAAGCTCAACACAGATTTGCAATTTTCTGTGTGCCTGGATAACTGTATTATTTTGCTGAAAAATACTTGATTAATGATTTTGATGGCCATAGTGTATGAAACGTTTTCTGAACCAGACACTATTTTGTTATCTCCCACACATGCAAACATGCTCATGTCATTCAATTGTCATCGAACTATGGAGCAGGAAAACTGACAGCACTTAAAACTATGTGACTGTGTGGAGCATCAGTTGTGTCAAATAATAGAGTTGCAGACAGTTGAAGAATAGAAATCCCATTTCAGTTTATTTTCCCCAGTGTTTGAATCCCAGTCCCAATACAGTAAATCCCACTTTCCCAGTCCAATAAAAGGTAAACCCCAGTTCTCATCATACCCCTTCATGAACCTCCTTGTTGGATACCAGCAAATACCTAGCAGCATTGGTAATGGCTTGTTAAATCTACTCTGTTTTTCAGGTTCCATTGGTCATGTTGATCAGAGTGCTGTGCTGTACACCATTTCAAATCTGACATATTTAAAGGGGCACTGTCACGAGTATAACTTCAAAAATTCGACAGCCCAAAAACATGTTTACACCATTGGAAACCTATTAACAGAGGTCAAGTTTTCTTAAAATTACTGTACCAGTGTACTGAAGCTAAATATAGAGTGTTATCACTGTGATACCATCGGGAACTTTTGATCTCAACTTGAAAAAGTCAGCCTGACTTTTTCAAGTTCTGTCCTTGTGGTTTGGAAAAATTGATGACAAATTTTTACGTTCACTCTCTTCTTTAAACAATTTGCTAGATATCCTTCCCTTTACGTTCTAGGAGTACTTCCTGCATGGTTGAAAGTACTTAGTCGTAATTTTGGTGCCGTTTTACTAAAAAAGCCAAAAAATGTCCGTGACAGTGCCCCTTTAAGCTGACTGAATGCTTTTCTATTGTTGAGAATTTTTTTATGGCTGGAAAATGTTACAACAAACTGGGAGACACTCAGGCCCGTAGCCAGGGGGGGGGGGGGGGGGGGGGGTGCAGACGAGCCTTGGAAGTCCGCTCTTTGTGAAAAAAGTATAAAAATAAATAAATAAGTAAATAAAAAAGGGAAATGGTATTTCTGTACTTCGTCTATTTACATTTAATGGGTCCACCATTTGAAGATTCGTGTGGCATATTTTTGACCAAATTGTGTGATTCTAGGTTAATTTTAACGATGCATTATAACTAATGCCGTTCATAGTCAGCAAACCGACTCTGGCTGATTTATGTAATTACCATTTGACACCAAAATAAAGATATCTATCTTTTTCAGTCTTCCTTTAAAAGAACTGCCGTCATTGTTACTTAAATAAATTGTAAATTATGTTTACAAGGTTCTGTTTCTAAAACTACGTTTTTAATTTAAAAATGTACCAGAATTATTGTCCTTGCTATCTTCACCTTTATGTGGCTTATTTCCTAACAAACTGTCTTCAAAACGCACGAGATGCGGCCTCAGATAACCCATTTTTTTCAAATTTTTTTGGGGGAGAATACCCCCAGATCCCCCTTCGGGCTCGCGCCTGCGGCGCTCGATACTTCGCGCCAGAAGCGCTCATACGCACCCCCCAGCAAAAGTCCTGGCTACGGGCCTGGACACGTTTATGTGAGCTTCTCTGTCAAAACAAACCAACAAAATTAGAAACTTAAAAATATTTGCGAGTCTTGTTTTCACGAGTTTCTTTTCGATTCTATGTCAATACCTGAAATTTTTCATTCAGATTGAAAATCAAATGGTGACAAGGGTCTCTCAAAGCAAAATCTGTTTCTCAAAAGTTCTTGTGAATCATAGGATGGTTCCGTTTTATTTGATCAACAAAATCCAAAACTGAGTGTAGGTTTTTACAAGAGAATGGCTAAAATTCAGGTAACACTAATGAGGCAATGTTAAATCAATCGATTCCAGAGAAGTTGACAACAAAATCCTACCGTTAAGCTGTTAGAATTTCTTCTCTTGTCAGTTAGACTTTAAAGTTCTTCTTTTTATACTTTTGAACTTATATTGGGATCATAGTTGTGGCTAATTTATGAATGAAATACTGTTTTCTGCCTCAGAATGCCCCACACGCTTATAAAAGCTTTATAATTTTTAGCCAGCGATTGCCCTTAGGCCTCGCTCCCATGCAACTTTGAATTTTTTTCCTGGATCAGTGTATTTCAGTCAATCATACATACAGATATTAAACAATAATTATTGGGTGAGGCTTTTGTGATATCCTGAAAAATCAACGCTTACTGAGACCTTGAATGGGCGAACTAGGAATTTCCAAAGAGGGGATCACACGGCCACACCCAGGGTACTTAGGGCGCGTTCGTTTGGGATCAATCCGGAATAAGAATAATTGGAATAATGCAAGTTAGCGTTTGTTTGGCTGCTCTTCCTATTCCGGAATACTAGGATTTCCATTCCAGCTATTCTGCTCGCAGGAGCAGAATAGCTGGAATATATTCCAGAATATATTCTTATTCCAGAATATTCCCAAACAAACGCGCCCTTATATGGTCCACTGTAGTTGTTCAGTCCTGCAAATGGAGTATGTAACTATCTAGCTCAAGAAAAGATTTATGATATATATTGATTCTTCGGATTCGCTTGTTTTCGCTAGCTGAATTATTAGGTTTGTATGTTATTTCCTTAAAAAAATATCTCACAAAGGGAGGGGGGAGGGGGGGGGGGGGTCCATGTAACATGTAACGTAACTCACAATACAACCTCATGCCACATCATCCATTGTGCATGGGTGCTGATGAAACTTTCTTGGGCTGGTAGACATTGTGTTAAATTCACTTGCAGTTTACTCTCCCTAATGGCCTGTGACCCGTTCTCAGCTGATTGTACAAATATGAACAAAAATCAATGTGGGATATTTTGCAGTTTTCTGTTTTTCTGTCCATGCTGTATTGTCTCCTCATGAATTCTGCCGTGTTGCAGCTGTTACGCAGGTACAAGTGTGATTGCTAAATGGTAACGTCACAGAGCCAAATAAACAATATTAGACAGAGAAAATTGTATTTTAGGAGTTTACTTGAATATCTTTGGACCAAAAGTCATTACTGCAGCTATATTATCAGTAATTAAGCCTGATTTTATATTTATGGTAGACTTAATCTCTTCAAGGAATTTGGTGATCCCTCACACGGTGAGGACAAAACTGACGGCTCAGTCGTCACATCGTCCACGCTTGACAACATCTTTGACAGCATATAGTGTCCGTAAGAGTAACGTAGAACCTCGTGTGCTGCATGTATTTTCAAATGAGCAGGTGCATATATCATATGGATTAAAACTTTCTGTATTTGGATTTTGTCTGCCCACGAATTTTTGAAATTTTACCTCCTTTTACACGCGAAGCCAAATCGAATACACTTCAAATATTTTGACAATAATAATTACATTGATAATAATTAAAATAAATTTGTTTACTCAAAGCTACTTTTCGTTTATATATTCTTGTTTTTCACTAACTCTGAAACCATTTAAACGGCATTCTGTGTCAGTCAGTTTTTATACATTCAACGTTTTTTTGAAACTTATTGACCATGCATTCAAAACTGTGAACGTGTAATTTTTAGTAAATAAAATAATAAAAAATAATAATAAGAAGGGAAAATTTATGCAGTTAACAATTTAGTAAGCACTCTAGTGCTTTGAAACACTTCGAAAACCATTTTTTCCACGCTCGAATTGAAGCATAGCAGGAAAGAGTTACATGATTCCCTCACTTACTTCCTGGCTCGTAGCATTTGGCTTCTTCTTAATTCTGGCAGAGAGCGGTTTAGTTTTGAAAGCATTATCTTCAAGCACGAGATTCCACGTCTCGTGTGCCTGTTGTCACACGTGGACGATTTGACGAGGCGTCAATTTTGTCCTCACCGTGTGGTAGTGAGAACAAATTGTAGTACGAGCAAAAATAGCGTGTCCATCTCTGTCGGGGTATAATTTGACTAGTGTCCAGTCTATTTCGGGCTATTTTGTTACTGTCGTGAGCGACACGGCCTATATGGCGGCTATTTTGAACAGATTTTTGATTTTCAGAAGCGACTTGTTGCCAGGATATGCGAGGTACGAGCAAGACGTTTTCAGAAAAAAAAAACATTCGTGTGTCATTGCTTCATTCACATGCAGATCCGAATGACAGCCAAAACTATTTTTGTGGGTGAAATTCGAGCTTATTTCAACACGTGTCGAACGCTAGAAGCGACTGAAGTGTCCTACCTTGTCATATTATTATACACGGTAATAGTAGCTAATAGTAAATAGACGTAAAATAGCTCCAAATTGCTTGTAAACTCGCTATAACGTTAGCGAACAACACCATGTTATATTTCATCGACTTTATTTAGCAATTTCGCCTTGATGTGTTGTTCAAAAGTTCCCCGTTTAAAAACGCATACAAATTCTTATATGAAGACCGCCATTTTAATATATGCAAATATCATGCTTGGTCTTCCTGTAACGTGGATATAATCTGTCGTTCCTTAATCAAGAAATAGAACGCGTACACAACATCACACGTACTAATGCACTTAACCCCAAAGACACTCCCACTACTAATCAGCCCCAACGGGTACCCCTTGTTATAACATATCATCCAGCCCTTCGTTACGTTTCATCCATTTTTTACAAACACTTCAACATTTTATCTTCATCTCCCCGTTGCAGTAACGTTTTCAAAGCTAAACCTCTTGTTGCTTTCCGACGGTCTAACAACCTCAGCAACTTATTAGTTAGTGCTAAACTTCGTAAACCGGCCACCATTACTAACCAACCCCGCGGTTCTTTCCGTTGCGGAAAAAACTGCCTTACATGCAACTACATAAACGACGGACTTACTAACTATACATTTAATTCTACCGGCGAAACTAGACTTATTAACCATTACATTGACTGCAACTCCAAAAACGTTATTTACATGGTACAATGTAACAACTGTCACAAACAATACATAGGAGAAACCAAACGTAGACTTAAAGACCGCTTCAACGAACATCGCAGACCTGTTGACAAACAAACTAACAGCTCTAAGCCCACCACAGTATCAGAACATTTTTTGTGTAACAATCATAACGCTACTGACATGCAACTAATTCCTCTTGAACTCGTTCAATCTAATCGTGACAGTGTACGTAAGGCAAGAGAAGCATACCTCATTGAAAGAGGTCAAACTCTTGAACCTCAAGGTTTAAATAAGAAAGATGAAACTTAGTACGTTATTTTAGTATCAGCATTCTACCTTTTGTGCCATTTATAGCTTTTTCACAGCATTTCATACTGTAACGTTTCTCCATATTTTTAAATTTCAAATTTTAACGTTTCTTTCTACCGTTACTTATCTCTTAGCCGCGTCACTTAGATTAGTACGTTATCATGCATTATTTGCTTGTTATATCGTATTTCCTATATTTCAAATTTGTAACGTTTAACTTTTAGAGTCATTCTTTGTAACACCCTGAAGGAGGAAGGCCGTGCCTTCCGAAATATTAGAAATATATATAGTTCCCAACTGTTCAATCAGCCTTGCTTTTCTTCGTTTACCTGTGGCTCGCCTTAGCGAGGTAGCACACTATTCTGGTAGTCCTGTGCATGTTGGGTTTCCTGTTTTGTATATGCGGTTCGGAGCCAAATTTTGGATGTCAGATTTAGCGCATGCGGTCTACGATTCTTTATATTTTTATTATGTCATACGATTGCGTGAATCACCGTTTGTCATAGGAATGCGTGAAGTAGCGTTTATTAAAAGTATACAGTAAATTATTGTTTGATTTTTGGGAGATATGTAAACGTCATCTGCTACATTGTACCACTCTACCTATGAATAGCGTTGAAAACTGAATATGCTGTTTAATGCTTCTTTGTTGTTAGGACCGAAATTTGCACTGAATTTCAAGGAGCCCTAGGAAAATATACTTTAGTACATTTAGTCACGTCAAAAGGTCCATATAATAGCTTATAATGTGACGTTACAGAAATGCTTCCGATGTTTTTAGGGGGCTGGCAAGTTCTACAATTGAACCTTTTAATACTGCTCAACTTTGAATACCCTGTAGAACACCGTTATGTTGTTGGGCGTATTTTAAAGCGAAATTTTATGCGATTTTCCCACTTTTGCAAGCTGCTCTGAGTAACAACTTGCGGCGTATGATTGTGTAAATTCTGCTATATTTGCTCTCGAGACCATTGTTTGATTTTAGGAAGATATGGATTCATCTGCTTTTTTCTACGATTGTTACTTCTAAAACTCATTAATTATTCATATTGTTATCAGCCTACCAGAACGCCCAATTCTGGTCAGGTGGATGAGTCTAGAAACGCAATGAAAAACGAATTAAAAACCACACGTGTTTAGAAATGATTTCAAACCCGTGTGTAAAATGTTTCTTAATCACTCTGCATATTCATAAGGGAAGACGAAAACATGGACATCAACACATTTATTTGATTACACATTTCAAAGTTCATACATTAAATTGAGCTTTTTTGCTATTAACGTTGAATGTGGTTCTGGGTCGGCATCTTTCCTTTGATGGTTTAGCAACTTCTTGGATAAACTTCGCCAGCCAATAATTGTGGCTAAAAGCATCCATTTAAAGCAACGGAACTTCCAAGGACTGAACTTTGCGCAGATCATAATTTTTAAATAGACCGCCTGGTTCCAACGTTGTTACTTTAGGAACTCGGACTTTTTGCCATTCTTCAAAAATTCCAACCGCTCATTTGTTTTTATATTGGGTAGACTTCGGAGTAGCGCTGGCCCCACACTTTTCTTCTTGTTCAAAAGTTTTGGCAGGTCTAAATCTGTACTCTGACATTTCTGCCATTTGGCTTGTGAAGCAACGTGTATGCTCCGAACTGACAAACAACAAGACTGAAAAACGTTACATTAAATGCAAAAATAATTACACACACTAGCACGTCGGCGACGGGATCTCAATCAACGCCTCAAAGCGTTGATTACGATCCACAAATAGAATATTTGGATCGAGTAAACTCATTAAAATGATAACTGCTTCTAATTTTCTAATTTCAAAAACTCGTGCTTCGGGTTTCATCAGGTTTCCAAACACTCGAAAACAATAAAACCACTCGGCCTGCGGCCTCGTGGTTTCAAATGTTTTCTCGTGTTTGGAAACCTGATGAAACCCTCACACTCGGTTTTGAAATAGTACTTAAACTGGTGTTGAATATTGGATATGCTGTTGAACGCTGCTTTGTTAATGGACGCATTGTAAACAAAAATGTCCGTATATTTTTAGGCAGTCTGGCAAAGTATATTTCAGAGGCAGCGAAAGTTACAAGTTATGAGCCGTGACACTTTTATTTATGCTAGCCATTGTTTAATTTTTTACGATAAGAAGTCTTCTGCTACTTGTTACAATACTAGCTGTTCATACTATTTAATGTCGGATACTTGTTCAAGGCCGTTATGTTGTTAATAACAATTTCAGCGAGATTTTTGTTCATTTTTTCCGACTTGCCCAGGGAAAGAGATCAACATTATGTGATGTCGGGTGCATTCAGTCTGACATCTCTTTTAGTAGTATAGTGTTTGAGGTTACGAAGACATTTTCATGAAAATAGTCTCATAACCTCAATCACTTATACTACTTATACGTCTTGTGTTTTACTTTTTATGATTTCACTTGATTTTTAATTTTAATGTAAATTATATACTTTTATTTTCTCAGTTCAATATATAAGATCCGAATCCAAGTTTCAAGATCAAAGATCAAAAACTCAAATTACTTCAACCAAATCCCAGAATCAAGATCCAAATTCAAGTTTCAAGATTCAAAGTCAAAAACTCAAATTACTCAATCAGATTTCTAGAACCAAGATCCAAATTCAAGTTTCAAGATTCAAAGTCAAAAACTCAAATTACTCAATCAGATTTCCAGAACCAAAATTCAAAATCCAAGTTTCAAGATTCAAAGTCAAAGACTGAAATTGATGTAAGAGAGAACTGCTTATAAAAAGTGTACGAATATTTTCTTTGTCAAATAGTATGAAAAATAACAAAATTAATTAAACATAAACGACTTACTGTGAATATACAAACAACTTCTCAAAACAGTCATTTTAATCTAACCTATTATTGAGAGAGCCAATTGCTAGATGCCCATAAGCGAAAGAACTAATTCCATCATTTAGCAGGTATCTCTTGTCATCAAAACAGGATAGTGAAACTTTATTGATTTCATAGCTTCCGATTTGATCGTGTTCACTTCTAATCGTTTTCATTTTATGAAACATTTGTTTTCCTTCAAACAAGGTGCTTTTGTAGTTTTCATGCACCAATTCTTTTCTTATGACAGCTTTCTTTATTCCTTTAGCAGTTCTTTCCTCTTTTCCAGAATCCTTCAGATACGAATACATTTTCGACCTCAAACCAACAAACTCAACCACCGGAATACCGGCTGCCTCATCTTTGAAGCATCCGATAACCTTTTTATTTAACTTATCAAAGAATGGAGAATTCTCCAAATAGTTAGAATTGTCGAATTTATCTTTATCAACCCAAAAGTCTTTGTAAACATCATCAGTTTCTATCTCATAAGTCAAAGAATCAGTATCAGTGAATAAAAGTTTCGCTTTATCGAATTTCTTTTTAATGTAATTGTAATGAAAATCATACATTAAAGTTTTGCTTAAATCTAGAATACACATACCGACATAAGCAGGTCTGTTTAGAGTAAGTGTTTCTTTTATCCGCTGTACAGCAACCAAATCTTCATTGAAAATTTTACTACTCACATAAGAAGGTTTGCAAACAAGTTTTTTCAGTGATTTTTTGTTGGTTATAAGTTTGATATCAACCCGCTTTCTCAAGTTTTCCATTGTTTTACCAAAGACGGAGTTATTCATTAATTTGAAGAAATCTTTTTCAAATGCATTTTTAGCATTTTTACGCTTCTCAGTATTGAAATCAATGTATTCTTTTAACCAAGGTGATTGATTGAACTTCAGAACTCGATGAATTTTCTTCAGTTTCAATCCCAAACTCAAATACAATTGAAGGTTACGATAATGAAGTACATATTTGTGTTTGTCAGAAAGAGTTGGAATCAGTTTATAAACCAATCCTGTTGAAATATTGTGTTTTTCTGCAATCTTCCTATAATAGTTAGATAACATATCCTTAGTCACTTTCACTTTTTCAGGTGCACAAGGGTAGTTATTATGCAAATCATGCAATTCTTTTGGATATTCAAGGTCAACCTCCAGGATTAAACCTTGTTCGGAATCTTCTTTGTATTTTTTGAGTTTCAGTTTCTCGATTTTGTTTTGAGATAACCACTTAAATCCACCAGTTGGAAGATATTGACTCATGGCCCAACCATAAAGGTTGTTTGCATCAAGATACATAATATACTTCGAGGGTTCTTTTTCATCATGATTTTTCATGTATTTGTTATTTGCTTTACCATATCTGTTGGCAATGTAAGATATACCACCTCTCAAACCCTTCTCAATAAACTGATACATATCGACATCAGTCATCAATTCAAGTTTTATGTCTGTCATCTTCAACATAGATTCCCATGATAACCCCGGAGAAGTGAAATATTGAGCTGGATCAAGTTTATAGTACTGATGTTCAAGCCCGATCGCGTTATGGCAGGCCAATTAGGCCTCCCAAGAGACTTTAAAAAGCGCTCGGGTGCTAGAACATTTGTGATTAATATTCTGTTCTTTTGTTTGTTGTTATGTTTGTGCATGTACTTTTCGTTTTTCCCACGTTGTTTAGTCGGTTTTTTTTATGTTACCTCGGATCGGAAAATAGGAGTTTCGAAGATTAAAGGTTGAATGTATCTCGAGTCATCGGTCGAGTTTTCTGTTCGATGGAATATCTGGGCCCGTACATTTTGGTAGCAGAGCGAGGTTCTTATTAGTAAAGTTATGGCCGAATCGAGCATGAAAAACGTAGAAGAAGAGTTGCTAATTCCGAAGGATTTAAACGAGGCGAAGGAATTGGTTAACAAGTTGAGCATCGAGGATTTGAAGACGTTTTGCTTCACGTTTGGATTATCACAAGATGGAACGAAAGCAAGTCTCAAAGAGCGATTACTCGAGTACTACAAAGGAAAATTAACATTGAAAAACGGAACTCCTAAGCCTGTGCCGACGCCAAGGAAAAGATCCACAGTCGAGAGCGAGAAAGAAGCGCCTGTTGTGAAAATCATGACTGATGTCGAACTGAAGTTAGACGAGTCAATTTCATTTATCACCGATCAACTTCGTAAGTCAGATCAAAGGATTGATCAAGTTGAATTTTCTGTTAACAAAATGGGTACGTATGTGGAAGAATCGCTGTCAAAGTTTCGGGAGTCGTTAACGGAAGCTATCAAGGATTCTACTGAGAAGATGATGCGGTCCTTCGATAAGCCATCCGACGACACAAGAATAGAAACGGATCAGGATCGACTTGCCCATGGCTCGAAAATTACTGCGGTCAAAAGAAGATTAAACTTCCTGGAAAAAAATGCGGAATGTGTATGCAATGAGTTGGAGAAATTAATGAATGCAGAAGCTGCACCCGCGAGAATTGAGCGTCAATTGAAGAAGTTGAACGAGTACGAATCGGACTGCATACACTCAGTGGAGGAAGTTTTAGCAAGTGTTGAAGACGAGAAATTGGTGGAAGAAGTTCTTAACGAGTGGGATGTCTTTCATTCGCAAATATTACGGATCTCTGGAAGGGCAGAAGATTTTATTGCGAAAAATGGAGTCAATACACAATTTACTGCGCCGAGTGAATTTACTGAGCACGTTACGGGAGTCAAGTTACCACTGTTACAACTGCCAAAGTTTTCAGGGAATGTGTTGGAATGGCCAGCGTTTCATGATGCGTTCATTGCTTCAGTTGATTCACACAGGAAATTAAGCAATGTGCAGAAGTTTACTCATCTGCGGTCATGTCTTTCTGGCAGAGCGTTCAAGTGTATTGAAGGATATTCAGTTACGAATGACAACTACTCTAAAGCCTTTCAAGACCTAAAAAATCGTTTTGGGCGGAAACGTTTACTTGCAAACGAACTCGTCAAGTCTATTTTGGTCCTGGATGTCCCTGAGAATGCTGATGGGAAATCATTACGAGATCTGTACGACACATTGCGAAACAGGATGAGAAGTTTGGAGTCACTTGGTCTTAAGCCTGATGATAACCCTAGTTTGTCTATGGTGTTGCTGCCAATCTTCGATACTAAGTTGCCACGTGAGCTTAAGGAGAAATGGGAGTTGGAGCTTACCAAATACGAAACTGAGGAGGAGGACAAGGAGATTAACATAAAGAAATTCTTTCAATTTTTGGAGGGCCACGTCCTTAGTAAAGAAGCTCCCGATGACACGAAAGGTTCACTACCAAAACACAAGCGGAGGCATGACAGAGTCAGAAGAGGCAAAGACGAAGAGAATATGTCAGCACAGTCCCTGATGGGTGCAACTGAGAGCAAGAGAATGAAATGTGGGTTCTGTGGAAAAAATCACGAGACATCGAAGTGCCCAGTAGCCCTTACCAAGACATCTGATGAGAGATGGGAAATGCTAATGAAAACAAAAGGAGCGCCAACTTGCTTCAACTGCTTACCGCCTGGAAGCATTTCACACAATTCACGAACATGTAAGGCCCCACGATGTTCTGTTGATGGGTGTGGCAAAAAGCATCATCAGCTGCTACACAGTGCAGACCAGACGAAACCGAATGACGAGGAGACTCAAACTTTGTCTGGATTTGTTTCCACGTGCAAGCAGAATTTACTGCCAACTGCTTGTGCAAGAATGATTTCTGAAGGAAAGGAATGTTCCGTGCGTATTTTACTGGATAGTGGTTCGCAAGAGACCTTTGTAAGAACAGCTGTTGCTGACAATTTGAACATGAGAAGACATGGATCTCCAGCGCACATGAAGATTAAAGTCCTGGGAGGTCAAGAGCAACACAAACGGATGAATCGCGTGACGTTTAAGCTGTCACCCCTTGATTCGAATGATGGTCAAATGATTTCTATTGATGCCTGGACTATAAACAATGTATGTGGTCCTCTCGCAGCTGTAGACGTTGATGTAACAAGATGCAATCATCTGCAGAATCTTAAGCTCGCTGACAATTTCCCAAGGAAGGCTGCTACGGTGGACCTCCTGGTCGGTGCTGACCAGTATTACAAATTAGTGCAAGGGAGCATTAAAAGAGGACGACCAGGAACTCCAGTCGCAACAAAATCAAGACTGGGTTGGCTTCTGAGTGGTCCTGTCCCAGGATCTAAGAAAAGTGAACACACGACAGCCATGCTAACCGTGACGAAGATGTACAATGCACATGATCAACTTAAACGTTTCTGGGAGCTGGAAGCCATCGGAATTGTAGACCAGCAGAGAGGTGAAACAACGGCCGAGGAGAAGCATGCAGTTGATCAGTTCAACGATTCCTGTCGTTTCGATGGCGAGCGATATGAAGTTGGTCTTCCATGGAAGAGAGATCATCCACACCTCGTTGACAATTACGACCAAGCTTATCAAAGGCTTGTCTCCACCGAAAGAAGTCTAGTAAAGAATCCAGAGAAGGCGAGAATGTATTGTGAGGCAGTGAAACAATACATTGATGATGGGCATGCCCGAGCAGTAGACGAAGAAGATAACAAAGCAGACAAGATACGATACATCCCTCATCATGGAGTATTCCGAGAAGACAGAGACACTACGAAGTGTCGTGTTGTATTTGACAGCAGTGCCAAAACTCCTGATGGAGTTTCTCTAAACTCTTGTCTTCTCAAAGGTCCAAAGCTGCAGCCAGATCTCGGACATGTTCTAATCAGATTCAGATGCCACAAGGTCGGTCTAATGGCAGACATTAAGAAAATGTTTCTTGAAATCAAGCTCAGACGTCAGGATCAGAACAGTCATAGGTTCTTGTGGAGAGATCTTCAATCTGGTCGAGCACCCGACGTTTACTGTATGACCCGAGTGACATTTGGAGATACACCTTCTCCATTTCTTTCCATTGCTACAGTACAAAAGCACGCGAAAGAACACGGAAAAGAGTACCCAATGGCAGCTAAGGAAGTGAATGAGAATATGTACGTGGACGACGTGCTTTCTGGTGCCCCGGACGATGACAGTGCAGTACAACTGAAGGATGAACTTTGTGATCTCCTATCGAAAGGGGGATTTCAATTGACGAAATGGGCTTCAAATTCCCAGAAGGTTATGGAAACCACACCACTTCATGAAAGAGCGCCAACACTTGTGCCGACCACTGAGCCCGAGAAGATGTCAGATTCTTAAAGGCGCTGGGAACTTCATGGAATACACAAGATGACGTGTTAATGTTTACAAATGGTTCCAGCATCTTGACAGAAGAAGATCCTCAGACAAAGAGAAGCTTGATTAGCCTGTACGCGAGAGTCTTCGATCCAATGGGTTTGCTGACCCCATTTTTGATGATACCGAAGTTGTTGTTTCAAGAACTTTGGGCTCGAGGTCTAGATTGGGATCAGTCACTAGACCGAGACATCGCTGAGTCTTGGGAGATGTGGAAACATGAATTGGCGAATGTGGATCAAATCAAAATTACGAGGCTGCTACAAAACTTGTCTTCAGTTGACAAAGTTGAACTCCATGGATTTGGTGACGCCAGCGAAAGAGTTTATGGGTCAGCGGTCTACATTTGTGCTGAGGACGGAGATGGCAACAGAGTATCCAACTTAGTTATGGCCAAGTCCAGGGTAGCACCGATGAAACGGGTCACTCTGCCAAGACTCGAGCTTCTTGCGGCGTTCATCACTGCAAAATTACTAAGTTACGTCATACAAGCACTCCAAATCACGATAGACGCAGTGTATGCTTGGTCGGATAGCCAGATTGCACTTGCGTGGATCAGGAAGCCAAGTTCTAGTTGGAAGGTCTTCGTTGCAAACAGAGTTCAAGAGATTCAGCAAAGAGTCGCACCAAGTCAATGGAGATTCTGCCCAGGAAACCAAAATCCAGCGGATTTAGTCACGAGAGGAATTTCTGCAGTTCAGTTAAGGGAAAGTAGTCTATGGTGGAATGGCCCACATTGGCTTCAACAACCCAGTTCCCATTGGCCTAAGTGCAAAGTTCAAAGTTCCTGTCCTGAAGAATGTCTAGTTGAAGAAAGGAAGGAATCAGTTGAATCGCATTGCTTCATTTGCCAACCAAAAGCTCAAGCGGCCCGCCTTGATCTACCCGAGTTAGCGCTGCGATATGAAACCTGGCAGCGCCTAATACGAGTAACAGCCTGGATCTTGAAGTGGTCACGTTTACGAGGGCAGCCAAAGAAAGGAAAGCTGACGGTTGAAGAGATAAAGAATTCCGAGTATACGTGGTTGAGAAACAGACAAAGAGTCGCCTTTCTTCCTGAAATTGAGGAGCTTGAAAACGGGAAACAAGTATCTCAAAAGAGTGACATTGTAAAGTTGGACCCGCAGTATGATGAAAACAGGAAATTGCTTGTGGTAGGGGGACGCCTTCAGTTTGCTCAGATTCCGGAAGACGCAAAGCACCAGATAATAATTCCATACAACGATCCGGTTATAGAGAAACTGATCTTGAACGTGCATGAGAAAGCAAGCCATGCTGGTCCTGAAACGACTCTAGCGATCCTTCGTCAAAGATTCTGGCTTCCACGAGGAAGACGTGAGGTGAAACGAGTTCTTAAGAAATGTTTGACGTGCAAACGCTGGAATACTCAGCCGTGTCAACAGAAAATGGCGCCTCTACCAGCTGAGAGGGTGATGATAGCACCACCGTTTACCAACATCGGGTTAGATTTTACGGGCCCTCTGCACCTCAGAGTTGAAAAAATGCCAAAGTCAGTTACGACTAAAGCCTATGTCTGCATCTTCATTTGTGAAGATACCCGTGCGGTCCACTTGGAGCTGTTAAACAGCATGACCACTGAAGATTTTCTGCAAGCTTTTCGCCGCATGGCTAATAGACGGGGTATGGCAAAAGTGATTCACTCCGACAACCAGACCACTTTCCACAAAGCTGCAAAGGTATTCAAAACATCAAGTCAACGAATGAACAAGCTGACGAAGATAGACCCGAATGTAGTGGAAGATAAATTGGCTAATCAAGGAGTGAGTTGGAAGTTTATAACGGAGAGAGCTAGTCATCGCGGTGGTCATTGGGAACGAGTGTGCAGGCAGCTTAAAGAACCCCTGAGGAAAGTGTTGGGTAAAGCCTTACTCAGTTACACAGAGATGATGACGGTCTTAACGGACATAGAAGCTATGATCAATTCACGCCCCCTGACGTACATTGGAGACGACATCAGAGATGGAAGAGTAATCACCCCTGCACTTTTAGCTATTGGAAGAGATTTAGGGAACACACCAGATGATATCCCGAAACCAGTGAAGTTAAGGTTGTCCGATCGCTATCGGTATCAGCAACGTCTTCAAAACCACTTTTGGTCTCGTTGGTTACAAGAGTATTTACCAAGCCTCACGATCCGACAAAGGTGGACAAAGGAAGAAATCCCTCTCAAGGAAAAGGATGTTGTGTTGGTCTCAGAAGATAACATTTCCAGAGGAAAGTGGAGACTCGGAAAAGTTGCTGAAACCTTTCCTGGGAAAGATGGACGAATTCGCACTGTCAAAGTCTTGACGAAAAAAGGAATGATCAACAGACCTGTGCAAAGATTGCATCTGTTAGAGACGCACAGAGACAGTGACTTAAATGAAAGAAATTCTTCAGAGAGTACTTCCGTTGAAAGAAATGAACGCGGTGCCTGATGTTCAGGACGACGTACGAACCCCAGCTGATGTTCAAAGAGAAATGAATGACTGTCCGTCATTGGCGGCGGAGGATGTTCAAGCACGATCGCGTTATGCCAGGCCAATTAGGCCTCCCAAGAGACTTTAAAAAGCACTCGGGTGCTAGAACATTTGTGATTAATATTCTGTTCTTTTGTTTGTTGTTATGTTTGTGCATGTACTTTTCGTTTTTCCCGCGTTGTTTAGTCGGTTTTTTTTTATGTTACCTCGGATCGGAAAATAGGAGTTTCGAAGATTAAAGGTTGAATGTATCTCGAGTCATCGGTCGAGTTTTTCTGTTCGATGGAATATCTGGGCCCGTACAACTGTAAACATGTCTCTCTGAAATTTTCAAACACGTCAGCAAGTAAAAGCACGTCGGATTTCAGATAAAGATCGTGATACTCACCCATATTTTTGAGATTAAATGTTTCCCAGACTTTTTGAGCATGCTTGTAGTCATCATCAGATATTGATTCATCATTCATGATACTGTAAAACTCCTCTTTCGTTGGCAACTTTTTATTTTTGAATTTTTTGAAAGAGTCCATGTAATCATAAGGATAAACACCTTTTTTCTTCATTAGACTGAATTTCTCATTCTCAAATTCTTCTCGTGTATATTTGAAAGCATCATCAGACAGATTACCGACTAGCTTATCCAAACTAGAACTCATAAATTGAAAACTGTCAATGAAAACCATATGATTACCAACCATGAACGCCATATATTTCTCAAAATTGTTTGGTATTACATTAATACTCATCTCATATTCTTTTCCTTTTTTATCTTTCATTTTATTATTTTTCACAAAATCTCCAATGTTTTGCATCAAAAAATGAGAGTTATAACCACGAAGATTATGAAATATAATCGGTATCTTCAAATAATCAGGAGACATTTTATTTTTTAGGGCACATTTGAAACGAGTTGTACCGAGAATATTTCTTGTGAATTGATCTCGATCAATCACCATTGTTGGTTCCATAATCACATTCTTGCAAATATAACAAATCGTTTTGGTGTCATTACATATGACTGTCTCGAGTTTATCATTATAAATTTTTTTCAATAGTCGTTTACAATTATTGACTTCTTTCAACATCTTCTTCAAGAATTTCTCAACTGCATTCTTTCCTCTGTAATATTACACTTCTTTGCTAAAGCTGTTATTGTATCGACATACGACTTTGTAACCGAAACCGCAATCAACATGATTCTGATAAACCTCAGTATATGAATCATCACCAGTCGGTTTACATCCATGAATCTTTTCTGTTATTGCTTCAAAATCAGCATGTATCACGAATGGAAGAGCAATCTCTTTATGAAAGTTCTCGAATTTCAAAATGTTATTGTCTTTTTTTGGCATTTTTACAGCTTGTTTTCCATTGATGATGACACAATTTTCTTTATGATCAGTCAGAATTTTTTCAGAGCTGAAATGTTGAAGACAGTGTAAACAGAAATATTTTTTGTTCTTGTTTTAAGTCGTTCCGAACATAAATTTATTGAAATCTTTAATCAAAACATAATGATTTTTGGATTCACCATCTTCGTTGATTTCTGAAATCAAGAGTAGCTCCATATGAGCTTCGAACTTTTCTTCTGAAATGTATATTAAAAGGAAAAGGATAATCATTTTCAAATCCAAGAACATTGATATTTATGTTGTTTTGTTTCTCGATTTTATTGATTTGATTTATTGTAACTGGAAATTCAATTCCATTGTAATTCAATTCATCAACCATTTTTTGTCGACTTTTTTGATACGTTCAGGATGCTTGTCTTGCGGATTCAAATGTCTTATATGACACCAACGGAAACACTCATTGTCCTTGTTTTTGAGATTGATTAACCCTTTGGCGCTATTATTCAGTCTACTTGGAAGTTTTATGTAAGATGATCCTGTCAACGGTTTATACACAACGACATTCAAATAATGATTCTCGACTGATTTAATTGTCCACCCGCTACCTTCAGAAGTCCAGACATCAATTGTTTTGAGTATTGTATCTTGTGATGTTTTCAAAGCAATGTGGATTTGTGTTTTATTGATAATTGTTTGTGTTTTACTTCAACTGAAGTGATTGGCTTTTGCTCTTTTTTCTTGAGATCTTCAATGATCTTTATTAATTCAAATTTTGACAAATTTTCAAGATTCATATTTTTCATCTGTCTATATTTATTGGTTAGATAAAAATCACTTTTTTCCGAGATATTTTCAGTTCTTGAATCATCTCATTTGAATTTTTAAGATTTGAAATATTCATATATACTTATTAGTTAGATAAAAATCACTTTTCTTTATAATACTTTTCGTTTTTATTCATTAATTCAAAGTATCCTGAATTGAATATTTTGAATTTTTAATTTACGATATGTAATCAACTTTTTCGTCTTTCTTTTTTTAATTTCTTTTTCTGATATTATTCTGATGTTTCTTACTTTTAATGTGTGTTGTTTTTCCATTTCTTTTGTAATTATAACCATTATTGCAATCTTCACAATACCACTCACCATATAAATGAAAATAACATTTCAATTTTGCTTCTTCATTTGCAATTCTTGAAATATATTGATCTGCAAGACCAGCGTTTTCAAGATGTCTTTTGCTTCTTACATGTGAACTTTTGCATGCAATTCTATAATTGTGACCATCATTACAAATATCACAATACCAATCCTTATTTTTGTAAATATTTTGTGAATTTCTGATCCTCTTTATTCTCTCTTCTTCTGATAAAAGTACTCTATTATTTTTCATTGAAACAACTGTTGCCATTTATATATATTGGTTAGATAATTTATATTTATATGTTTTTCAATTTATTTTGACTTATCTCGACTTATCTCAACTTATCCTCATAATCTAGTATCAATCTTATTATTCTCAACTGATCAGTTAACTGATGTGATAAACACCTTGTTAAACATAACGAAACATATATGATATTTAGTAAAACACTCATTATACATAGTGAAAATTAGGGTCAAAATAACGACTGTAACTGATTAGATGACTGATCATTTATATAATCAATTAGTATATGGACATGAATGATTTAGCGAACAAACTTGGATTACTTTCAACGAAAGACCTTGTTTATGAAATGAGTAAAAAGAGAATGCCGAGGAAGAAACTTGATTTGAATCTTGAAAATGCTAAAAATCTCAAAAGATCAATCAGAGGACATAGAGCTTTCAACAGTAAACAATTCAATAAAGGGATGATTTCTGAATCAGAATTTGATTTAAATCAAAAAGCATTAGACTGCGATAAAATCTTTCTTTCGAATTACATAAGAGATTGCGAGAGTATGATGTTTGATTCTTCTCAAAAACACAATAATAAAACGATTGCTGAAGAAAGAAGAGTTCCTCTCGTATTTAACACTCGAGAGTTTGGTTTAATTATTAAAAGTTTAATGGATATAATTGACAATGGTGTTGGTGAAATTAATTCATCTGTCATTGAAGATTTGTATATATCAATAATCAATAAGTTAAAAGAATCCGGTCATTTCAGTGATAATGATTGCGATCATATGTTTGAATTAATGAAAAATAAAGTAATCAATTCAGAAGAACCAGAGGTGAATGATGATGGTCTTTTAGATTATTTCGATGACAACTTGAAAGAGTCTGATGGAGAGGAGTTGGATCTGGACGGTTGGATTTAATTCTGATTAAAACAAACATTTTATGAACCTATATTTTCAATTAAATTATCTGTTTCTTGTATAATTCCAATGCTTTCATTTGATTTTTTCAAAAGTTCTTTCATTAATTCTCTCATCGTTCTGTTTCGTCGTATAAGTTTCTTATTATGAAGTTTAATTTTCCACATAAAAGTGGTGTATATTTTTATTTTTGAAAAGAATTGAACAATTCATCAGTTGTTTTGATTCAAAGCAACCGATGATTGAATAAACAATCAAAGGTGATATAAATAGATGAAAAATATAAATCTTAAAAATCTTAATAAATCAAAATTGATCTTACTAGTGGTTTACCATTCCACTTGAATCTCCTAATTATATGTTAGATAATATTTATTTGACTAATTTCACATTCTATTATCGTTTTATTATATTGACTGAAAAAATCTCGTTATCGTTTGTATAAGTTTGATGACATCAAATAATCGATCTTTTTGAGATAATTATCAAATTCTTTTGTTTTTGGTTTAGTCTTTTCAGTCTGTTGTTTTTCGGACATCTGAACTATCTTGTCTCCCGCTTTATTTCCGAGATGTTCTCCAGTTTTAGTTGCTGTTATAGTTGCCGCTTTTCAGCTGCTTTCTTTACCATTTCTTTGGTTGTTTCACCCAAGTTTTTCGACATGTCAATTTTCCATCCTTCACCATATACATGTTTTTTGAATTCACGCATATATTATTCGATTATAATATTTGTCTTTTGACATTTATCTTATCTAATATTTGTCTTTTGATATTTATCTTGTTGAATAAAATGTTGATTTTGGGTATTGAATCTTCTTGAATAAAATGTTGATCTTGGGTATTGAATCTTGTTGAATATTTGCCTTTTGATATTTATGTTGTTGATTTTGAGTATTGAATCTGACGTTGATTTTTGACTTTAATTCTGGAAACTTGGATTTTGAATCTTGGTTCTGGAAATCTAATTGAGTAATTTGAGTTTTTGACTTTGAATCTTGACACTTGAATTTGGATCTTGGTTCTAGAAATCTGATTGAGTAATTTGAGTTTTTGACTTTGAATCTTGAAACTTGAATTTGGATCTTGGTTCTAGAAATCTGATTGAGTAATTTGAGTTTTTGACTTTGAATCTTGAAACTTGAATTTGGATCTTGGTTCTAGAAATCTGATTGAGTAATTTGAGTTTTTGATCTTTGAATCTTGAAACTTGAATTTGGATCTTGATTCTGGGATTTGGTTGAAGTAATTTGAGTTTTTGATCTTTGATCTTGAAACTTGGATTTGGATCTTATAGGATACTTTGAATTAATGAATAAAAACGAAAAGTATTATAAAGAAAAGTGATTTTTATCTAACTAATAAGTATATATGAATATTTCAAATCTTAAAAATTCAAATGAGATGATTCAAGAACTGAAAAATATCTCGGAAAAAAGTGATTTTTATCTAACCAATAAATATAGACAGATGAAAAATATGAATCTTGGAAATTTGTCAAAATTTGAATTAATAAAGATCATTGAAGATCTCAAGAAAAAAGAGCAAAAGCCAATCACTTCAGTTGAAGTAAAACCAAAAACAAAAGACGTTCTTATTCCGCCGCCATTGGAATTCAGGAATGATTATAAATTAAGGAGACCAATACCGTTTCCAAGAAAAAGTGTAAAATCTATGGTTCAAGCGTTTGAACAAAAGACAAATGTACCATCACCAATACCTCGCAAATTAATTGATTCAAAACCTGTGTTATCATCAAATCAAAAACCAAAGTTTGTGTCAAAACTCAATATTCAATTAAAAAAACCAAAAGTGGTGAAACAACAAATCGAGGAAGTTATTCCTTCTCCTATCAAAGTCACAAAGCTTGATGCTGAACTAAAAGTGTCTAAACCGAGAGTTATCTCAAAACTCAAAAAACCAAGTGTTTCAAAACCGAAAGCTGTTCCAAAAGCTGTTCCACAAGTTTTAATTGAAGAAAAAGAAACAGGGCTTGAGGGTTATACAAAATCTTTTGAAATAGACATTGTGAATGAAGATGATCCTTTGAAGCAATTAAAATCAACAAGAAAAGAATTGGATAACAAAGTGGAAGATCTCTTGGGTGAAATGAGAGGATTGAAATTTGATGAGGTATTGAAAGTGGAATTTGAGAAGATGTCTATGAATGAGCATCCAATAATCAAATCTGCTTATTTCAGCGGCAAATCACAAACAATTATCAATAAAACACAAATCCACATTGCTTTGAAAACATCACAAGATACAATACTCAAAACAATTGATGTCTGGACTTCTGAAGGTAGCGGGTGGACAATTAAATCAGTCGAGAATCATTATTTGAATGTCGTTGTGTATAAACCGTTGACAGGATCATCTTACATAAAACTTCCAAGTAGACTGAATAATAGCGCCAAAGGGTTAATCAATCTCAAAAACAAGGACAATGAGTGTTTCCGTTGGTGTCATATAAGACATTTGAATCCGCAAGACAAGCATCCTGAACGTATCAAAAAAGTCGACAAAAAATGGTTGATGAATTGAATTACAATGGAATTGAATTTCCAGTTACAATAAATCAAATCAATAAAATCGAGAAACAAAACAACATAAATATCAATGTTCTTGGATTTGAAAATGATTATCCTTTTCCTTTATACATTTCAGAAGAAAAGTTCGAAGCTCATATGGAGCTACTCTTGATTTCAGAAATCAACGAAGATGGTGAATCCAAAAATCATTATGTTTTGATTAAAGATTTCAATAAATTTATGTTCGGAACGACTTAAAACAAGAACAAAAAATATTTCTGTTTACACTGTCTTCAACATTTCAGCCCTGAAAAAATTCTGACTGATCATAAAGAAAATTGTGTCATCATCAATGGAAAACAAGCTGTAAAAATGCCAAAAAAAGACAATAACATTTTGAAATTCGAGAACTTTCATAAAGGGATTGCTCTTCCATTCGTGATATATGCTGATTTTGAAGCAATAAAAGAAAAGATTCATGGATGTAAACCGACTGGTGATGATTCATATACTGAGGTTTATCAGAATCATGTTGATTGCGGTTTCGGTTACAAAGTCGTATGTCGATACAATAACAGCTTTAGCAAAGAAGTGTAATATTACAGAGGAAAGAATGCAGTTGAGAAATTCGTGAAGAAGATGTTGAAAGAAGTCAATAATTGTAAACGACTATTGAAAAAAATTTATAATGATAAACTCGAGACAGTCGTATGTAATGACACCAAAACGATTTGTTATATTTGCAAGAATGTGATTATGGAACCAACAATGGTGATTGATCGAGATCAATTCACAAGAAATATTCTCGGTACAACTCATTTTAAATGTGCCCTAAAAAATAAAATGTCTCCTGATTATTTGAAGATACCGATTATATTTCATAATCTTCGTGGTTATAAATCTCATTTTTTGATGCAAAACATTGGAGATTTTGTGAAAAATAATAAAATGAAAGATAAAAAAGGAAAAGAATATGAGATGAGTATTAATGTAATACCAAACAATTTTGAGAAGTATATGGCGTTCATGATTGGTAATCATATGGTTTTCATTGACAGTTTTCAATTTATGAGTTCTAGTTTGGATAAGCTAGTCGGTAATCTGTCTGATGATGCTTTCAAATATACCCGAGAAGAATTTGAGAATGAGAAATTCAGTCTAATGAAGAAAAAAGGTGTTTATCCTTATGATTATATGGACTCTTTCAAAAAATTCAAAAATAAAAAGTTGCCAACGAAAGAGGAGTTTTACAGTATCTTGAATGATGAATCAATATCTGATGATGACTACAAGCATGCTCAAAAAGTCTGGGAAACATTTAATCTCAAAAATATGGGTGAGTATCACGATCTTTATCTGAAATCCGACGTGCTTTTACTTGCTGACGTGTTTGAAAATTTCAGAGAGACATGTTTACAGTACTATAAACTTGATCCAGCTCAATATTTCACTTCTCCGGGGTTATCATGGGAATCTATGTTGAAGATGACAGACATAAAACTTGAATTGATGACTGATGTCGATATGTATCAGTTTATTGAGAAGGGTTTGAGAGGTGGTATATCTTACATTGCCAACAGATATGGTAAAGCAAATAACAAATACATGAAAAATCATGATGAAAAAGAACCCTCGAAGTATATTATGTATCTTGATGCAAACAACCTTTATGGTTGGGCCATGAGTCAATATCTTCCAACTGGTGGATTTAAGTGGTTATCTCAAAACAAAATCGAGAAACTGAAACTCAAAAAATACAAAGAAGATTCCAAACAAGGTTTAATCCTGGAGGTTGACCTTGAATATCCAAAAGAATTGCATGATTTGCATAATAACTACCCTTGTGCACCTGAAAAAGTGAAAGTGACTAAGGATATGTTATCTAACTATTATAGGAAGATTGCAGAAAAACACAATATTTCAACAGGATTGGTTTATAAACTGATTCCAACTCTTTCTGACAAACACAAATATGTACTTCATTATCGTAACCTTCAATTGTATTTGAGTTTGGGATTGAAACTGAAGAAAATTCATCGAGTTCTGAAGTTCAATCAATCACCTTGGTTAAAAGAATACATTGATTTCAATACTGAGAAGCGTAAAAATGCTAAAAATGCATTTGAAAAAGATTTCTTCAAATTAATGAATAACTCCGTCTTTGGTAAAACAATGGAAAACTTGAGAAAGCGGGTTGATATCAAACTTATAACCAACAAAAAATCACTGAAAAAACTTGTTTGCAAACCTTCTTATGTGAGTAGTAAAATTTTCAATGAAGATTTGGTTGCTGTACAGCGGATAAAAGAAACACTTACTCTAAACAGACCTGCTTATGTCGGTATGTGTATTCTAGATTTAAGCAAAACTTTAATGTATGATTTTCATTACAATTACATTAAAAAGAAATTCGATAAAGCGAAACTTTTATTCACTGATACTGATTCTTTGACTTATGAGATAGAAACTGATGATGTTTACAAAGACTTTTGGGTTGATAAAGATAAATTCGACAATTCTAACTATTTGGAGAATTCTCCATTCTTTGATAAGTTAAATAAAAAGGTTATCGGATGCTTCAAAGATGAGGCAGCCGGTATTCCGGTGGTTGAGTTTGTTGGTTTGAGGTCGAAAATGTATTCGTATCTGAAGGATTCTGGAAAAGAGGAAAGAACTGCTAAAGGAATAAAGAAAGCTGTCATAAGAAAAGAATTGGTGCATGAAAACTACAAAAGCACCTTGTTTGAAGGAAAACAAATGTTTCATAAGTGAACACCATCAAATCGGAAGCTATGAAATCAATAAAGTTTCACTATCCTGTTTTGATGACAAGAGATACCTGCTAAATGATGGAATTAGTTCTTTCGCTTATGGGCATCTAGCAATTGGCTCTCTCAATAATAGGTTAGATTAAAATGACTGTTTTGAGAAGTTGTTTGTATATTCACAGTAAGTCGTTTATGTTTAATTAATTTTGTTATTTTTCATACTATTTGACAAAGAAAATATTCGTACACTTTTTATAAGCAGTTCTCTCTTACATCAATTTCAGTCTTTGACTTTGAATCTTGAAACTTGGATTTTGAATTTTGGTTCTGGAAATCTGATTGAGTAATTTGAGTTTTTGACTTTGAATCTTGAAACTTGAATTTGGATCTTGGTTCTAGAAATCTGATTGAGTAATTTGAGTTTTTGACTTTGAATCTTGAAACTTGAATTTGGATCTTGATTCTGGGATTTGGTTGAAGTAATTTGAGTTTTTGATCTTTGATCTTGAAACTTGGATTCGGATCTTATATATTGAACTGAGAAAATAAAAGTATATAATTTACATTAAAATTAAAAATCAAGTGAAATCATAAAAAGTAAAACACAAGACGTATAAGTAGTATAAGTGATTGAGGTTATGAGACTATTTTCATGAAAATGTCTTCGTAACCTCAAACACTATACTACTAAAAGAGATGTCAGACTGAATGCACCCGACATCACATAATGTTGATCTCTTTCCCTGGGCAAGTCGGAAAAAATGAACAAAAATCTCGCTAAATTGTTATTAACAACATAACGGCCTTGAACAAGTATCCGACATTAAATAGTATGAACAGCTAGTATTGTAACAAGTAGCAGAAGACTTCTTATCGTAAAAAATTAAACAATGGCTAGCATAAATAAAAGTGTCACGGCTCATAACTTGTAACTTTCGCTGCCTCTGAAATATACTTTGCCAGACTGCCTAAAAATGTACGGACATTTTTGTTTACAATGCGTCCATTAACAAAGCAGCGTTCAACAGCATAACCAATATTCAACACCAGTTTAAGTACTATTTCAAAACCGAGTGTGAGGGTTTCATCAGGTTTCCAAACACGAGAAAACATTTGAAACCACGAGGCCGCAGGCCGAGTGGTTTTATTGTTTTCGAGTGTTTGGAAACCTGATGAAACCCGAAGCACGAGTTTTTGAAATTAGAAAATTAGAAGCAGTTATCATTTTAATGAGTTTACTCGATCCAAATATTCTATTTGTGGATCGTAATCAACGCTTTGAGGCGTTGATTGAGATCCCGTCGCCGACGTGCTAGTGTGTGTAATTATTTTTGCATTTAATGTAACGTTTTTCAGTCTTGTTGTTTGTCAGTTCGGAGCATACACGTTGCTTCACAAGCCAAATGGCAGAAATGTCAGAGTACAGATTTAGACCTGCCAAAACTTTTGAACAAGAAGAAAAGTGTGGGGCCAGCGCTACTCCGAAGTCTACCCAATATAAAAACAAATGAGCGGTTGGAATTTTTGAAGAATGGCAAAAAGTCCGAGTTCCTAAAGTAACAACGTTGGAACCAGGCGGTCTATTTAAAAATTATGATCTGCGCAAAGTTCAGTCCTTGGTTCAATAGATAAATTTATAATATATGGTCCTCTCCTAAATAACCTTTTAAATATGAAACAAATACAGATATATAAAAGTTGTAGTAATTCCTGCTGCAAAAAAGGTATATGCTTTGTTGTGACTTCCAAGAGGAAAATTAGACATGGTTAATAGAGGAAAATGGTTAAGAAGCCCGGCAAGCATCAAAGGAGCAAACAAAGGAGCCAAGGATTTGGTTGGAAGGTCCATGACCATGTAAATCTTTTGTTCTGTGCTCATACACTGTGCATGAGTAATGTAACTGCAATGTTTTTATAGGTTAGTTACATTATCACATACGGGGCAAAATTACTGAACGCTGATTGGTTGAGACAGAGGGCATTTTTTCTTAATCACGAGGGCACTTTTTGGTAATCAAGAGGGCATGATTACTTGATCCTGATTGGCTGAGCGCGCGTCGTCTGCACTGAGTTGGTTTCCCGCTTGAAACGAGTTTGAAAAAAGTTCAGAAACGCAGTGCATCCGAGTTTGATAGAGTTTGATATAAATGCGTTTGATAATTTCATCAAATATGAAAGAAAATCGGTAGGCAGAAATGAGTGGTGCCTTGGTGGAATAGAGAGAGGACTGTTCAATCCAAATTCGTTTGTCACAGCCCGAAAAAACTTCTGGACGATTGGCGCTGCACGGAGAATAGAAATTCATGGCGGCTGAGATCACTGAATCGACACTGAAAGATAACATTTCTTCGTTTTGCTTGCTTCGCCTTATTAGAAACAGAGCCTGGAAACGGCATAAATTTAGTTGGTACTTACAGTTTTCGCTGTGGAAAGGAGAATGTCAGGTTCAAGAAGTTATTAAAGCTCGTTCGGACACTTTGTTTATGACTTTCATCGATGCAGCATTTCTGCGCGGTCGGACACCTCGTAAACAAAGGTAAATAAAATTTAAACTGCATTCAGTTTTATCTGTGAAGGAACTATTATGAGTGAATTGCACATGCTGTGTTATGCTTACTTTTACTGTTTCTCGACATAAGTTGATTTTTTATGTGGTCATTTTGCTACGAGCAAATACCCTTGCCAACCGGTTTACGCCATGGCGGACCTCGTTTAAGTTTTCTTTTGTACACAATTTTGCCCTTTATGTGATAAACACGTAATCGCAATGTGCCCTCGTGCAATTAAGGATTAATTTCACTTGCATTTTCAAAGTTTTCCAAATTGCCCTCGTCGCTTCGCGACTCGGGCAATTTTGTGAAAACTTTGAAAATGCGCGTGAAATTAATCCTTAATTGCCCTCGGGCCCATGCGATTACATATACTAAACACACGTAAAAAACGCGAATCGCACTGACCGCGAATCGCGCCGACTGCGAATCGCGCTGATCGCGAGTAGGCATAGATAAATTTATAATATATGGTCCTCTCCTAAATAACCTTTTAAATATGAAACAAATACAGATATATAAAAGTTGTAGTAATTCCTGCTGCAAAAAAAGGTATATGCTTTGTTGTGACTTCCAAGAGGAAAATTAGACATGGTTAATAGAGGAAAATGGTTAAGAAGCCCGGCAAGCATCAAAGGAGCAAACAAAGGAGCCAAGGATTTGGTTGGAAGGTCCATGACCATGTAAATCTTTTGTTCTGTGCTCATACACTGTGCATGAGTAATGTAACTGCAATGTTTTTATTGGTTAGTTACATAAACACACGTAAAAAACGCGAATCGCGCCGACCACGAATCGCGGTGACCGCGAATCGCATTGATCGCGAATCGCGCTGACCGCGAAAGAAAGAGCATCCAAACATTAGTAAGTTTACCAAATTTGAGAGTTATTGGCTTAATGTAGTATGGATTGGAGGGACGCTCGCTCATTGTGGTATTTCTGGAAAAAAAATACATTGCATGACATAGTTGCAAACACATATCATTCTTATCAATCACGTGATCACGTTTTTACTTTTTAAGCAATGACGTCATCTTATGACGTCATCGGTTAATGCTGTAAAGCGGAAAAGCGATGGAATTTATGGGGTGATGTGCGATTACTCCCTGAATTGAACCGAAGAGCACTGGGAACTAGGTGCATGGTTTGTGTTCTTTTTAAGCGATGACGTCGTCGTGCGAGTGGACGGGATCTGTTGTCTGTTGCGATCGACCGATCTGTAGAACCGAATAGAAATCACTGCATAGAACTCCCGGGAATTTAGAAAGGGCCGATTCTAAGTATAAACGAAAGAAACAAATTATATTTGATGTTTTATTAGATTTAGTAAACAGAAATCTTTACATTTTTTAAAAGAAAAGGGCTAAACATTTTCAAGACAGCGTTTGACCTTGTATCGTATGTCGTCAGTATCGGATCTCGCGCTACAAGATAACGCAACTTTTGTCAAACAATCATTCAACACAGAAGTTGTTCAGGAATAAACGTCAGTAGAAAAATAAATCAAGCTTAACTCAACAAGAAAACACCGCGTAGAACTCAAAGCAAAATACTCCCGGGCAGTTAGAAAGGACTAATTCTAAGTATAAACGAAAGAGACAAATTATATTTGATGTGTTTTATTGCCAACGAGTCAGGCCTTCTGGAAGACCAGAAGGCCTGACGAGGCGGCAGATTATAGAGCCGTGAGAAGATTTGTATGTGCGGAAAAAATCTCACAAACGCTCCAAAATGTAGAAATGTAAGTAATGTAATGTAATGTAATGTAATGTAATGTAAGGTAAGGTAAGGTAATGTAATGTAAGGTAGATCGTGACGACACAATGTCTGATGTTTTTAGCCAATCTGTTGAGCAGAAACTGTTCAGCACGTGCACAATTTGTCATAGTTGTGGCCAATCAGCGCGCTACTTATTTGTTCAGCACGTGCACGATGCATGATTCATGGCGTCGATACGTGATCCGCAAACTCACATGTGTGAGAAGCTAAACAACGGCCTGCTTTTAGCGGCGGGGCTAAAGTACAGGTCACAGGTCACAGGTTACAGGTCACAGGTTACAGGTCACAGGTCACAGGTCACAGGTCACAGGTTACAGGTCACAGGTCACAGGTCAAAAAAATAACATTTGAAGGGTATGTTCTGAAGCCCAAAATGATAAACAAAACTTGTCAGTTACGGTTAGCTTTTACCCCTGTTTGCTTGCCGTTAGTTTTTACTCTGGTTTGCTTGCGGTTAGCTTTCACTTTGGTTTGCTTGCGGTTAGCTTTTAGTTGCTGGTTAGGGCAGTACTCTATAAACGAAACAAAAGACAAATATATAGAGTACTGCCCTAACCAACAAATAAAAGCTAACCGCAAGCCAACCGGAGTGAAAGCTAACCGCAAGCACTGAACCAGAGTAAAAGCTAACCGCAAGCAAACCGGAGTAAAAGCTTATTACAAGCAACCTGAATTAAAGCTAACCGCAAGCATCCAGAGTAAAAGATAACTGCAAGCCAACAGGGGTAAAAGCTAACCGTAACAAGTTTTGTTCATCATTTTGGGCCTCAGTACATGCCCTCCAAATGTTTCATTTTTTTTGACCTGTGACCTGTAACCTGTGACCTGTGACCTGTAACCTGTGACCTGTACTTTAGCCCCGCCGTGCTTTTAGCCATGCATGGCGGGTGCCAAGAATCGCCTGCGTAAGGCCTAGACTGTAACCAGAGGCTCTTCCGAAAAGATTTATTCAAGAAAATCTGCCCAGAATCAATGGCGAAACAAAGAAGATGACCTCGGATACAGGCAAAGTGAAAACTGCTCACGTTTGTTGCAGTATTGAGCTGAGTGACACTGAATCGCTGCAGAATTATTTCCCTTCGCATTGCCAGTAGATTCTTCCAGTACCAAGTAAGCTTTATTGAGATTATTTGAAATTTTTATTTCGATGAAAAGTGCGTTCTTTCGGACTGAAAAAAGATCGAACTGAAAGCATTTAGAATCTGTACGTGACCGCTTATCGAAACAATCTCCGCAGGAATTCCAAACCGCGGGATGGAAATCGCCACGAAATGTTCATTGCTCTAGTTCTACATCTTGTATTTTAAGAGCACTAAGTACTGTATATATATACTCTGTATATGTGCTTCTAAAAGCAAATAAAAAGGAAATTTATTTTATGGAGTTGTTTCAAATGACGACCAATGACGCGTATGGCGACAGGAGCTTGTAATTGTAATTGTAGCTCGCGCCCCATGCCACGACGCGAGGTCATAATTTCAAAATAAAGTATTTCTTAGCTGGATGACCTCGAAAGTAAACATTTTATACCTGTTTCTACCGGTATATTTTATTTTAGGCCGCGAATGCCCTAAATCTTTTTGATTTTCGAACGATTTTCTTCATTGCCAGAATCAAAACAGTAACAAACACTCGCAGTCGACAGAGAGTCTTTAATATTAAATTTAGTAATCAATTAGTCTTGTGAAGCGGGTAGGGGGTTGGGTAAAATGCAGCCTTTATTTGTGTTACTATATATGAAGTAAACAAAGGCTATATATTTTCCGAGTTTCAGTGGCTCACAGCCACTTTGATTTAAGGTCTATTGGACTTAAAAACAGCTGACACCTTTCCAAAATAGCGGCATAGAACTGCAATGGCTTGCAACCCTCAAATTACATGGATTTCACAAGGTTTCTCACTACTTGAGTATCATTTTAGAACTCCTTCATTAGGCCTTCACCAAATCGCATCAGTTTATTCCACAAACATTCCGCAACGAATACATGCAATGTACATTGATCACACCCACATCATAAAGTGTACTTTTAGTCAAACATTTACAATAAATTTATTATCCTCACAACCCTTCTCTCTTGTTGTACTCGTTGGCACTTCTACCGATAGGTACCACTAGTTAGATTTAGTAAACAGAAATCTTTAATTTTTTTTTAAAACAAAAGGGCTTGACCTTGTATCGTATGTTGTCAGTATCGGTTGTCTCCCTGCAAGATAACGCAACTTTTGTCGAACAATCATTCAACACAGAAGTTGTCAGCTACTTTTATTTATTTTTTTTTCATTTTCCGTCAAATTTGTTGAAAATTCTTAAGACCCCATGTGAAACATCATCGCTTCTGCATGCATTGCGTGCCGTTTATTTCCATCGCGTGCAATTAATTAGCGCCTAAATATCGCGATTATTGTAATTTTGTGATGACATCACAAAGCGGCTATCGAAGAGGTGAAGGGTAAGATATGTGTCAAAGGTACCCAAGAAGAGCGGAGTGTGTCAACACTTTTGTCGCTAATTGTAGTTCTGTGAACACAATTAAATGCTCGAAAACCTGCTCAAACCTCCAAAGTTGCGTTTCCGAAAATGTTTTTCGAATATTATACAGCTGTTTTGTGTGAAACTCCTTCTACATGAATTTCAAGGTTCTGCTATATGTTTGCACTGATTTTTGCTGCTGTGCTGTGCTGTGAATTGGAGAATTGACGTTGGGATTATAAGCTACTCCGTGACTTATCTCTGGCAAAGCAGACGAACAGTTTTGTTTACACAATTACAAATTCGTAATGAGCATGTGTATCATTTGCTTCAAGAATTCACACCTGGGGTCCAGTTAAACGCCAAATATCATTAAAAACATTTCTCTTCAGTAAAATTGAATTTCATATTATTATTACCAAATAATAGATGAACATTTTCCCAAAGTTTCACAGCCATTGCAATAAAGCATAAAAAGTTAAAACACAAAGTTTGTCATCGACAAGTGCGTCTGCAATAACTACGGAGTCACCTTAAACGTAACACCAAAATACATCTCTGTTAAGTCGGTTAACAGAAGACTGTGTTCAAATACTGTAGTGCATTCTGTGCTGCTTTCTCGTGTGCAAACGTTTTTGTGGGTCCCATTCCACTGCACACTATAGGTGGTTTGGTGTCAAGCCTCACTAAACACATATAGTTGCCACTGTAACCTTTTTCAGACAGATCATGATATGTAATGGTAAAGCCTGATATTTTGCCTCTGTCTGTAAGTGACAAGCGAAATTCCTCACTGAAACCATCTTTGATAGCAAGAGGTAGAGTCCCGTGGGATGATTCCTCAGAAATCTGTTCATCCTCAGATTCCATTTCATCATAGAATGTACTTGACAGAAAGGGAACTGGTGATAAAGTCAGATGGCTGGTAGACGGGCCTGTGTCTGATTGAGGGCTTAAGTCAGGCCAAGACTTCTTAGGAAAATTCCTAAATGGGCTTCCTGACAACAAGCCTGTGTTATAATTATGTGGAGATGAATTCTAAGAGAAAAACATTCAAATAAATACTTGTATCTTATTTCTAAGAAATCCTTTGTATTTTTCAACAAAACAATTTGCTATATATTCAATTTATCATGCACGTCCACCCTTCAATCTTCAATGGAAACTCACCCACGTCTCTGAAAAAACAGTAACCATGGTGGAGCACCCGGGTAGAGCAACAACGTTCAATTGTTAAAGTACACTGATACCAGTTGTTTATAACTACAGCTGATTTAAAATAATAGGTTGCTTGACTTCTGCATCAATCAGTCCATTGTGTTCCTCCACCTGAAACAATGTTGGATTTGCTATCTGCAAGGCTTGCTTTGTTTCTCTACAACATTGAAAAGGGGGAAGGGGAGGGGGCGGGGTGGCACTCATTTTAGCCAAGTGCCTCAACTACTTTTACAGGTTGCCCATTGTAGTTCCACTCCCCAGAAGTGCAAAAGGGTTCCAGCAAACTGATAGGTCAACCTGACAAAATATTAGGAAGAAATAACCTGCAATGTTCAAGCATTCCACTCAGAGAGTGGCGGCAAAAACACTGTCAGTGCCTACTAGTCGCTTCACGCTACAGAAACCAGAGTTACGAGCCAGCAGTTATGGACCAGTGCATTTGTGCTATTAATTAGCTTACAATTGAGGTTGAAAGGGGAAAAAGTTGATAAATACTAGGCACGCAGTGCGTGCAAGAGTTATTTTTCTGAGAAACGTTTTCAGGCTGTTGGATATTTGATTTTGAGTAGTGGGAGAGAATTACTAGCTCATGTTTAAGAGGGTACGTCAGAACTCTTTCAACAAAGATTTGTTTCGTTCAAAAGGTAAATTCTCATGCAACTGAAAACAAACACTGATTCAATTATTAAATTCTCACGGAATGACAAGTTCTTGGTCTCTTGCCGCTATCCACGATTGTGGTTGATTTAATTTTTACAGCAAAACTATTCCAAATAAACACAACATCACACACGTCATTTGAAGAAAAAAAATCAACGAGATTTATTAAATGTGTGAAACATCAACACTTATGATCAAGAAGCCAAAACGACTAATTAAATTAATTGTGGTTTTCAGTGGGCGCCACAGAGTCTCCAACAATAATTGGGAAGTTTCCATGTCACAAACTCTAAAAAATTCCTGGGCAAACATGTATGGTTTGTGATCTCTTCTTTTTTGTGAAAAATTCATCAATGCAAAAGGTTGACACCTGGCAACCTGGAAGAAGCAACAATGTAATTTTTACTCTATTCGAAACCGTGATAAACACGTATTTTTGTGGGTGTTCCCAAAGCGCCATATTGAAACAATTATTTACTCAGAAGCGTACTTTTGTTTGTTTGTTTGTTTCTGAAAAAAACACTGTAACATGATACTTCTGTTTTTCTCACGTAACAAGCCGTTTCTTTAAAAGTAACAAACGAATCAAAACTAAAACCATCTCTTTGGAAGGTTTTCAAAGTTCATTACAGCTAGAGGATTGCTCCCTATTACTTAGGAAATTTGCGCCAAATTTTTGCATATTTAATTATGAAACTGAAAGATAAGAACTAACTTAATTAACAACATTGGGAAAGTTTCCTTGGGCTCTTTTCTTTTTTAGTGAAATTAATCCTGGCGTAAACCGGGAGCTTGCAATAACATATGTCTACTCCATTCGAAACCTGATGACAAATGCATTCATACTATCGTCAGCACCATTTGAAAACTGGACAGTCCTATCATTCACAACTAGCCGTAATCAAAACATAATCGTATCCGACTTAGAAATCACTGCAGCTAAGCAATCCTGCTCCCAAAGCCTTACCAAGCGGTACGTGCCAGCATGACGAATAAATGACTTATTAATGACTTAAAACTACCTAAACTGAACCCGGAAATGCCGAAATAAAGTCAAAAGTGAATACCTCCTCCTGTTTTACAATTGCTTATGAAATTTTGGCTATTGAATTATTGAGTCTTAGAAACCAGAAAACTTGGTTGCAGCGACAAAAATTGTCCTGTCTTCAAGCTGCAGCTGCTTAAAAGTACAAGATTACGCTGCTTATCGTTACTTAAGGTACTATAAAGTTGGGACTAGCTTTTTCCTTGTATATTTACAGACACAAGAGTGTAGGCACAAGAGTCACTCATCTCTCATTTCTAATTGAAACTTTTTTTCGGTGGAAAACAAAAGTATCAAGTGCAACAACTCTATAACTCAAAACGAAAATATCAGTTTACGGCCAACGCAACATCACTCGTCTATATATTCGTAAACCGCAGAGCCATTATGTTGGTATATGCAAAACACCTCTTTCGGTTTCAAAGCTATATACTAAGTCCTCGGCGTAACCTACATAAAATACACCACGTAAAAGGCGAAATTACATTAACAAATAAATACGTTCTCCTATTCTAAATAAAAACAAAGATGGCCGTTCGCAAAGCAGGAGCAAATTTTCTTCCAAACAATGCATCAATAGGAATGGCAATTCGATTGGTTCTTGATAGTAGCACTATTCTGATTGGTGTGACACATCCATGACTTACCAATTCACTCACTCACCCACTCACTCACTGACTCACCACAAGGTCCAACATGATGACTAAGAGGCATTTTTTTACAAAAAAAAAGAACTCAAAAAGAAAAAAAACAACATAAAAAACACAGAGAATAATCATGTACATACAAGCAAGGGAAAAGATACCTAGTGACTTATATGATGAGCTTGTACTCACTTTTGTGGCTGCTCTGATCATGCTTAAAAGATTCTCCGCAGCAAGTTTTTTGGCTGTTTTTTTGTTTCTTCCTTGTCCCTGTGAAATCCAAGATTCAACCTAAACCAATAGCATAATAAAATTATTGAAAATGAGAACATATTTTAGACAACAAAAACACGTTATAGATGGGGTGGCAAATGGAGTTCTTTCTGAGATGTCTTCTTGAAGTCTCAATTTCTTTTTCAAGACTAAGAAAGTCCCAAGCTCGCGGAAAAGTTTTAAGTCTCACCGTCTTGCAAAGTCTCGAGTTTGATAGAGCCCCGGTTCATCAACAACACAAACTGAGAATAAAGTCCCTATAAAGCCCCCCCCCCCCCAAGCACAATCTGGGACTAGTGACGTCAAACCAGGATATTGGTGATACCGGTAGTTCTGTAGGCTACTGAAAAATCTTCAAGTTTACTAGTGGCTTTCTTTGCAATTCTCTCGTGAAGGAGAAAGAAAAGAAACCCTTTGCCCCTGACCCTTCAATTCAAGATCATATGGCATGTCACTACAGGCAGTTGCCTCCTGGTACTTGAATCTTTAAGGTGGCTTGATCCAGTAGAGATCGGAACGAATATCACGTGATAATGACGTCACAATTGTTTTAGCTCTGAATAGAATTTTAGCCCATATCTACATTTTCCTGGGAAATGCTTTACGCTATTTATACCTTGGGTGTTTGCCTTCTGCTGGGCAGAGTTTCATGAAAATCGATAAGAGGAATTTTGAAATTCTACAGAAAGGGAATAATTTATGCTTAAAATAAGCCAAGACTTAATATAAACAAATTTGCTACTTCTTGCATGTTAACTGAACATTTTTACCACTCAATCTTTGAACAAATGCCCTGTATACTTTATCCAAAGTGCTAGACGCAAGTGGGAGCGATTTCAAAAACGTAAAAATATGAGTCAGTGCAGGGTAAAACTCAACGTTGAGCTCTGTCACAATTTCTAAGGCTACTGTCATAAAAACAGTGATTTTCTCAAAATTCGCAAAAATTATTAAAATTATTAAATTATTAAAATTTTTTCAGGGTTACAAGTGATAAGTGCACTTAACACAATCCCTGAATTTTGTGTGCCTTACTGCTCAATTTTGATTCAAAATAAATTCAATGTTCTGGCATAGGGTTTTACTCAGTAGACTTTTACAAATGAGCTGGTTGAAGTTATAGAGGGTACAGCTACAAAGAAAATAACCTGAATGGGTAGAACTCACTTTGAGTTAACTAGTGGGAGTTCAGTTAGCTGGCCTGTTTTTTTTTTCCTTCCCTTCTGTATCACGAATAAAAAAGGCAGTTGAACCAACTAGCAAGTATTCATATCTAACATTAAGTATCAAAACCAGAGATTAAAAGGGAAGAAAACATTAATATTATTATGGCAGATCCACAAGTGCTTTAAGGTGGGATCGGGAAGGAGCAAGATATGAGAAAACAAGAAAGGACCTTGCATTCATAAATGAAGGTCTTCATATGTGATTCTCCTGATTCACGAAGTAAGCCATATGTTGGTGGGGTCCAATTGTTCCTAATACACATTTCCTGTAAGGTGCCAACTGGATTTAAAATGTCTGAATTTTGAGGATCCTGTATACTTCTACCAGCTGGACTGAAAGGAACTGTTGTTGGACTTGCAGCTTGTGATGACAATGTCTGGTTTGGTGACACCTACAAGAAAACAAATAAACTTATGTTTTATATAATGTTTTAAGGGTTCTATTTGTCAGTGCAGCAGGTAAGAGACTTGGTACCAGCAGCTTGCATCTATTTTAAAACTGCTACAAATGATACTACAGTTGTTCCAGCTCAGACAGTTATGAGTGGTGTTAAAGAATTCTAATTTTACTATAAGTACTAGTAGTAATCAGAGATTAGGGGAGTGCGTTCGATTGAAGATGGGTAGTCAGTCAGTGGCAAAAGAGCACGATCGTCGGCATACTATGCTTTTCAATATGCCTCAAATGGAGCGAAGAGAGGAATCTCATCAAGCATCGTTTTGGAGGACAGATTGCGTGACAAGCCAAAAGAACATCTGTCTGCAAAATAAATTGAAATTATTTTGTTTGTTTTTTTTTCCGACGGGGTTTACCTGCGAAAGAAATTGTGACACTGCAGGAGTTCTTGGTTTGTTAAAGCAGAATTTTTGTTTTCGTGCAAGCTATGCTATCGTAATTTGGATGTTACAGAAAAAACCATTCAAATGATGTATCAGTAAATGATTAATGACCGGTCGGAAACATGATTAATCAACGCACAAGTCATGGGGGTCAAAAAGAACCTCAAATAATGAACAGAACGGCAAATTCTCATTGATATCAGAATAAATAAATGTAAAACAAAGTGAAGTCGCTCCTGACACCTCATGGGACATTCACAAAGCAGAAACGTACAAAGTCATAAATGCATGGGCGATAAGCGTTCATTACTCTTACACTGTAATTCGTATAGAAGTAGAATTATCATGTGTAGTGTTGAGGCTCATTGATTATGTATGAGTCGATGATATATATAATGTATTCAAGGAGTGTGTGAAGTGGATCTGCATGTGTGTAACGAACGTACATTAAAAAGTGTGATTTTGCTCATAGCATGGTTGGCGGTTCTACATTGGCGACGAGGTAAATTTTGGAAGTTTTCGTCGAGGATTTCGTCGAGGTTTCCGATAGTAATTGGTCTCAGTGATGAAGGGAGGCGGGACAGAAAACTCAAACGGTTCGAGCACTTCTGGAAGCGCGGGAAGCACTTCGGTCGTTTTAGATGTCGGTTGTTTGGAGCCGTTTAATCCAAAGGTAGAACCACAGAATTTAAATCAACGATGGAAAAGATGGAAGAGAGCGTTCAATTTATACGTAACGGGAAAGGAGTTTTGGACGATGCACAGAAAAGAGCTCTATTTCTACATGTTGCCGGAATGGACGTGCAGTCCTGAAATTTACTTCACTTTGGCTGGTGAAGATGCTAGCGGCTTTGCAGCGACAGTTAAAGTACTTGATGATTATTTTGCACCGAAGACAAACGTTCCGTTTGAAAGACATTTATTTAGACAAATTGCGCAGGAAAGCGGAGAAACAGTCGATCAGTTTGTCTGTAGGCTTCGTCAACGGGCGATTAGTTGTGAGTTTGGCGCTGGCGAGGACGATTACATCCGTGATCAAGTTATTGACAAGTGTTATTCGAACCACTTGCGTCGAAAGTTCCTGGAAAAGGAGGGAGCACTAACATTAGATGATTTGTTAAGGATTGCAAGGTCGCAAGAAGCGGTCGATCGACAGTTGAAACAGATCAGTGCGGACCAAATGAACAATCAAGCGAATGACCAAGGAAACAATCAAAAGAATGACCCAGTAAATGCAGTGGGTGGCAAGTCGGATGGTCGGAAAGCAAAGATTTGTTTTGGTTGTGGTCAAGAAGGACATTTCAGTAGAGACAAGAAGTGCCCGGCTCGTGGACGAGCTTGTAGAAGTAAATGCCCCCAGGTTCAACAACGCAGTGGTGGCAAATTAGGATCCAGGGCAAAGGTTCCGGACAAGAAGGGTGCCACTGGTGGAGGCAGGAGGGGTGGTGGTAACAGAGGTGGCGGTGGAGGCAGACGTGAACGTGGAGCGACACGAGAGACAAACCTTGTGGCTGGTGGAAATCAAGGTGGAGAACCTCCCGGATTTGTTCAACATAGCCCCGAGTTTGCATTTTCAGTGGAACAGTCTTCTGGCCATGGGACACTAAGTGGTGGCTTGGTTACCCTAGTTGTCGGAGGCGTGGACGTGCCTGTTGTTCTTATTGATTCTGGAGCTACTTGTAACGTGATGGGCCAGCAGACCTGGGATTTGTTGAAACTGAAAGGAATTAAATGCGAGTCTCGCAAGGCAGCCAAAGAACTGTTTGCTTATGGTAGTATGGAACCGTTACCAACTCTTGGAACTTTTACTGCAGATGTGATGTTGGCTGGAAGTAACGTTCGTTGCGGGGCTGACTTCGTGGTAGTCAAGGGAAACGGTTGAACGCTACTGGGTCGTGAAACTGCTGAGGTACTAAGTTTTTTTTTTTTTTATCAGCAAATTGTCAGAGATGTGTCGAGAGGTTGCACCGGAGTTGCGAACATTGCAGATGATCTCATTATTCATGGCAAGGATGTAGTCGAACATGACCGTTGTCTTTTTGCAGTGTTGGATAGACTGAGTGAAGTGGGGTTGACGGTGAATAGAGAGAAGTGCCAGTTTCGATTGTCAAAGCTCACGTTCTTTGGTCATGAACTGACCAGCGATGGCATAAACCCAAGTGAAGAGAAAGTTGCTGCCATTAGAGATGCACGGCCTCCTAAAGACGCAACTGAAGTACGGTCTTTCATGGGTTTGGTCCAGTACTCAGCGAAGTTCATGCCAGATGTAGCATCTGTTGCCAAACCTATTCAAGAGTTGACTAGACAGGGCGTAGCCTTTAACTGGGGTGAGGAGCAGCAAATGGCTTTCCAGGAGCTGAAGCGTTTAATCTCTCGATCAGAGACACTGGCCTACTTCAGAACCGATTGTGGGACCAGAATTGTTGCAGACGCGTCACCCGTGGGTTTAGGAGCCGTTCTAACCCAGCAGCATGGAGAGACGTGGAGAGTTGTCTCGTATGCGTCGAGGAGTTTGACTGACGTGGAGAGATGCTACAGTCAGACAGAGAAAGAGGCATTGGCTCTGGTCTGGGCGTGCGAGCGTTTTAACATGTATGTAGCTGGGCTAAGTTTTGAGCTTGAAACGGATCACAAGCCCTTGGAACACATCTATTTGCGCACACCAAAGCCCTGTGCCCGAATTGAGAGATGGGTTTTGCGGCTACAAGGCTTCAATTTTAAAGTGGTGTACCGACCTGGCAAGACGAACATTGCTGATGCCCTTTCCCGCTTAAACTCTGTAGAGCAGGTGGATCATGGAGAGGAGTATGACTTTGTCAGGGCCGTCGTGGAGAGCTGTGTGCCTGTAGCGTTAACACCAAACGAAATTGAAGAGGCATCTTATAATGATGAGGAACTGTGCCTAGTGAAAAGCTGTGTGAGGTCTGGGAACTGGGAACGGTGTACGCTTACTTCGTATGCACACGTCAAGGACGACCTGTGCACCTATGGCGAGCTTTTACTTCATGGCACAAGGATAGTGGTTCCCAGAGTTTTGCGAGACAAGGTGCTAAAACTAGCACACGAGGGGCATCAGGGTATCGTAAAGACAAAGTATCGGCTTTGCAGTAAGGTCTGGTGGCCGGGGATGGACAAAGATGTTGAGAAAGTGTGCAAGGTTTGCCATGGTTGTCAAGTTACTTCAGGTTGCGACCCACCTGATCCTGATGTCTCATGTTTTGCCTCCAAATGCTCCTTGGCAAGATTGCAGTGCAGACCTGGCCTGTTGGGACCCCTGCCCACAGGAGAGAGCATCCTGGTGGTGGTCGATTATTTCAGCAGATTTGTGGAGGTTGCCATTTTGAAGTCTACTACAAGTACAAAGATTATTGAAGCAATCTCTCCTATGTTTGCCAGATTTGGTGTACCGTTCTCTTGGAGAACAGATAATGGTCCCCAGTTCGTTTGCGAGGAATTTGAATCGTTCCTGCAAGCCCATGGTGTTGAACACCGAAGAATGACGCCTCTGTGGCCTCAAGCTAACGGCGAGGTCGAACGCCAGAATCGTTCCTTGCTCAAGTGTCTTCAGATTGCAAATTTGGAAGGAAAGAATTGGCGAACCGAGTTGGTTACCTGGTTGGCAGCATACAGGTCCACTCCGCAGACAACCACAGGCGCCACGCCATATTACCTTATGTTCGGTCGGGAGATGAGGTCAAAGTTGCCGGAGTTGAGGAGAGAGACTGTCCAGGTCCCAAGGGAGGAGGTTCGTGATCGTGATTGGTCGAATAAGTTGAAAGGCAAAGTTTATGCAGATGCAAAAAGGGGTGCCACGCCTAAGTCTATTCGTGTTGGAGACGCAGTTTTGCTGAAAGCAGAAAAGTCGAATAAGCTCTCAACCAACTTCCGTTCGAGTCCTTTCAAAGTCGTTGAGAAAACGGGAAGCGAGGTTACAGTCAGAAACAAAGCTGGTGTGGAATTTAAACGTAACACGGCTTTTGTGAAGAGGTACAATGATCCAGGTGATAGTGTTAGAGATGTACTACCGACCTCAGAACTGTCTGGAAGGAGTCTAGTCGAGTCGTCAAGTCCAGTCCAAGCAGTACCCGAGAGTGTGTCGGGAAATGAAATGGTACAGCCGGAAGGTCGTGTGTCGTCATCGTCAGATCAGAGGAGTATTCGGAAGTCTTCAAGAGTAGTCAGGAAGCCTGCGCGTTTTCAAGACTATGTTTTGAACTAAGAGTGTCTGAAAGACCAAAAGACTTTGCCGAGTGACTTAAAGTGTCAGAACTTAGAGACTGCATTTCTTTGTTTAGGTTTTTGCTTAAGAAAAGGAGAGAATGTAGTGTCGAGGCTCATTGATTATGTATGAGTCGATGATATATATAATGTATTCAAGGAGTGTGTGAAGTGGATCTGCATGTGTGTAACGAACGTACATTAAAAAGTGTGATTTTGCTAGTAGCATGGTTGGTGGTTCTACATCATGTACACGACAAATAATTATTTATTTCACTTGAATTGTTATCTTTTGACACTAAACAACTTCAGTCTAAAACTCCACGGACTTCTACAAATACTTTCACTTCCATTTGAAAATACAGGCATAACACGTCAACTTTTCGATACATTCATAATATTCAATATAATGATTTCCTCGTCAAAATGCCTAAACTTTCTGTGCAGAAGAATAAGAATATATCCGCACAAATAAAACAATTTTGATCCTTATTTTACCCACTCTAGATCTCTTCACGTGAAATGCTAATTAAACCATTTGTAATTGTAGCTTATTATGAAACATATTGCACGTAAACACGCTGGTTTACCTTGCCTATATTAATCAAAAGCACGTCGTGCTCCATGTCTCATGTTACTTAGAACTTTAAAGCTTTCTGTGACCTTGCTGGCTGCATTATACTCGGTTTAAGAAACATTTAGACTCTTCCCCTCAAATATATTATGCCCCTTTAGAATTCCATTCATTCACTAAAAAGTAAAATTAATACTGTTCTTGTCGCCCCATAAAAGTTGCATTATATTGTAGTGTGATTCACAACACGATATACTTGCTGCTCTTTCAAAGATTTTAAGACGGAATCCACCAGGAAGTCGAGTAATATTTATTTATTAAAGTTGGACAAAATCGAGTACCAGAATAATCTAAATCCTATTGCGTTATTTTCTACCCTAAATAAAAGGTGAAGATGTAAGTAATAATCCCTGATAACATCAACAACAATTTCTCATCAGAGTCATAGAAAATCAATTTCAAAGTTCACAAGCTATAGGAAAATTCTCACGTGCAGCCATTTTGTAAAATCGTCTTTAAGCGATTCAGTGGAAATTCAAAATTTGTTTTTGGTGTTTGGTGATGTTAGAAAAGATTTCTTTTGATAAGATATTTGAAGCAGTAACACAAAAGTTTGCAATAAGGTGTAAATAATTTCGGTACAACAATTTCTTATCAGAGCCTGAGAAAATGAAATTCAAAGTTCTCAAGCTATCAAGGCAAAAGCTCACGTCTGTTAAGCGATTTAGTGGAATTCAGCGGAACTTGGTTTTCGATGTTTGGTGTTGTTAGAAAAGATTTCTTTTGATAAGATATTTGAAGCAGTAACACAAAAGCTTGAAATAAGGTGTAAATAATTTTGGTACATAATTTTGTCCAATAACTACTTGAAGTCCTGGCGAATTCCGTCTTAATTAGCCTGAAACGCTGCGATAGATTATGGAAAAAAAAGATTCCATGTGTCCAGAAGAAAGATTGTTACTCCATACCAACTTAAGAAAAAATTAGACTCTTCACCCCAAATACATTATTCCTCTTTAGAACTCGATTTACTTTTTTTTTTTTTAAATTGTCGTTTGATAATAGTTGCATTATAATTATTGCGTGACTTTCACAACTCGATTAACTTCTGATCTCCGGTCAATCTTCGGACAATCTTGTTCTCAATTCTATGTGTCCAGAAGAAGGACTATTATCCCCATACCCTTGTCATTTGCTGTTTAATCAGTTTAATATTTCATTTAGTTCTTCTCGTTCAGCACACCTATATAGCACCTACGGTATATAGCACTAATCACAAACGTAACAGGAGACAACTAGATTGACATCTGTTTTTTATTCACATCGATATATCTGTTGATTGCATTTTTGACATTTTTTGCTGGTTTTCAAGGAAAACTAAGGAACCTTGAGGATCTGGGGAGTCAGAGAGCTGAAAACTGTGAGCTGAAAACAAAAAAAAAATAAATAAAAAGTTTAATAAATAAAGATTAGAAAAACTACCCCATTGGCCGTTTTAAACTACCCGTACAAAATTTTTGCCGAGATCTCGCCGAGATTACCGAGATCTCAGCGAGATGACTAAGATCTCGCCGAGATCTCGCCAAGATTTTTCCGAGATCTTGCCGAGATTACCGAGATATCGGCGAGATTGACGAGAACTCGGCGAGATAGCCGAGATCTCGGTGAGATTACCAAGATCTCGCCGAGATGACTAAGATCTCGCGAAGATTTTTCAAAGATCTCGGCGGCCAAAAACTCGCCGGGAATCTCGCCGAGATTCTCGCCGAGATTGGCCAGATCTCGGTTAAAATTTTGTACGGGTAGCTTATAATAATCCTCCATTTGCGATCTGGTACAAATTACGGAATGAGAACAGTCTTCAGTGGGCTTCCATTCTAGCTTTCTAGACGCTGACACAGTAGCAACTGAAGAGATCAACTTAAAGGATTGAAACTCAGTGTAGTCCTGTTTGAGATAGTAGAATATGGAGGATAACAGAATGCTGACACTGATGACGGACTTTTTTCATAACTCATACTCTTGCATGAAAAGGAAATTACGCAAACTGGATGCGTAGGTGGGCACGTTACGAGCTGACATGACATGTTTGTGTACATCACATATCGTGCACGGTATACATTTATGTTTAGGTGCACGCCGCTGTGGTTTGGTCCATTTTCAAGCACACTTAGTAGCAGCTCACATATCGTAATGTGTCAATGTTGAAAACGCTGTTGAAAGCTGTTGTATTGTTAGACACATTTTTCAACCCAAATTTCTTGTGATTTTTTTATTTATCAAGCAGGCAGGGGAAGGAACTTTAGTCCCCAGCGTGTGGTCAAAAATTTTCAATGTCACTGTGGTCACGCCATTCATGACATGAAAAAATTATGTCACACACAATGTATCCTTTCATTGCACTGTAAAAAGTGTCAATGCTGTACTGCAGAGGTTGACAAAGCAATGTTGCAATCGGGAATTCATGTCGACAACAAAAAAATGACTTTAATTATGACATTTCTAGTTTATTTTATAACATACAAAGTTTCCGATTTTCTCTTAGCTTGCTGCTCGCAGATTTAAGCACGCAAAACCCCCGGGCCGAGCCCTGATCCTGTAAAGAGAACAAATGATGTCCCCAGCGTTTAAAAAAATAACCACAAACATTGTCACCAGCGTTTAGAATCAATGATCGTCAACATTTCTTGGAGAAAGAGCACATATAGTGTCCCGCCAATTTACAATATATAGTATTTATTTTGTTACTTCGTGACCTTGTCACTTTGTTACCTAACGTGGAGTCTTACACGAGCTCTGCGACAAAGCTACCTCACGTAACACGAGACAAAAAATAGAACCACTGTATTACAACAACACATCACCAAAGTATATACTTGTTTCTTACTCCTTTAGACTCAATCACAAACGTTCTGTAATGTATTTCACGAAGTATTACCCTGATCGAACCTCTCTGCCGCAGTCAAACAGTACAAGACAAAACCACATCTGTTTCTTAATTCACTTCGATAAAATCTGTTAATCACATTCTTGACATTTTTTGGCGGTATTACAAAGTAAAAGCAACCAAAAACATCCGTGTAAGAGCACACATAATGTCCCAGCATTTAGAATTAACTCAATACATTGTCACCCGTGTTTGAAATAAATAACTGAAAACTTTTCTTCGAGCAAGAACACCTATAATGTACCAGTAATTTACAATAAATACATATTCATTGTTTTAACTTTGTTCACTTGTCGCTTCGTAACCTCGCATGAGATCTTACACGAAGTACTATCCTGTGCCAAAGGTCCCACACCAACTTCTCGTGTTACCATGGTAACACAAGACAAAAACTAATCTTGTGAAACGTATTGCACGTAAACACGCTGGTTTACCTGCCTATAAAACTACGAATCGACTTACCGGTACTCGATTTGCACTCCTTTCACGATGTTCGGTGGCTGACTAAAACTCTTCTTCCCTGGATTATAACCCTGTAATGTTTTAACTTCGTGCACACGCTTCAAGGCAAAAAATATTTTCTGCGATCGCATCGTTCCAGCTTCCCGGCCGAGACTTGCCCCTGCTAAAATCAATTGGGGGGGGGGGGGGGGGGGGGGGGGCAATCTGGTGTCCTTACATTTGTGCGCGCATTACGGCTCGATTCATTCCGCATAACAGTACACAGGCATACCAACTCAAAAGACACAGGACGCAAAAACAAAATTAGGTTTGCGCTCTCCTTCGTCGAACGCAATAAGGAGAATCTTGCATTATCTCTTTAAAAAAATCAGAACTCTTAACATATAAGGCTGGTATTTCTTGTAAACATGACTCTAGTGTATAACCAAATTATGGGATTATTTGGTGGGGGGGCCAAATACTTGTGGGATGGTCAACTTGGAAAAGAATGCTGAATATGATGGTGAAATCAAGATAAATATACAAAGTCTCGAGAAGGCAATGAATGAGTGAGAGAACTGTCAAAAATTCAGAAATAAACAACTGCAAGTGAGTCCTTGATAATAGGCCACATTCGTATTCCCGGACGGCCTAGGGCGAGTTTAAGAATGGCACACGAAAGCGAGGTTTCATGCGGGTTAAAACATGGCTGACACTTGCGAAGAAGAAGTTTCAAAGTAGTGGAAGGTTACCAAACTAAAAAGTTATTTACAATGCAGAGGCATAACTGTCTTGCAAAAGAGAAAAGAAGAGTTAGTAGAACTAGTAGAGAAGGCCCGCGACCTGTCCCTAGACCCAATAGACGATGGGGAGAAACCAGAGGATGTAATCGCCAGCAAGTTGAAGATGAAGGAAGGTTTGTTTCCCTGCCCTGCAACATTACAGTCCGACTGGAAGTCAGACTTTTCTAACTTTCTAAACTGCACCTATGGTGATATGTACGCTTATAACAAAGATCTTATCGTATTAACAAAGAAGGATATGATCATGAAAGCCTAAAGGCATACAAATCGAAGTTGAAGTTGATGTACAACAAGAACTCATTTGATGGATATCACTATGTAAGATTTGGTGTAAAACCAACTGAACAAGAAAAAACACAAATTGAACAAAGACCAACATATGATGGATGGGTAATCTTTGAAGCATATGGATCAGTCTATTCTGCTATTCAGCACACTGTGCCTGTACTGGAGGGTGAGTTTACCTCCTTTTGACAAGGCAAATTTTAACCAGAACTATTATTTGTTTGGAATCTCTGTTAAAGCTATGTGTAAAATTGTATATTTCCTTTTTGCTCAGATTTTACAGTTTGCACTCAGTTCTAATTACAAAATTATTTTAATAAGGTTCTAAATGTAGTGCTTAATGATGACTACATGTATACACTTTGTTATATGTTTTAAATATTTGGCTTTTAATATAAGCTATTTTAAATAAATTATTTCTACATAAATAATATATATTTTATTTCAGTCATCATCCACCCTTATGGCACTATGGGACACATGAGGCCTCTTTTTAAATTTTAATGTTTCCTATATGTATTGAATTCTTTAACAGGGCTGATGGGGCTTGCCGGCACATTGGTGCCTCTCTAATTGACCTCGAAGCGACATTACCTGAAAATGTGATAATAACTTGCACTGGGAGAAAATGTTCATGGAAACAGAGAAAGAGGACTCATGAGGTCAATGACACAAGCATTGGAAACAGATTTTACTAAACCAACAATAATCAAAGAGAAGAAGAAGCAATTGAAACCCAGGTGTGACGTCTATGATCCCAGAGCTTTGTTTAATGCAAACCTAAATTTGGCAGAGAACTTTTGAAATCTTGTTGCTGAAACTGTGCCATCAGCTGTATTTTTGCATTTGTTACCTGACCCAGATGATAAGACTCAGCTGAAAGAGAAAATTGATGAAAGAAATGATGAAAATTCTTCATTGTTTACTTTAGATTCTTTGCCACCACTTAAACCTTTACCACCCAGTATTGATGACATAAAAGCAAGAGGAAGAGCCATAAAAAGAAAACTTCAATTCACTGAAGATGAAATTGATTTGGTAGAAAAAAGGACAAAACTGCAAAGTGATTCAGGAGATTGGTTCCAGTACAGAAAAGGGAGACTTGCCACTTCTAAATGCAAACGGATCGCTTCCTTAAAAGCAACCACATCTCCAACCAAAGCCGCCTGAGATTGTCTGAGTTATAACCAAGTTCCTCAAACAACTGCTATGCAAGAAGGCTTGGAAAGGGAAGATGACATTGAAAAAGCCCTCCTTAAACACATGGAACAAAATGGTCATCATGCTATAAGAATGGAAAATCTGAATTTGTCATAAGCAAGACCCATGGACATATTGGGGCCTCTCCAGATAGAATTATGTATGATCCATCGGAGTCTAGCCCAGGTGTGGTTGAAATGAAGTTTCTTCAGGTGAAACAAGAGGAGACACTTCAAGATGTTTTAATTATTACAACAGCATATTTGTATAAAAACCAGTAATGGTTTAGTGCTAAATAGCAATAAATCATAAATACTATTATTAAACTACATCAGCAAATGTTTGCAACTAGTTATAACTGGGGAATACTTGTTGCTTGTGGCCATGATGACAGCATTTTTGTTGAGAAAGTGTTTTTTAATCAAGAGTTTTGGTCCCCAGTGCTAGCTAAGCTTGATTTATTTTATGACTCAATTGTATTACCAGAGCTGGCCTTTCCTAAAGTGAAATATGGTCTACCACGTACAGTGTTGACAAATAATTAGCAAAATCACCTATTGTGATATATGTGAACACAACCTCATGGAGTTTACCCTTTCACTCCTAAAAACAAATCAACTGACAGCTAATAATAATAAAACAATCTTTAAAGAGGAAGCGCCCGTCACGTAAATACGTGGTTTTCAGGGAGGTCCTCCATAGAAATAAAAAAGTATTAAAAATAAAAACTAAAAACTAAAAATAGGAAGTACAAATGTCACAGATCTAAAAATATAAAATATACAATAATTGAAACTACGAAAACCAAAGCAGTACTTCCCTTACCAGAACTACATTTATGGGACATATATAGGTTGCATATTGTCACAATGTAACACCTGTTTCAAAGTAATTCATTGTGGAGTTCCATGAATAGACCATATTCGTATTCTCAGTTTTGGACTGGAACTAGTTTGCCATGGAGGCATGTGCAGGGAAATATTTTTAAAACAAGATTCAATGTCATTTGTATTTGAAAAGATTTGCCGCAATAGCCTCCATTGCAAGCTAGTTCCAGTCCAATACTGAGAATACGAATATGGTCTATTATCTATACCACACCCACAGAACCCACCCCCCCCCCCCCCACCCTCACCTCTCTGGAAATTCCAATTATGTTTCATACATTTCCTTATGGTGACTCGATTGAAATAAATGACGCGCTGTATGCCTGTCTAAAATCTCTAATAACTTCACCATTTCTGACTCGATTTCGCATTTTACACGAAATTTATCGTGGAATAATATGTATGTCAATATGTTGATCTAATATTCGTTAGTTTTGCGCGATGTTACATTTATTGAACACTACTTTTTGGATAAAATTGCTATTTACAGATAACTGAGCGCTAAGATTTCGTTTAAACTTCTGCAGTTAGCTCATAATACCATCTTGCCATGACTGTTCTTGAAAGTTTCCGCAAAAGCGTCGGAACAGAAACCACGGTACAATTTGGACATCAAAATATTAACTCCGGGCGAACTTGAAAGTTTGGAACGCTCCAGCGCTTCCAAATTTCACCTAAAAGCACAACAACCGAAGAAAAAGAAGGTTCAGTGTATCAGTTTTATTAGCTCCAAATCACATTCGGCTATTTGAAACGATGACAAAATTTGAGCTAATGTTATAAACTCACCTTTTAAGTAAAAATGTAGTGAAGTAGTCAAATTTACGTTTTTTCTGAATTATATGAAAAGTAACCGGACGAATCGAATAAAACTACTGGAACATAAAAATGAATATCTTACACACACCTTGCGCTATTTTACGTTTCTGGAGCTGCCTTGATTTGGATGAAATATATTTTTAAAGTGGAGCGCTGCTTCAACTCTGTTGTGAACATGGCCTTGTTATTTGAATTCTACAGCTGACGCTATGTAAATTTTTTGGATTTGATGGGAATTTGAGGAATTTGCACATGGACTAGGGGGATGCATTGACAGTGTTCCGTCGCTACATGCTTTGATTTTCCATCCAAACCAAGTCAAGGAAAACAATCCTTACACAGACTTTAAAACAAGAAATGGGAAAAATCAATAAATCAATGCATATTTTGACAAAATAGCTATGCTATTAACGATGCTGACGTCGCTGGTTACCCTTACATGACCTCAGAAATCAGAGCGTATAGCGACTAAACACTGTCAATGCACCCCCCTAGTCCATGTGCAAATTCCTCAAATTCTTATCAAATCTAAAAAATTTGCATAGCGTCAGCTGTAGAATTTTAAATGACAACAAGGCCGTGTTCACAACAGAGTTGAAGCAGTGCTTCACTTTAAAAATATATTTCATCCAAATTAAGGCAGCTCCAGCAACGTAAAATAGCGCAAAGTGTGTGCAAGATATTCATTTAAATGTTCCGGTAGTTTTATTCGATTCGTCCGGTTAGTTTTCATATAATTCAGAAAAACGTAAATTTTGCGACTTCGCTACATTTTGATGCAAAAGGTGAGTTTATAAGATTAGCTCAAACTTTGTCATCGTTGCAAATAGCCGAATGTGATTTGGAGCTAATAAAACTGATACATTGAACCTTCTTTTTCTTCGGTTGTTGTACTTTTAGGTGAAATTTGGAAGCGCTGGAGCGTTCCAAACTTCGAAGTTCGCCCGGAGTTAATATTTTGATGTCCAAATTGTACAGGGGTTTCTGTTCCAACGATTTTGCGGAAACTTGGACAGTCATGGCAAGATGGTATTACGAGCTAACTGCAGAAGTTTAAACGAAATCTTAGCGCTCAGTTATCTGTAAATAGCAATTTTATCCAAAAAGTAGTGTTCAATAAATGTACCATCGCGCAAAACTAACGAATATTAGATCAACATATTGACATACATATTATTCCACGATAAATTTCATATAAAATGCGAAAGTTTCAGGGAAATTGAGTCAGAAATGGTGAAGTTATTAGAGATTTTAGACAGGCATACAGCACGTCATTTATTTTGATCGAGTCACCTTAATTGCTTTGGCCGTTGAGACCCCTCCCACCTACACAAATTTGCCATCCCTTCTGTGGGGGGAGTATGGGCAATTTCTGGAACCACACATTTCTTTTAAAGCACAATATGTTAGTGTCTACCTATTTGTATAGGTAATCACATGATTTCTCGTGCAATTTGGGATAAATCAGCACGAGTAAATTTTTCAAAGGCTAACCAAATTGCACGAGCCCGTAGGGCGAGTGCAATTTGTAGTCTTTGAAAAATTTACGAGTGCTGATTTATCCCAAATTGCACGAGAAAAATCATGTGATTACTTGTTAATAATACACATACAAAAATTTCTCTGCAAGTGGATGACACTAGACGTGTTCGGTCGCTTACCTTTCCGAATCGTTGTTAAAACATTACGGAGTTGCCAGGCTTTGTAAATCCAGATACTGCTACGGAATTTCAAAGCTCCCTGTCATGCATTATCAGGTGCTTTTATCAGATCATTCAGTTACATGGGTATGAGCTGAAATGTGCGACTTCAATTCAGGCTTGTAATCTTCCTTCTTTACGAACTCTCGCAAAAGAAAATCCTCGATTGGTAGCTTTCAGTAGTTTTGTGGAGCCTCTTTTGTGCTGCACAAACGTCCAGTTGCTAGTACATTGGTTTATACACTGATAATTTTCGTTAAATCAGTCAAACTTTGCATTAATTGCTGTTTTTGTTCTCTCCAAACCCTCCGACAGTGGCCGCCATTTTGTTTGGCGCGCTTTAGCGACTTTCCTGTCAGTCAATTTAATTTCAACTTTCTGCACTCAATTTCATCTTTTTGCACTCAGTTTCAGCTTTCTGCACTGTTTAGGATTAATTGACGTGCTCTCAGTCAATGAGCTTGCTGAAATTTTTGCATGTGTATTATTAACTTTGAAACAAGGAGCTTCATTAGGTTAATTACAGAGTGCTGCACACACAAAGACTGTCTGATCAGCAACTGCAGCAAGAGTGATAGGCATTACCCCACATAAGATCTGGAAGCATTTCAGCCTTTGAATTGCTCTTTCGACATGTATACGAAGTGCAGCTACTCTTCTAGTTTTTGTACATGCCTTGTTGAAAGAGATTTCCCCTTTGCAAATCCATGGGGAATGTTCAGTGTGGCTTGTTTCTTTGTTACCATATCCCTGATATTAAATCCCCTGTCAGCCATATCATAACATCATCTTGAGGCTCCAACTTGTCCATCAAACCTGATTTTTGAGTAACATTCCTGTCAGAGGTTCCACCAGCTGCAGACCACAGTTTTGAAACAAATGTAAAGGCTCCTGATGGAGGAAGAACAACTAAAAGTTTAAAAGTGTTATGAGACTTATAATCACTCCAAGTGATTTTCTGAGCAGAGGGTTGAGTTGACTTCTCAATAAAAAACTCTGTGCAATCTACAATAACATGGGTACGAGGGTACTTACTAAAGCTCTTGGGCATGTGCTTTTGAATTTGTGCCTTTAAGGGCAATATAATTAAACTTTCCTTAAATACATGGTAAAGAAGATTTATCCAAGTAGTAAAAATCTTAGAAACTGAACTTTGTGAAATTGAAAAAATGTCAGCTAGATGAGTCTGGAGCAGTCCAAGCCTGAGTCGAACAAGAACCCAAAAACCATGATAAATTCTGAAAATAATGTTAACTGTCTCTTTAGTCCAGGCTTGTTTACATGCTCATCTTCCTGAAAAGCCATAATGTGCAAAAGTGAGAAATATCCTACCTAGACAGTCTACATTTTTGGGGTAAAAGTTTTTTGTTTTTGTGGCACATTTACCTAAAGTTCTCAATGGGGAACTTCAAAAGAGCCTTGACATTTATTTAATGCTACTGTCCTTTCTTTGTAGGTCAAATAACAAATAAAAAAGTTTGTACAATAAGAAATGTTAACATTACATTATACCTGATATGTTTCCCTCTTTTCCCTCTTTTTCTGTTGTCTGAGAATTTCATTGGATGTGCTAATGGCTTAAGGAAAGAGAACAGCATCATAAGACATGCATGTGAAGGCAGTCCAGTGTAAAAATGCACAGACTTGTTGCTTTTGAGTACATCATCCATAAATATTTCTCTCTTGAGTTCTTGTTTGTCTTCAAGTTTGGTCTTGGCTTCTTCCATGTACTTAATATCTTCCCAAGTGCCTTGGTTTGGGCACATTTGTCAACAAAGGATGGTGGATTTACAGGTGGTAGATCATTGGTTGGTGGATGATTTTGTGGTGGATCATTATTAGTCCTTCCAAGTTCATTTGGTGGTGTGTCATTAGCTGCTGTTGCAGGTTCTGTTTCACACTCTGCAGATTTGCTCATTTCGCTTGAAAACGCACTTTCTTCTGGTCGTGATCGCTTTGCCTTTGGTTTTTTCATTTTCTTTGCCCTTCTTGGCTTTTTCCTCTTTTTCTTGAGGTGCACTCTTGGATCTATTTTGTAAACAAAATCTCTTTCGAAACCATTTACTAAAAAACTCTTTCGTCTCCTTTCCTCCGGATCTGTTCACTCTTGGTGGGTTTTGGTCTGTAAATGACCAGGGAAACTCAAATTCTTGGGGTAGGATTAAGCTTGGTGGGTCCTAATCCACCTTCAAAATGGGCAGAAGAGACTCTCATATGCCTTGTTACAATTAAACTACTTAGACAGCAATTCCGGACACAAATGTTTTCTTTCGATCGTCCACAGGAAAAGTGTGGAAAGTTATGTCCTTGAGTTCTGGGTATTTTAGATAGTTTTTTCTGTTTTTGTGCACTGTTTGAACAATTGTAGGCACAACAGCAATGATTTACCATGGTTCCTCAATAAAACGATGAAAGTAAAAGGAAATTTCCTCCTGGTTTCTTCCAGATGTTTTGAAGAGTTTTTAAATTTACCCCGCATGGGCCTCGTTTTCACGTTTTTTTTTGCACGCTTAACCAGGGCCATCCGAGAATACAAATAAGGCCTATTAATTATTAGGTCGTGACTGCCATTTTGACATGAGCCTCTCCCACACTCGCAACCTGCTGAATATTTCATTTTTCACATTTCATTTTCTGAGCTTAAAATTTACCATCTTTCTTCATTTATCATCTGAAGCACCCTTTCAGGTGCCCAAATCACAGGTAGACCAAGCATGATATTTGCATATATTAAAATGGCGGTCTTTATATTAAAGAATTTGTATGGGCTTTTAAACGGCGAACCTTTGTGCAATAAATAAAAGCGAAAGTACTAAAAAAAGTCGATGAAATAAATTTATAACATGGTGTTGTTTGCTAATGCTACAATGTGTTTGCAAGCAATTTCAAGCTATTTTACATCTATCTACTATTACCGTGTACAATACCCGGTGTATCTAATCGAACAGTTCGGTAATCGAACCCAATCGAACATCAATCGTTTGATTGCCGAACTCAATCGAACATAATCAAACTCACAATAAAATTTTCCAATCGAACACAATCGAACTTTCAATTACTGAATGATCAGTAATCGAACTCAATCGAACATTCGATTACCGTACCCTTGTTCGATAGCTAGGACAATATGAATTCACATCGCATGATAGGCATGTGGTCTGTAGAAATTCAGTCTTAAGGTCAAATCACTGCTAGCTTTCCCCTTCCCTTTTCACCCAGCTTTCAGTAAAAATGTCGAAAACACCAGGAAGTGATATTCAAGGAGACCCGGGAGGACACTGCACATATCAAGATTTTGTGTAGTGTAAAAGGCTACCAAGAATGTCGGTTCAGTGAAGATGTGGGAGAAGAGTTTCTCTTCTATAAGAAGATTGGCTCCAATCTTTCTGTCTGTCTTTCTGTCTGTTTACAATCAGATCGAAGATAATCATATAAGCCATTTCCTATCAACACCCACAGTACACCCGGGAGTACATGAGTATCAGTCGTTGACACTGACTTTGTTCTGTTCTGTTTCAACAATGATATCCAGTATGAAGTTATTTTTCTTTATTCCTATTAAATAAAGGCTGATAGTGACTATATATATACCCTCCACGTTTTACTAGTTTCCATTGTCAAGAGATACCGTCCGAACAAAATTGTATCGGATTAGTTCGATTGGTTCGAAAATCGAACTCACAGCAAAATAGATGTTCGATTTTGTTCGATTGCTGAACCCAATCGAACACCAATCGTTCGATTGAGTTTGATTGGATTTTTGTTCGATTAGATATGCCAGGATAATAATATGACACGGTGGGAGACTTCAGTCGCTTCCAGCGTTCGACACGTGTTGAAATAAGCTTGAATTTCACCCACAAAAATAGATTTGGCCATCATTCGGATCTGCATGTGAATGAAACAATGAATAATGATGTGACAAAGCGTCAATTTTGTCCTCACCGTGTGGTGGTGGGAACAAATTGAAGTGCTAGGGTTTACATTGACTGGTGTCCAATCTACTATTTCGGGCTACCATAAACATCCGCAGATAAGCCACACCCTGAATTTAGCAACTTAAATTTTGGAAAAAAAGATTTTTTTAAAAGAGTCTTCCGAAGTCTTCTTCATCGAATGTAATTCACTATGGCAATGAAATGGAATTGAACATCAAAGTCTCACCCACAATTTTAGCGTTTAAATATAATGAGCATTATGATTGATCTTTTTCTGGTACTTGTTAACAGGTATTTCTTCATTCAACACTTTTTTCCACCAATTTCTGCGAACAAGAGTGCGTTTACGTTTGTCGAACGTTAGTAGCTTAGTAACCAGGCATTAGATCGAACACGTTGGGACTAGGCCGAGAACGATGTTTGTTTACTCAAGTTTCAAGATGGAGGGAGATTCTGCTGTTCGTGGCTATCGTGACCCACAAATAGATTTGAGAGCCAACTGCCGGAGATAAGCTTGTTGCACAAAGAGAGTTTTGTAATCAATTTGTCATTGAAGTACTGAACGGCAAAGTTCAACCACACAAATACTCGAGAACAGCATGGAATTTTCTCGCTCGTGGAGGCCGGGTATCGATTATTTTTGAAGTTTATTTCAGGCCGTGGAAGATGTAGGCTCAATTTCCACCGTCCTCTCGTGTTCAGTCTTTCCTCCCCGAGGAGGAGCGCGGGCTCATTCCCCGAACAGCGGCTGGTAATCAAGCCTATTGACGATGCTGCAAACAGCTTTGTGGGGGAATGGAAATTTTGTGCTGTGTGACGTTTTCCTGTTCTAGAAAAGCGACCATAAACTGCTTACATGATCTGCTAACGAAGGCTTCCATAAAAGTGTCAATTCACTGAAATGTACGGCACCTATTTGAAATGTTCCTACAGATAAGCCGCACCCCCGATTTTGAGTTACGATTTTTGGAAAAAAGGTGCGGCTTAATCTGCGGGTGTTTACGGTATTTTGTTACTGTCGTGGCAACACGGCCTATATGGCAGCTATTTTGAACAGATTTTGGATTTTCAGAAGCAGATAGTTGCTAAGGTAGATGAGGTATATTATGAGCAAGAAGTTTTCAGAAAAGCATTCATGTGTGGTTGTCTAATTGGATCCTTAAATGACAGCCAGAATTATTTTTCTTCTGAGCACAATATCCAGGGCTCAAAATAATTTTTGAATACTGACCGGTCATGTTGACCGGCCAAATTAATTTTTGCTCGGTCATGTCTCATTTTTGACCGGTCAAAATATTGAGTATTTACTTTGAAGCAATAGCCTATTCTGCCAAAAATGTCACCTCATAAGCTAAAACACTCGTACTTTGTCTTACTGTGTTGCATAATAGAATAAAGAACAGAAGCTATGAACTTGAAACATGAAAATAGCTCTAAATGCAGGGGTCAATACGGTCGCCGATGCGACTAACATTTCATAAGAATTCTGCTTTAGTAGCCAAAATGGCGACTACACTGTGTGTTGGACGATGAACATTTCCTCGGACATTGTGCCCTTCCAGAAAGTTATATGGGAAGGTCTTTGCTTCTAAAAAATCCAAAATAAGAAAAAAAGTCAATCCATCCTTTTCCTTCGCTGTAAAAGATTCCGTCACATCGGAAAACTTGCAAATAGCTAACCGTGTTTGAAATCGCCGTTTAGCTTCAAAGTTAGTGGCCACAAAATCTTGTATAATGTGTTTGTTTAAAACCTTTTCTCTTTTACTATTTAATATGTACTTAGTCCTTTTTTGAAATAAATTTCTGGAAATGATTTTAAACACTTTTGAATGAGCTCTATTTGAATCTGGAGACTAAAAATTTGCGTTTGGCGACTATTTTTACCTTTTAGTCACCAAATGTTAAGGACAACCAAATCCTCATCAGGGCAACCAAAGTCACGGGCTAGGTTGCATTGTCCGGCATTTGCCATAAGGACAACCTGGATTTTTTTCTAATTTCGAGCACTGGGGAAGAAGAGTTTTAGTCAGCCACCAAACAACGCAAAAGGAGTGCAAATCGATTCGTAGTTTTATAGGCAAGGTAAACCAGCATGTTTATGTGCAATACATTTCACAAAATTAGTTTTATAGGCAAGGTAAACCAGTGTGTTTACATGCAATACGTTTCACAAAATTAGCTACAATTACAAGTGGTATATAGCATTTCATGTGAAGAGAGTGGGTAAAATAAGGATCAAAATGTTTTATCGCTTCTTTGAATTTGTGCGGATATATTATTATGCACAGAAATTTTAGGCATTTTGACGAGGAAATCATTATATCGAATATTATGAATGTATTGACTATGAATGAAAAGTTGACATGTTATAATGACTGTTATGCCTGTATTTTCAAATGGAAGTGAAAGTACTTGTAGAAGTCCGTGGAGTTTTAGAAGTTGTTTAATTTCAAAAGATAACTTTTCAAGTGAAATAAATAATTATTTGTCGTGTACATGATAATTCTATTCTATACCAATTACAGTGTAAGAAAAGTGAATGCTAATCGCCCATGCATTTATGACTTTGTATGTTTCTACTTTGTGAATGTCCCATGAAGTGTCAGAAGCAACTTCACTTTGTTTATCCGATATCCATGAGAATTTGCCATTCCATTCATTATTTGAGGTTCGTTTTGACCTTTGGCAAACAATCGACTTGTGCGATGATGTAACATGTTTCCAATCGGTCCATTAATCATTTACCGATACATCATTTGAATGGCTTTTTCTGTAACATCCATATTACGATAACATAGCTTGCAAGAAAAGAAAAATTTTGCTTTAACATACCAAGAACTCCTGCAGTGTCATAATTTCTTTCGCAGTTAAGGTGGCTCATAACAGTTAAGTCAAAAGTAGACATGCCCGTTTTAGGTGTTCTGTTGCAGCTATACCAATAATTTTAAGAAAATCTTTTAGTACAAACTTGAACAAGTTTTACCAATGACCAAATTGACGTCATTGTGATGTCAAAAATCATTGCCATGGCAACGTCATATGAGGTCAAAGATACGCTATTTTGGGCCTTTTGAGGCTAATAACTTAATCAAATGGCCCTATGAGCCCACAACTGTTTTTTTTTCGTGCCAGTGGACAGGATCTGTTGTCTGTTGTGATCGACCGAACCAAATAGGACTGGGAAAAGAAGTCAACTCAACAAGAACTCAACGCAAAATACTTCTGGGCAGTTATAAAGGGCTAATTTAAAGTATAAACGAAAGAGACAAATTTTATTTGATACGTTCTATAAGATTTAGTAAACAGAAAATTTTCCATTCTTTTAAAACAAAAAGTGTATACTAAGCAATTTCAAGACAGCGTTTGGCCTTGCATTGTATATCGTATATTGGATGTCACGCCGAGATAACGCAACTTTTGTTGAACAGTCACTCAGCACAGAAGTTGTCAGCTACTTTTACTTACCTTAATTTTTTGACAAATGTCCCGAAAATTATTAAAGACCCCTTGTGAAACATCATCGCTTCTGCATGCATTGCGTGACGTTTATTTTTTGTTTTTGCAAGGGTCATCAAATTTGCTGGTTTTTTATATAGTCTTTCTCAAACTCATTAATTATTCATGAGCTGATGACCCAATCAGCTCGCATCAATTGGGTCAGGTGCATGTATGTTGATACCCAATGAACATACCGATCAAGACACGGTAGATTAGTTCAAAAACTGATCAAGACACTGATCAAGAAACTTGAATTTTAATCAGTCTTAATTATAATTCTAAATACAGCATTTTTCCCGCTTAAATCATTGCTTACAACAACAATACAGCAACATATTATTCCTTCTCGAACGCCATTCTTCATCTCGGCATCTAAGCAACGTCGGAAAAGGACAAACCTTCAAAGTCCTGAAACAGTGCATTTTAAATTACTAACCAATTCGGTCTAAAAGTTGTCAAGTACCATTTGTCACTAGCGTCCAGAGGATTCAAAGCTTCTGATCCATTTTTCTCCTCCAAATAATGCTTGAGGGCACAAATGATACCATAAACAGACTTGGGAGGGTATCTTTCACCGGACTTTTTAGCTACCTCCATCACAAATTTTGACAACCAATAGTTCAGCGACAGAGCGTCCATTCCAGCAATATCTACACTCACAGCGGTAACCTTGTGTAAATCGTAGTCCTTGAAGAGACCGCCACAATCTAATACCGGAACTTTAACCTCTCTCAACCTCTGCCATTCCGCAAAAATGTTCACAGCCCACTTGTTTTTATACTTAGTTGAAGCTGGAACAGCATCATTCACCAAAACATTTTCTTGAGAAGAGGTTTTTGGAACTCGAAAACGTTCTGATCTGGACTCGATCTCCATCACGCGGCATAATGTTAGTTTATTAAAAATTCAACCTTTAAAACTTGCCCACATGGCCGCATATAAAATATTCATTTCATTTACCATATGAATAAAAAACAGACAATAGCCTATTGAGCACGCCTACTAATTACCTATTCTTCGAAAAAAGTTCTCATGCTAGTTTGAGAAGCCAGCTCAAAAACTCGTGCTTCATTTTTCATCAGGGGTTCCAAACACCTCGAAACAATAAAAGCACTCCGCCTTTGGCGTCGTGCTTTCATCTGTTTCTCGGTGTTTGGAACCCCTGATGAAAAACTCGCACTCGTTTTTGATCTATTACATAGAATTTGAAATGAGTGTAGTACCCTTGATCCTCGGTAATCTGCGTGGGTAGTATTTTCATTATTTGGAATCACACTTTCCAAATTGAATTTGATCTTGTTTTATCATATTATATACTATCAGGTGAACTAGTGTCAGTTTACGGCACTATTCTTCTTTGACAAGTTAGCGAGATCACGAGTGAAAACTAATCGCTAACCACAAGCAAGCAGCTTACAGTTCATTGTAAAATTCCGGTTATAAGCCTGAGTTTTAGGCTTTTCCTACGTGAAATGGATGATGATAATATGCATGAAAGAAGATAAGATCTACACAAACGCTTTTTTCGCAGATTTTCATCCCCGCACAGCGCACAGCGTGATAAGCGGACGGTAACATTTCAACCAATTCAATTCATTTCCGGTTGTCACTTGAATTTCCATGTATCAAATCCGTGTACGGCTCTGTTGTGATTTTGTTCTTCGTTTTACCATTGTTTTCTAAGGAAAAGCCATTTCTACGGCTCTAAAATCAAGGTTACGTCTAACTAGAATGACAACAGTTCAGTAAAAAAATGAAACTGGCCATGGAACGAATATTTTTACGTTTTAATTCCTAAACTAATCTGTCGACGGCTTTTTTTTTCGCTCAGAGAGCCTGCTTGCAGGCTAACTGTGTTGTGATTTTGCTGATCGGGAAAAAATATATTTCAGTGTGCGCTTGGTTTTACCATTTTTCTCGAAGTAAAAGCCATTTTCACGGCCCTAAAATCTAAGTAACATGCAAGTATGCACGACAACAGCTCAGCGAAAATTAAAACCTATGTTTAGAACCGAAGATGGTACATTTTAGACTTTAAAGTCTTTAAATGGTTAAATGAATATTGTCGATCGGAAAACCACATTGTTGTTTGTCTTTGTTGAAGCAATTTGTTCGGAACCTTTCCTTCGCTTTAGTTGGCCAGGTTCTGATATCATGATAAGAGGAAGATTGTTCGTCCTAAACTCTACAGTCACAACAAGAATCTTGGCTTTTTGAGCTCAGCTCCCAATGGCTTTGCTGAATGATAACGTTTGTACGGCTAAGTATATTGATGTTGTTGTGTTGTTTTTATCACCGATGATTGCAATTTTGAACCATGAAGTCTGATTTTGTGGTCAACTCGATGGAACGTGGAACGACTTTTTGGTGGAATTCGATTGCGTGACTGTATATCTGGATAACTTTGAAGGCAAGTTGTTTTCTTCTATGTATTTTTATGTGGACTTTCACACGAAGTGTGAAAATCCACATATTGCGATCGTGCAGTTTTCCCGATTGGGACATCAATTTCCGTGATAACTCGTGTCAGCGCTTTCAGAAGCTTTCGAGGGTGTTCGGAAAATCCGAAGTTTTGGAGGGAGTCAATGTTACGTTGGACGTGAACCCGGGAAATCAACTGCCCACGAGACGCCACAAAGAAAGCATCACGCATGCTAAATACTTGACTTTCATTAATCTTTATATTTGCATGGCGTTCGACTGAACTGCGGGCAAAGGTAACGCTATTTTTCACACTTTTCGCGCGCTATTTATGTTCGACTGGACCTCAGTTGCTGTATTCGCTTGATTCGCATACAATTGAAAATAGTTGATTAGCATTATTTAGCAAATATCTGGATATTTGTTGTTTTGTTTCAGCTTTGCCACCCAGAATCTTTAGAACGGTAGAATGGATACACAATGAGTCAAAACAAAACAAGTTCACTAATCAAGTTGTTTTCCCGGGGCTTTCCCGCATTCATTATTGTCTTGGATTTCTCTCAAGTTTAATTTGAATAACGCAATCTGACTGATGTCGAATTCAAAACTGCTGGTAAAAAGTAAGTGTGAATCGCATAAAACTTATTTTGAACCGAAAAATGTATGTATTGAAACCGTGCGGTAAACTAAATTACCGATAATTATAAATCGTGTCGTTCGCAACTCGCCCACTCCACTCGAAAAGTAATTCAAGAACGATGACAATTTTAGGTTGAAAAAAAGTATTCATCTGCCATCTTGCATCAAGAAATTGTTAGTGAAATCTTGTTGAAAGGCGATAAAAGCTATTACGGAAAATTTATATGTAAAAACAACGCATTCAAAGAAAATGAGTTAATTAATGAGTTCAGCTGTTGTTTACACAAGCATTCAGATGAAATGTCACGCAAACAAAGACAGTCTACATACTCCGCGAAATATTTATTTATGAATGGACTGAAATTAGTATCCCCGATTTCTAGTGGTAAGATTTTGTTTTTGTTCTTAATAACTAATTGCCCCCGCAGGGTTTTGGCCCAGAGGCCAAAACCCGAGGAGGCATCATTGTAGTCCGCGCGTATATAGAGTATTTAACAATTATTCCATGAGCCCGCGTTGGATACGAGGTGGTAAATAGCTAACGAGGCGCGAAGCGCCGAGTTGGCTATAACCACTCGTATCCAACAAGGGCGAATGGAATAATTGTTTTATTAAATTCTTCTTTAGTATAAATCAACTGGACATTTCATTTTGATGTAAACGAAGTGATAGTATGAGGAGGCGGGAAAATTTGTGGCGCGGTGTTCACTTTTTGAGTTGAATGAAAAACGTGAGAAAAGCGAGCGAGAGAGTTTTCTTCAAAAGATTTTCCTCGGAAAATCTCCTCGTAAATCGTCTTTTCATCCTGGAAAATTGTGACAACAATTAAGGTTTACGGGAAGATCTGAAGCAATAGCTTTTCTGGAAATTATACGCCTTGTGGACCTTGTGCAAGACGAGCGAAGCAAGTGTTTACATATTGTACTTGTTTACGGCTCCACGGCTGTCATCAAGACTACTACATTATGCTGAAACGAAATTGCTCTCAGATTCGATGAAGTTTATTGAAGTATAAAAGGACAAGATCAAGATTGAAAGGTAACAAACTTAACTGAAGTGCTGAGCCACATTTATGTCTAACACTGAATGAAATTGTGTCATTTTCTGGTCTTCCCGTAAATTATTTTCTGCTTTTCTTCTTCGTTTAGTCGCTCTTGTTGTACATTAACAAATATTTTAATTTAACGTTTCGCATCAATCCTTTCCGTTTTACTTAGTTGAGTCAACTATTGAATTTTGTGGTATTTGTGTGGTTTTAGGGAAGGCACTGTCGATTATATCTTGTATAAGCTTATAAACCTCGCCAGAATTTGCCATTTTTCTGATGGAACTTTCGCTTCCCGCAGGAAAATTTTTAAACTGAGCGGCACTTGCCGCACTCGTTTCCCATATAAGGTCAAACGCAGGTATAATGGCTGATAACCGAGATCTAGTGAACCAATCAGAAAGCTAGAATTGCATTATCCGAGGTTGAGAATTTAATAAATATATATAGTATATACCAGACAAAATCTCGACTTGGCCAAAGTGGGACCGCAAGTAGTATCGGTAGGTGTGATAAAATGCCCGCAAGTAGTATCGGTAGGTGTGATAAAATTTCCTGCACTGTGATTGGTCAATGATGACGCAAGATAAACGATGATTGGGTGATGATGACAAACCAAAGCGTGAGCACGTGCACAAATGACAACAAGTCAACAAACGACGCTTGCAAACGTTGATTGCAGTTGGGTTGCTACAGTTTCCTTCGAGCTGTCTTGATTTCATGATCACAAGGTCTAGAAGCCGAAACTTACGCAATTGATATGATCAAAAACAAGAATAGTACGTATTGGTCTAGAAATTTCTCTTGTTAGCGTGTTCCGAGCAGCTATCGTTCGCTCGCAGGATTGACAGACTCAATCCGAAATCGAGATTTGTCAGACACAAATCAAACTTTACACGAGGGGTTTGAAAGACTCAGGCCACAACCAACATATAAAGTTAGCAGCTGCAATAAGTTCAAAAAGAGTTACAGAAGGAAAGTTTTTAAAAGATACCGGGAGCATTGAAACTCGCAGAGAAGTGAGAAAGTTTTCACTTGAGACACACATGTATAACTAGGCAGCTGTCGAGCCAGTGCTTTCAGCTATTAGCTGGAACATCATAACATTAACAAAAACTCGTGGTAGAAATAAAAGATAAAAGACTCGATCAGTCTTCAGGCATTTAAGTAAAATTTGTACTGAGACTTGCCAAGAAGGAAAGAGAATTCAAAAGAGTTCTTGAGATAATTAAAACTCACGACAGGCGTTTACATTAACAGAGGTGAGAAATCTTTTGGCATCCGTTTCGAGCTCAGCTGTCAAGTTGGTCATTATATTGAAACAATTAAAAAGTCTGAAGACAGCTGGTCTCAATTGGTAGTTTTAAAACGTTTGTCTATTACCAAAGTTTATCCTCGCTGAGATCACTCGTTACAGCAAAAAAAGCAAAATGATCTCAGGAAGTTGGGGACGCGTTTGTGTAATCAGGTAATTAAATTTACGTGATTATTACATGAAATGCTTCAGAATTTTTGCATAATTTTTCTTTGTTTTATTTATCTACTTGACCTCAACAATTCATACTGAAAGTTTGTTTTAAATGGCACGTCCTCGTCCCATGATCATGAAAAAGAGAAGGCCAGAAACAAGTGATACTTTGTGAGAAGAACACGAGAAAAAATTGTGTTTTCTTCTGATTAATCGCAAGACTGTTCCAAACAGGAAACTGATTTTCAATCAATTAAGAAAATGAGTTCTAAAATAGAATAGCCAAAATATCGAGCGAAATAATTAACTGTAGTAACGGATGCGCTGAGAAGAAAAGGATAACAGCGGGGGCAGCTGTAGTGTTAACTATCCCTAGTTTTATTGTTCTAATTTCATTTTAAAGATCTTATTTGTCTATTTCTAGAACCCCCCCCCCCCCCCCCCCCCCGCAAGAGACTGTCATATGAACGGTCCCAACATACATCTTCTTTTGGTTTTAAGGACATGTTGCCAATGTTTTTATCCATTTAAAGTGACTGTAGCTCTTATTTGAATTGTCTATGTTTTTAAATGGTATCTCTCGCTTGGGGGCCAAAAAAAAGTTGAGCCACGCCCAGATTGCCATCCTCTACGGGAAAAGTAAAACTCAAAACAGCAAGGGACCGCCAACGATAATGCTGCTAACGTGGGACATACAAAAGATTCTATCAGCCGAAAAAATAAAATAACATTACAAATAATACAGTAGACTAATACTACGTGAAAAAGTAGACTTAGAGAGACACCAACACGACAGCTGTCCACGGTTGCAGCCGTGCTATATCATATAGACTCTCGGTTTTAGGCCATCGTAACTTGATTAAAAACATGAAACAAACAGCGGTAATAAACATTGTGAAAAATCGCATTTTACTAACTTGACGTTTCGTATGCTATGCAACATACATTTTCAAAAGTATGACCGTTACAAAATTTTAACGACTATTATATATTGGTATGAAAAGGGTCTGGAACCTAGACTGAGACAATTGATCTACAGCAGTAACTTAATATTATCGCTTAGGTTAAAAGAGCAACAACCTCTCACTGCCAACGTTGGCATTTAATGAGGGTTGTAGCTCTTGAATGAATAAGGTCTCTTTTATTTTACAATGGAGGTCAGTTTTGCCGGACGCTAGAATGTCAAAATGATCCCATTTGATGTTATAGCCCATTCTGGAGTCCGTTCCTCGAAGGTCCTGAAACGTTTTCGCACCCGGAAAGCCATAGCAAAATCTTAAACCTTATGATAACAGAGGTGTCTAATCTATGATATTTTTTAATATGAACAGAAGTTCTCCGGCTTCAAACAAAGTTTCAGGCCTATACACTTCTCTGTTTTTAAAATACAGATAACTAAAAGTGGCTTTGCGGTCCCAAAAGGTCTCCGGGGCTTTCGAGAAACAGTCTACTTTTTTACCTAGTATCAACCTTGCTGTATTGTTTGTAATGTTATCCTTTACAGGGGTAGAATCAGTAGATCAAATTCTCCGACGAACATCCCCGTCCTTTTCATATAATCATATAGAGATACCGGTACTATCGGGTCTTGTCCCAGGTTTTCCGCTTCTCTGGCACAATTTATATTGGACTGCATTTCAATGTTTAAGGCGATCTTCAGGGTAAATTGCAAGGTGTGTTCTCAAAACGGAAAAGTAGTTTTTCTTTCATGATCATAAGAAAAGTTGATTGATACGTTTTTTATCATCTCGAGTTTCAAGTGACTGCCAACTCATATTTGACTGATACTTAGACTTGCCTACAAGTCGAACTCACAGAGTGCGAAGCGCTAGAGCGCCGGGGTCTATTGCCAAACCGGAAACGAGAAGCAAACGTCTTTAAAAAGGTCTAACGTTGGCTCATCTAATCATTTGTTATCAAAAGCAAATGAAAGTCCACATATGTACGCATTGCGGACCCACTTTTATTCTATTCGTGTTTGAAAACATATGATCACTTTTAACGATCCGCGCATAGGGCATTATCTTTTATTGAGTTATTTTTTTAAAAAAATAACTCTTAGTCGGCATGAAGACGTGTTTGGCTATTAAGTGGATGGTTGAGTGGATCATTCATGTATGTATTTCACACCAATCAGATTTGGGATTTTATCAAGGACCAATCAAATTGCAGCTTGTATATATGGATCGTTGTTATGAATATTTGTTTTCGGTTCAAGGTACGGCCATTTTTGTTTTGCTATAGATTCGACCTTATTGGGCCGTGTTGGTCTGAAGTCTCTATTCCAAGTCTTGATTTTTATGTAGCTTTGGGTGAGAACATTGTGTGTGGGTTCTGAAAGCGAAAAGTGTTTGGAAATTTCATCGTGGTGAAGGTGATTCTCTTGGTTTACGGAATCAACTGGTTCAGTTGACGACACAATATGGGTATAGTATTTGTTGACCACTTCATATTAAAATGTTTGATGTTTTTGAGTAGAATAAATATGTATATTGAGAATAAATGTTGTCACTTCCATTTTTAATGTGAGTGTTGTGTGTTTGCTGAACGTTTTGTTTTGGTCCCCAAATGAGAACAAACTGACGCTGTTGTTTGTAAGGGCAAGTGTTAAAGATTTGAGATTCCAACCGCGCGGTGTGTTTAAACTGTTTTCTCTCGGTTAACATGTGCGTTTATTTGGGTTCGAGCCGGAGTTGCCAAATAATAGGTATTTTAGTGAGGTTGGAATGTGGCCGGAGAAGGTTTGATGTTTCCTGCTTAGGAATAGTAGGACTTCACATGGGCGGTCATGAGTTATTTATTGTACTATCGTTTGAAAAGCTCATGACGTGATGATGTTACAAGGGCACGTTTTGTCTGCTTGGCAAATATTAAATAAGTTGTTTTGACAATGTGGTTGGATAGCACAGCAAGAGAAAATCATCATTTGTGCCGCGAGTGAGGGCCGTAGGAAGGTATAGTAGTCGTTGTGCGAGTCTTGCATTTCAAGCTTCGCATTGATGGCTATCTTTAGTAGTATGGCGGTGCAATGCGGTTATTTCCGTACCAATGACGTTATGCTTGCAAGTGTTTACATCGGCCAAATTTATTTTCTTCAGATCTCTGAACTCGCCTTGATGAAACAGCCAAAAGATTCACTTCAACTGGCTAAACCGACAAATAGTCGCAAAATTGCAAACAAATTTACGACCGTCGCTTCTGGCGAAATAAACATGCAAAGTAAACATATTTCTTGTTTGTCACGTACCGAAAGTGAAAGCTGCAACGTCAGCGCATTCCATGGCTGACGCAATACCTTTTTAGTGTATTTAATATTCCCAACGCAAAGCGGTTGCAGTTACGTTTGCTCATAGGCAAAAGAAAAAAAAAGACAGCCAGCTTTTTGGTAGTCTCCTTTACAGCTGTTGTTTGGGCTCGTCACGCAAAAAACAACGGCTGAAAAGAAAACTAGCTTTTTGGGTGTGCAGTCAAGCGTGTAACACAACTTCATCTACAGCTATTTTTAGCACGGCCATGGGAATATCGGTACTGATAATGTTACGCTTACAAGTTAGGGCACGTTTCTGCTTCTGGTTGCGAAATTAATATTGTACCAGTCCAAGTAAAATCGTCACGTGGTTTGGCCGAAATGCACTGGTGACTAGAGTTGTTTGTTTCTCGCGTTCGTCGAAAGAAATTCGTCCTTGCTTGCAGAAAGGTTTCTGTTTTATATTGATGATGAAAATAATGGAGCCATTTCAGAAACTGAGAATACTTTGTTCTTGTTCCATCTGGCTATTCGTTTGCAATTTCTGGGTCAATTTGGCTTTCTTAGTGAGCGTGTTTGCGATTTTGTGATCATGTTTACGGTAAATGTTGTCAACAGTTTTCAATCCATGTTTTGATGTGCTTAGCGGTTTTCTTTCGGCTTGGAATGAAAGGGGATGGATAGTTAAACATCAAGGTAACCTTAAAAGTGACTACCAGATATTTTTTTCTGTTTATGTTTGAAGAAATTACTGACGTATTTTTTGTCTTCAACAGTATGGTTCGATCGATCGGTTGCACACCATAGTCATATTTATAAGGGAAAGCAGCCTAATTTTAGAACATTTGCACAATTTCTTTTTAAACTGTTTTTGAGTTATTTTTCCAAAAGTTGCTCTTAGTCGGCGCGATGGACCGTGCACATGAACCATGCACAAATAGCTCAACCCATGAAATAAACCATTCTAACAGGACTGACACCCAGTTCTACCCCAAGCCACCCAATCAATTGAAAAAATAACTCCTGCACGCTTAGCGTGCCTATGTTTTTAATATGCTTTTAAAATATGACTTTGCCTGTCTTCTGTGACCGCTATTTTGGTTGCTTATACTGCGAGTTTTGTTGTTTCTTCTTTACTTTCGGTAGGGTCCTCTGGCTTTTGGGATACGTAGTCTTCTGCTAGGAATAAATCTCGCTCCAGATTTTATCTTGTTGTTGAAACTTGAGTGTTCTCTGCTGCGACCTGTGTTGATGATTTTGCTTGCTTGCGATGAACATTTATCTGTTGTGGGTTATAAAACTCAGGAAGGGTACTTTTAGGGCTGATAAAAGGTGTTTGAAATGCGTTGATTTAGTTTGTCGCTGTGAAGCACACGATGGAATTGTTCCTTCTTGTCACTTTTATTTAACAAGTGACGAATGTGCATCACTTGTAAAGATCTATACGGATTTACGTTGTTTTTCATTTTGATTTGCATTGGGAGTAAAAGAAGCAAGCTCCAAGCAGACAAATTCAAGTTTGCGTGTTTTCGTGCTAGCGTGTGTACACACTTTTCCCTGTACAGCGTGTACGATTGACGTTCAATTTCCGGAATGTGTTTTGATAGTGCCGTGAGCATGCTGTGTTCCCTTTGTGGCACACAGCTGTGTGACACTGATAATCTTCTGTCAGCTAGCGATTACACAAACTTCGCTTTCAATTTCTCTTTGACCGTGCAAACTTAAGACAATTCTGTTGATTTTTCTATAGGGCAGAACAATATACACCTGATTTAACGAAAAATAAAAATAGAATATGTTCACAATCGATTTTCAAAGTATCATCACATACCCATCAAAACAAAACCATTAGCACCATCACATACCCATCAAAGCAAAACCATTAGCACCTAAAGTGAGTAGCGTTACATGTAGGTCTGTCAACCATCTGTCAACGGCCTTTTGTTTACATCTGATCGACTGAAGGAATGAAGGAAGGACGCGCCGCTTTAACTCCCCACTCATTCCGAAACTCCCGTTTTGCATACGCAAAAACAGTCGTAAAAACTACTCGGTAAAAGTTCTTGTTTTTGATATATTTTTATCCAACTGACAAAAGAACAATTTTTGCAAATTTTTTAAAAAAATCTGTACGTGGGATTCGAAGCTACGTCATTTTTTCACAAATTTAAGGTTGCTCTGAACCCTACCTACTAAATTTTTTTAAACATTGTTAGATTGTTTGTTTTGCCCAGTAGGCAAACATATATGAAAAACAAAAACTTTCACCGTCTAGTTTTTAAGTTATTAGCCTAAAACGGTAAAAATTAAGGTATCTTTGACCTCATATAACGCATGGCAACGAATTTTGACGTCATAGCGACTGCAATTTGTTCATTGGTGAAACCTTAACAAAGTTGTACTAAAAGTTTAACCTCAACATTATTGGTGTAGCTGCAATAGAATACCAAAGATGGGAATATCTAAACCCCTTCGAGCCACCTTAAACCCCTTCGAAAAAAAAGGACAAATTCCAATTTATTTTGCAGACAGATGTTTTTTTGGCTCGTCACGCAATCTGTCCTTCAAAACGTTGCGTGATGAGATTCCTCTCTTCGCTCCATTTGAAGCATCTTGATAAGCATAGTATGCCGACGATCGTGCTCTTTTGCCACTGACTGACTATCCAGCAGTGCCCATCCCCCCCCCAGGCAACCCCGGGGCATTTCCTAATGTTGCCTGTCCCGGGGGTGGGGCATTTGCGTACCTCGGGTTGATCCCCGGGCATTTGACACGTGGTTTCGAAACCGTGGAGTGAGTCGCGTATTCGTGATGGAGGCGTTTATAGGCCAAGACGTGGACTACGTTGCAGATTAGCTAGTCCATGAAGGACTAGAGAAGCTTGTGGATGTTCATGGATGTTTTTAAAGGTATATTTTCTGAATTTTAGATATTTCTTCATTGTCAAGAAGCAACAACTTGTATTATATTCTTATATCACCTATCGAGAGATTGAAAACAATCAACCCGGGAGCGGGGCATTTGCCCGGTTCCCTCATCCCCACCCCGGGGAATTTACCAAAGAAATGCTAATGCCGGGGGTTAGCCGGGGGGGGGGGGGGGGGGGATGGGCACTGCTGGAATTGACTGATGCCTAAGCTTGTTATATTCTCTCTCACCTTGGAGTTTCTGGGTGAATTTGTACTATCACCAGCGCTGCTTCTGATAACTTCCAAAGCTTGGTCGGCAGCATTCACTTTGGCCATTTTTTTATTGTTTCCCGATCCTCTGCATCTCGTAAGACGTCCAACTCTGACCTCACAAATGAATAGCTTCGTGTTTGATAGTCCTAGTTCATCAACATAATTGAAGGCCACCGTCTCTCCGACTTGAGAAGCAGCTTCCATTAACAAGCTCACGGAATTCTTCGACGTGTTTTCGGGAGATGATACAATTTCGTTGAACTCGCGTAATTTTCTGTCCTCCATTGCAAAAACTGAGAGTTAACCTTCCTTGTCATTAAATTTCTTTGAAAACGCTCGGCTTAACCATACATTCCCGGAGCCATATTTTACGTAAATGCACGTTTCTCAGAAATCGTTTTCCGAGATTTCCGAGAAAGATGCCGACGATGCCAACGAAGAGCTGACGAAGACTGACGAAGAGGCAATCTCGTGCCCAGAGTCCGCCAACTCCTCGGTCAGCGGTAAATCGCTGGGACGAACTCTCTTCTCTTTCTCTGCTTTAGCCTGCGTAGCTGGCGGGATTAGCGGGCACGAGTGAATTTTCTCGCGCGGGCGGGATCTCAACTCGACTCCTCACCACGCCCCTCGCTGCTTGGCGGCCAAGACCAAAGCATGCGGCCGCTAAAAAACCCGGGTAAAAAAGCACTCGTTCGCGAAATCCCGCCAGCTACGCAGGCTATCTCTGCTTGAGAACAAGGGAACGAGTTGGGAACGAGATTGCAGGTTGCACACACAGTCGATTGCACACAGACTTTAATGTCTAATTTACATACTAGTAGTAATCAGCGATTAGGGGAGTGCGTTCGACCTAACATGGAGAGTCAGGTGGTAGAAAAGGAGCAAGGTTGTTGGCAAACTATGCCATTTAATATGCCTCAAATGGAGCGATGAGGATGAGTGAGAGAGGAATCTCATCACACAACATTTTGGAGGAAACATTGCGTGACGAGCCAAAAGAACATCTCTCTGCAAAATAAACTGGAATTTGTCGCATCAAGAAATGGGTTGTGTTGTTTTCGAAGGGGTTCAATAAACTGTGAAAAAATTGTGACAGTGTAGCAGTTCTTGATATGTTAAAGCAGAATGTTTCTTTGCTTGCAAGCTATGTTATCGTAAATTGGGTGTTACAGAAGAAGCCATTCAACCGGACGGAAACATGATCTGTCATCATAGCAGTGATTGTTTGCCAAAGGTCAAAAAGAACCTCTAATGAATGGAACGGCAAATTCTCATTGATGTCAGAATATTGTAAAACAACGTGAATAGAAGTCGCTCCTAGCGCTTCATGTGACATTCACAAAGCAGAAACGTACAAAGTCATAAATGAATGGGCAATTTGCATTCATTTCTTTTACACTAAAATTCATATGGAATACACCTTATTCATAAATGGCGGAACGCGCGGAAGAGTTTGGGTCGAGTACATGAAAGCGAGGCGAAAGGGGCTTCCATTCGAACGAAAACAAAGCAAAGTATGGGAATGAAAGTAGTATCTCTTGTAATTCTTGAAATATCTCGTCAGTTAGAAAGTGATTCTTGACTTTTGATGGCTGCTATTGAAATTCCTGATTTTACAACGGCAGATATGGTCGTATGGTTTAAAAGTCAACACAAAACGGTGGGAATCTCTTGTCGGAATTTCTTAGTCTCTTCTCTGCTTACTCGTGTGTAGTTTTAATCCACGCTACTTTAGTTTCTTTTTGATGGAAGGCACTGGAAGCCGAGTATAGACACAGGAATTAAAAAGGATTAAAGTCTTTAAAAAAATTGGCACGTCTCTTGGTGGGCGGTAAGTAAAGAACGGCAATTGTAGACACGAGGTTTCCTGAGTATTTCGCCTCCAAACTGCATAAATGTTATTCACAACGATTGATCATTCAGTAGAGACTAAATCAGTTGTTATAAGTTAGAATAGGTAAAGCCTTAATTGGAAAGCAGAAATAAGGTAGAAAAAGCGGCTTTCAAAGTGAAATAAACTTTAAGATTCTCTCAAATAAAACCATTCTATATTATTCAACAAAGCTCCAAAGTACCATATGCGAGGCGCTTCTAAACTGCAGCAGAACATTGTGCGACTACACAAACAGCTGCAGGCTAACATAAATTTCTGTTCACTGATATCCATAAATTTAACGCTACATACAACGGCTTTCAAATGTATGTATCATTTTATAATCACCAATAGAATCAGTAAATAGAGACAAAAACTCAGAGAAAAGATTTGGCATCAAAGAAGTGCTATGAAGTTTTACGAATTTATTACCAAATCGCGTTCTTTACTTACCATTTCAAGAGACGTGTCTTTTTTTTTTAAAGCTCTACATTCCTTTCTAAATCCTGTTTCTACACTCTGCTTCCAGGGTATTCCATTTAAAAGAAACTGAAGTAGTTTGAATTAAAACTCTACACGAGAAATAAAGCAGTGAAGAGACTGAGAAAATCGATGCGGTTTTCCGACGACATTTTACCACTCTTTGGTGTTGACTTCGAAACCATACGACCATATCTGCGGTTGTAAAACCAGGGATTTCCATAGCAGTCATAAAAAGTCAAGAATCACTTTCTAACTGACGAGATATTTCAAGAATTACAAGAGATACCACTTTCATGCATATACTTTGCTTTGTTTTCGTTCGAATGGAAGCCCCTTTCGCCTCGCTTTCATGTACTCGACCCAAACTCTTCCGCGCGTTCCGCCATTTATGAATAAGGTGTATAGAAATGAATTATCATGTACACGACAAATAATTATTTTTTTCACTTTAGTTGTTTAATATCTTTTGGCACTACAAGTCTTATCTTTTTGGCCCCTGAGCGTAGGTAGGGGACCCGACGGAGGGGGTAGGTGCTTGGACGGTTGCTATGGAAACCGACGCCACAGCGGGGCCCTTTGCATAAGTCACACTGACTGGAGCCACTGGAGTAAAAAAGAAAAAGTAATTAAGCGGAACAGGGTAGGGTGGGAGCGACAAAAATAAAACAACTTGCAGCGAGCAAACCGCACAATGTACGCGTCAGTCTGGATGACTATAATGGTAAATATATGACCCACGAGGTTTGTATTAGGAATCCTAGAAATCCGAAAAGGGAACCATCATTTCTAGAAAAAAAAAACATTTCTTGCATTAAAATATCGAAGCAGTTATACAAAATAGACTTTAATCTTACATAACAAACTATTTTAATTGAACTGGAATTAAGATTATAAAAGAAATAAAGATTTTGCTGCGTGCGCACGTAAGCAGCACTACCAAAATACGTGCTTTTTAAAGCACTCAAATAAAAATATCTCAAAATAGAATAATCAACTTTTCTTTAAATCGCGATATATTTTAGTCAACCGTATGTCATTTAAGTTAATGCATTAAAATATGGGGGTCACTGTGCTCATTTAGAAGAAAATAACCATTTATTTCCCTGCTAAGCTTAATCTGAAGGAAATGCCGTAATGTTGCGTGCGCGAGCGCTCGTGCGCGCGCTAAATGACGCGAAGAGATTGTGGCGAGACAACAGCACGCGAGGAAAAATAGACAGCGGACTCTTATGCATTTTTTGAGGATATCCGAGGGTGTCAATGGGGTTAATTGTTTAGCGTATAATGAAGGTTTTTGGCTACCGTAACCGTATAAATAACTAGATATGAACTGTCTAACGTATAAAAGGAGATCGACTTTTTAGCGTATGCGGTATTTAACGGCCAAAGGTTGGCGATTTTTGAGAAACAAAATGTAAATTTCAGTTTACTTTGAACTCGTCTAACTCTTCTGGAGACCCTTTGTAGTCTTTGCAGACCTCCATTTTCTGTCTGTTACGTGTCATGTTGGAGATTGCATGACTTTCTTTAAATTTCGTGACATCCTCCGCGCCTGCACTCTGCCTGCGGTTTTAGTTACCAGTTTCGACCTGTCATTATCTGGTAATGAGGCTGAAGAGGATGATGATGTTGGAATGTATGTTGTGCCCAATACACTGACCACACGACATGGGAGGCAAATTAGAGCGGTGGTTAGACTGGACTTGTAAGACAAGAATGGGTAATTGTGACAAACATTACAGAAATTACTGTTCAGTGTGCTTTTTTGAGTTATTTTTTTAAAAAAATAACTCTTAGTCGGCATGAAGACGTGTTTGGTTATTAAGTGGATGGATGGATGTTGGTTGAGTGGATCATTCATGTATGTATTTCACACCAATCAGATTTGGGATTCTATCAAGGACCAATCAAATTGCGGCTTGTATATATGGATCGTTTTTATGAATATTTGTTTTCGGTTCAAGATACGGCCATTTTTGTTTTGCTATAGATTCGACCTTATTGGGCCGTGTTGGTCTGAAGCCTCTATTACAAGTCTTGATTTTTATGTAGCTTTGGGTGAGAACATTGTGTGTGGGTTCTGAAAGCGAAAAGTGTTTGGAAATTTCATCGTGGTGAAGGTGATTCTCTTGGTTTACGGAATCAACTGGTTCAGTTGACGACACAATATGGGTATAGTATTTGTTGACCACTTTATATTAAAATGTTTGATGTTTTTGAGTAGAATAAATATGTATATTGAGAATAAATGTTGTCACTTCCATTTTTAATGTGAGTGTTGTGTGTTTGCTGAACGTTTTGTTTTGGTCCCCAAATGAGAACAAACTGACGCTGTTGTTTGTAAGGGCGAGTGTTAAAGATTTGAGATTCCAACCGCGCGGTGTGTTTAAACTGTTTTCTCTCGGTTAACATGTGCGTTTATTTGGGTTCGAGCCGGAGTTGCCAAATAATGGGTATTTTAGTGAGGTTGGAATGTGACCGGAGAAGGTTTGACGTTTCCTGCTTAGGAATAGTAGGACTTCACATGGGCGGTCATGAGTTATTTATTGTACTATCGTTTGAAAAGCTCATGACGTGATGATGTTACAAGGGCACGTTTTGTCTGCTTGGCAAATATTAAATAAGTTGTTTTGACAATGTGGTTGGATAGCACAGCAAGAGAAAATCATCATTTGTGCCGCGAGTGAGGGCCGTAGGAAAGTATAGTAGTCGTTGTGCGAGTCTCACATTTCAAGCTTCGCATTGATGGCTATCTTTAGTAGTACGGCGGTGCAATGCGGTTATTTCCGTACCAATGACGTTATGCTTGCAAGTGTTTACGTCGGCCAAATTTATTTTCTTTAGATCTCTGAACTCGCCTCGATGAAACTGCCAAAAGATTCACTTCAACTGGCTAAACCGACAAGAAATGGTCGCAAAATTGCAAACAAATTAACGACTGTCGCTTCTGGCGAAATAAACATCGAAAGTAAACATAATCTTGTTTGTCACGTACCGAAAGTGAAAGCTGCAACGTCAGCGCATTCCATGGCTGACGCAATACCTTTTTAGTTTATTTAATATTCCCAACGCAAAGCGGTTGCAGTTACGTTTACTCATATGCAAAAGAAAAAGACAGCCAGCTTTTTGGTAGTCTCCTTTACAGCCGTTGTTTGGGCTCGTCACGCAAAAAACAACGGCTGAAAAGAAAACTAGCTCTTTGGGTGTGCAGTCAAGCGTGTCACACAACTTCATCGACAGCTATTTTTAGCACGGCCCTGGGAATATCGGTACCACCACTGATGATGTTACGCTTACAAGTTAGGGCACGTTTCTGCTTCTGGTTGCGAAATTAAGACGGAATCCGCCAGGACTTCGAGTAGTTATTGGACAAAATTATGTACCAAAATTATTTACACCTTATTGCAAACTTTTGTGTTACTGCTTCAAATATCTTATCAAAAGAAATCTTTTCTAACAACACCAAACATCGAAAACCGATTTCGAAGTTCCGCTGAATTCCACTAAATCGCTTAAAAAACATGAGCTTTTGCCTATAGCTTGTGAACTTTGAATTTCATTTTCTCAGGCCCTGATAAGAAATTGTTGTAACAAAATTATTTACACCTTATTGCAAACTTTTGTGTTGCTGCTTCAAATATCTTATCAAAAGAAATCTTTTCTAACAACGCCAAACACCGAAAACAAATTTCGAATTTCCCACTGAATTCCACTGAATCGCTTAAAGACGATTTTACAAAATGGCTGCACGTGAGAATTTGCCTATACCTTGTGAACTTTGAAATTCATTTTCTAACACTCTGATAAGAAGTTGTTGTCGGTGTTATCAGGGATTATTACTTACATCTTTACCTTTTATTTAGGGTAGAAAATAACGCAATAGGATTTAAATTATTCTGGTACTCGATTTTTGTCCAACTTAAATAAATATTACTCGACTTCCTGGTGGATTCCGTCTTAATATTGTACCAGTCCAAGTAAAATCGTCACGTGGTTTGGCTGAAATGCACTGGTGACTAGAGTTGTTTGTTTCTCGCGTTCGAAGAAAGAAACTTGTCCTTGCTTGCAGAAAGGTTTCTGTTTGATGAAAATAATGGAGCTATTTCAGAAACTCGAGAATACTTTGTTCTTGTTCCATCTGGCTATTCGTTTGCAATTTCTGGGTCAATTTGGCTTTCTTAGTGAGCGTGTTTGCGATTTTGTGATCATGTTTACGGTAAATGTTGTCAACAGTTTTCAATCCATGTTTTGGTGTACTTAGCGGTTTTCTTTCGGCTTGGAATGAAAGGGGATGGATAGTTAAACATCAAGGTAACCTTAAGAGGGAGTCTCTCTAATTTTCGACCGGTCGGTTCCGGATCGAAAAATCAAATCGCCTGATTTTTTGTGAGGTGAAAGGCCTTCATGCCAAAGTAACAAAACCACAATCTTTTTGGTTCTTGGCATAAGTTTTTTTCCGCTAGAGCTGAAGAATTTTGACCGAATTTTGCTCGCGCGCGACCGAAAATCAAGACGATTGTTTATCTTTTTTAAGCGATCGGTGCAAAGCAAGGACAAACTGTACCGCCATAATTTTTACATAGCAAGAAAGATCTACTTCTATTTTATGAGCTGTAGGAGTTTCAAGCAATTTGAAGTTAATCTATTGGCATGCTATGATATTACTCACCCCTACGTTAGGAGGCTCGAGGGACAACCCGAAAATTGATCATTTTGTGGACCTCTTTTCTCAGCTGGCGGATAAAATCAAACCATGGCAGTTACATCAATGTAAAGTCTTAACCTTCTCCTACACGAATATGTAAAAAAATATTGTCTATTACGCCTTTCCTGTAGATGTCGAGGGGATGATTTTTCCTAATTTTGAGAAATTATCAAAAACAACACCAAATCGCTAATTGTTTAAAATTTGAATACCTTGGACCAATACCGGTCTTACATCAAGAAAACTAAAGAAAAGTAAACTTAAACATTAGGGAATAGAAATAAAAAGCCATATTCAATAATGTTTTCAATTTTTAGTTCGCCGTTTCATTTTATTGGGAGGAGAGTGATCATCGGCTCATTAAATATTCACCGAACAGTGAAATTCGATCCAAACCAGAACTGTCAAATTTCATATCGCACTGGCCGTCTTAATTTCATTGAATCTCGTTTCAAATCACATTTGTACACAAAACGAATATCCTGAAAATGCTATTTTGTTGTTGTGTTTAAGTTTAAGCCAAATCTGAGCTTTGAATACGCACTTAGAATACAAACGGAGTTCACTCACGATTTACTCGACCACTGTCAACACTGAATCGAAATTCATTTTCTCTGATTGTTGGACTATAAATTGACTTAGTTTACCTGAGTTCCAAAAGGCTTTTCCCCTTTTTCTTTTGACTTTTTCTGTTGGCGATGCATTTAAATGACCGGCGCAATTAGGACTTTTGATTCAATCAACGAGCTGCCAGTCCGGTTCTGGCCCTATCTGTCACGCAACGCTAAGGGGTGAAACAAGACCACTCTTCAGGACTCTTGCAATTGAAGCTCATTGAGAATATCAGTTTTCATCATCGTTTAACATGTTGCCTCGAATCCCTAGAACAAAGCTGTCTAGAAAATATTGCAGAAGTGCTTGTTTGATTTGTAATTATTTGGTGTAGTCAGAGCTATGAAAGTACTGCGGAAATTTGGATGTAGTGTGCATTTTGGAACAAGGATTGCATATTATAAGGGACAAGTATAAAGAGGGTATAGAACGTTTGAGAGGTCTGAAGAGATGAGTGGTGGAGGAGTGTGCTTGTAGTGTAGTATGTTGCAAGTTTTGTGAGATAGATATTCAACACCTTTTTGGGTTTAATTCAGAGTAGCCAGCCATATTTACAAGAGATGAAAATGTTGCTTATACAGTCGATCTTATAATAAGGTTATCCAAAAAGTAAATAATCGTTAGCAGAGCCAAAGCAAGAAATATAATGCTGGGCAATGAAGCTTTTTCGTACCTTTGCTCTATCCGTTGGATGATGTTATGTGGAATGTGCACACTAGGGACTGACATAACTATTATTTTATTTATCGTCTGGAGCGGGGTGGGGGAGGGGGGGGTGCGGGGGATTTTTGTTGCTACACCGTAGCATTCACCTTATCTCCCCATTTGAATGATCCCCCCTCATTCGTGGTGGAAGCTTTCAGGATCCCCGCCCCCTCCTTTCCAAGCCACCACAAAATATCAAGTTCATTGCAAGTGCGGATGGTAGCCGAACTGTCAAGGATGCCTTGAATTGCGCAGCCGATTTGTTATCATTCACCGACAGCAATCGAAAGGTTCTATATCATGATGTAGAGAACACTATACCAAAAAACTGTTCGCAAGTGATGAGCTGAAATATTTTCAGAAAGCTCAAGAGCGAGTAATGGTGCTCTACGAAGAACTGCAGAGAGCCTCAAATAAGTTGACAACATCTCTAATGAATTGAACCTGAAGAGGAAGTTTCTATTTCGCATGGAGAAAGATCAACAATCGTGATTGCTGCTGTTGTTCTTGTTTTCAATAATATCGCACCGTTCGGCCGCGTTGAACAAACGTTTCCATTGGCTCTTATTAAAATGCCTCGTTAAAGAATTTAACACATGGAACTTTAACATTTGAAATACAGAACTTAAACAATTTCAAGCCATTGCACAACGATTATTTATGTGATGAGATCGTGCCTGGATAAGAGCACGCAGAAGCCAAAACATAATAATAGCATAAAAGGAGGCGATCAATTGGCACGGTTCAAGTTATTTACGGCGATCCCACCGCCATATGAAATTCTCAGACTTTTTTCTGGTCCCCCCCCCCCCCCCACCCTCTTAATCCCTGTCAATTACGGCTGATTCCCACTTCGTTCTTCAGAAAACTATGTGGTCCCCTCCAACATCCTCCAGTTTTCGTCTGGACTATTCAATAAGAATTTATTTTGACCTACTCAGTGCGGGATCCAACCTTGGTGGTATTAAAAAAATAATCGCTAATGCCGCCATAAAATAGCACTGCCTTGGTCCTTCAATCATCAAAAAACCGGTTATTTCATCTACTTATTTGCGTACAAGCTGGTGGCCAAAAACTTAAAAGCTACCTTACTGAAAGATTAAATCGCCTCCTAGCCTGCGTAGCTGGCGGGATTTCGCGAGCGAGTGCTTTAGCGGCCGCATAGTTTGGTCTTGGCCGCCAAGCAGCGAGGGGTTTGGTGAGGAGTCAAGTTGAGATCACTCGCGGCTCGGCCGCTCAGCGACGCGGGCTTCACCCGCACGAGAAAAATTCACTTGTGCCCACTATTCCCACCAGCTGCGCAGGCTAATCGCCTCCCTCACTATCCCCTCCATGGGATCCGCCAATGCTACCAATTAGCTGCAACTTTAAATCATGCAGGATCACCCGGGATAAAGCAACAGCTGTTAAATATCGCTTTGTTTTAAAACAAGTCCCACCAAATAGGAACTTTCAAAAATAACCCAATATCTGTATAAATACAAATGCTGTCGGTGAGATATAGATACGCGATTCCATTCCTATTTGCAGGAGTGACCAAGGATACTTACTTGTTTATTTAATTTGTTTCATCAGTACTTATGCAGTGGATAGGATCATGGATCCACTGTTTGAAAAACTAGGCCCAGACTTATAAGATATATTTACTGAAGGAGGGGATCTCCCTATAGTCACTATAGTAAAGTACGCTCTATTTTATAAGAATCGTTTTTATAAGAACGTCGAGGCTGAAAAAGGTCAAAAATTAAAAACATCCTTAGAACGTACCCAAATCTGAAATTTGGCTACGAACAAATTTTATACTTTCCTATTCGTTGTAAGTGACAAATATGTGTGTATATACTAAATGAAGAATCAAGTCGTGAATCTTTAATCAAATAAGGCCTAGAACAAACATTGTATTCACCAATGAACGTGACGTGAACATGTACATATCAGTTTAAATAAAACTATTTTCACAGGGGGGATCTAGGGGAGGGTGCAGGAAGTGCGGGGAGGCTTTCTAATACAACTGGCATTCTACAAACACCCCTCCTTAGAAAAATCCTGGGTCTGCTCCTGTTTAAGAACATTTAAGGCTTAAATCATCGAAAACGTTCGGACAAAAATGAGAAGTTCTCTCCCAGAAGGGATACCTTTTTCAGGCTGCAGCTTTATAAAAAGGTAAGGTTTTTTTATGAGTTGAAGTAGACAAAAGGATAAAATTAAGGTATTTGAAAGGACCTTTCAAAAATATCTCGAACACAGCCACCGAAAGGGTAAACGTGAATTTAAGTGACATTTTAAGAGGTCCAAAGAAGAAATAGAAGATAGAAGAAGTTGACCCCAACGTAAGAGCACCTGGTGTACCCCCGTTTTAAGTATTTTAAGGGAATTGGACCTCATGTGCAAGAAAATTATGAGTACTCCCTAACCCTGGGCAATTTCACCGCTGAGTGTTGCGTGACAGACAGGGCCAGAACCGGACTGGCAGCTCGTTGATTGAATCAAAGGTCCAAATTACAGCGGTCATTTAAATGCATCACCAACAGAAAAAGTCAAAAGAAAAAGGGGAAAAGTCTTTTGGAACTCAGGTAAACTAAGTCAATTTATAGTCCAACAATCAGAGAAAATGAATTTCGATTCAGTGTTGAAGTGCGTATTCAAATCTCAGATTTGGCTTAAACTTAAACACAACAACAAAATAGCATTTTCGGGATATTTGTTTTGTGTGCAAATGTGATTTGAAACGAGATTCAATGAAATTAAGATGGCCAGTGCGGTGTAAAATTCGACAGTTCTGGTCTGGATCGAATTTCACTGTTCGGTGAATATTTAAAGACTCTCTGTCGACCGGCATACATTGCGAGGGTTTGTTATTGTTTTGATTCTGTCGCTAAAGAAAATCGTTTGAAAATAAAAAAGATTTGAGGCATTTGGCGACCTAAAATAAAATTTGCGGCAGAAGAGTAATAAAATGTTTGCTTTTCAGGTCATTTGGTTAAGAACTACTTCATTTTGAAGTTACGACCTCGCGTTGTGGGGTCGCAAACTACAAGCTCTGGTCGCCGTGCGCGTCATTTGAAAACAACTCAATATATACTAAATTTGGTTTTTATTTGCTTTCTGAAGCATACAGAATATATATACAGTACTGAGTGTGCTTAAAATACTTTCCAAGCCAACATGTAGAACAAGAGCAATAAATATTTCTTGGCGATTTCCATACCACGGTTTGAAATCCCTACGGAGTTTGTTCCGATAACTGGTCACGTACACACTTTCAAATATTTTCAGCTCGATATTTTTTGCAATAAAAGGTTGCCAGTACAAGGAGGAAACACAGCAAAGAAAGCACTAAACAGCAGATCGTAACTGTATGTCACGCACCGCCATAACTCTAAAATTCAAAGTGCGCTGGTTTCAAAACGAAGGACGCTACTGAGCTGAAAAGTTGCAAACAGATATAATTTTAGTACCTCTTATGCCTGATGCGGATGCAAACTTTGGCGTCTCTTTGGTTTTGGACTTAAGTACCTGATGACGTCACGTGAAAACGATCTATACTTAAACCTGGTGTCAATAGGTCAATGATATGCAAATCACGTTTTTCGTAATTCAAACTATTTCTAGGTACCCTGGGTGCCAGTTTTTGTCTCGTGTCGTCATGACGTTGTCATGACGACACGAGAATATGCGAGGGGGAGAAGGTGCATTCCAAGGTGCATTCCATGCGCGTTTGCTTTGTGAGGCCGCAGAATTTTCCCGCCATGTCAATATTTTTCCCGCCATGTCAAGATTTAATAAACGAAGAAAAGCAAGGCTGATTGAACAGTTGGGAACTATATATATTTCCAATATTTCGGAAGGCACGGCCTTCCTTCTTCAGGGTGTTACAAAGAATGACTCTAAAAGTTAAACGTTACAAATTTAAAATATAGGAAATACGATATAACAAGCAAATAATGATAACGTACTAATCTAAGCGACGCGGCTAAGAGATAAGTAACGGTAGAAAGAAACGTTAAAATTTGAAATTTAAAAATAAGGAGAAACGTTACAGTATGAAATGCTGTGAAAAAGCTAAAAATGGCACTTAAGGTAGAATGCTGATACTAAAATAACGTATTAAACTTAATACGTTATTTTAGTATCAGCATTCTACCTTTAGTGCCATTTTTAGCTTTTTCACAGCATTTCATACTGTAACGTTTCTCCTTATTTTTAAATTTCAAATTTTAACGTTTCTTTCTACCGTTACTTATCTCTTAGCCGCGTCGCTTAGATTAGTACGTTATCATTATTTGCTTGTTATATCGTATTTCCTATATTTTAAATTTGTAACGTTTAACTTTTAGAGTCATTCTTTGTAACACCCTGAAGAAGGAAGGCCGTGCCTTCCGAAATATTGGAAATATATATAGTTCCCAACTGTTCAATCAGCCTTGCTTTTCTTCGTTTACTATTTTGTTATAGCTGATTAGATCTTCTACATTTAGAGGATCCGGTACTTCTGTTTCGTCACGGTGGTCCTTGCAAATTTAAATTCGATGTCAAGATTTGCTTTGTGAGGCCGCCGGATTTTGTGCGTGTTGTGAAAGAACAAATAATTTTTGTTTATAAGTAGGAGTTCAAAAATATTGCTGCATTGAAAGTTTTTTGCTTTTCTGCTGGTTCATTGTAATCGTTTGTCGGTTGGGAGTGTTTATTATAAATGGCTTTTTAGTTGAACAGAATTGAACTTTAATTTAAGGGAAAATCGCGGCGTAGAATGTAAAGCAGTGAAAGAGATGTATTAAATTTGAGCAGTTTTATTAGGTGAAATTTTTGTACATTTTTTAAATGGAATGGTTGAGACAATTAGGAGAGAGTGTTTGATTTATGAACTTGCAGCGAACGCAAATTCTTAGTGGTCCAACAGGCAATATAAATGGAACAGAAATAAGGCCCCTTTTAGCTGGCGACAGTGCCTATTCACAAACGAACTGGCTAGTGAAATCCTACACGGACAGAGGACGCCTGACTCAGGAGCGGAGAAAGTTCAAAATCTAAAGTTCGGTGAGCTACGATCTGTAGTGGAACGAGCATTTGGCATGTTGAAAGTTCATTGGAGAATTGCGTTGAAAAAGGTTGGACAAAAAACAAGATTCCTAAAAAAGACTATGATTGCTACGTGAGTTTTGCACAACAATTGTATGTATCGTTTCAATAACAGAAGATAAACGATTAGATAAAGACAATTATTTTGATGCTAAATCTTTAAAAATGTCAACTATGGCGTTTGTTTGTTCCATTTGCCTGCTCTGGGCGTCACGGAACATTTCAGCTGATCGTTCAAATCTTGCGTTGTCCTGTTCCATACTCTTTTCACACATTTCAATAAAAGAACTCTGCATGCCAATCTGGAGTCGTACTTTCTCGCCTTTCTTTACTCAGGATGTTGAAATAGGGGAAGTCTTCTTTAATTTTCTGAATTCCATCTTCCACAGTCGAGCGAGATCGCTGCCTGAACTGCTTGAGTTCACTCGTACTCTAGATTCTGCTGCCGTTTCTTCACCTGCTGTAGCATTCTCTGGCTTTCTGGACACCTTTCTTTATACGAAGAATAGATATCGTTCCACATTTTTAAATTTTTCTTTGTGAAACTCCCCACAGCTTACTGAATTTGGGGGCCCACGCTTCAAGAAGTTCGTGCGTTTCTTTCTCAGTCCTGTCAGCAGACTTAACGCGAGGTTTTTTCGTTTTGTGTTTGCCGTAGCAAGTATTTCGACATCACTTGCAACTGAAGACTGAGGCGATGGCATGCTTCTTGCCAGTAGAATTGGTGATCATCGAGAAATGTTTATCAGTACGCCGAGATAAAATCATTTTAAGTCAGCTGCGTTAGGGGGCTAAAAAAAGCTTGCTTGACTTATCTTACAAACATCTCAAAAGTTAAAGGGCAACTCTTGGCTAGAAAACTATATTTCAGTAAAAGCTTCCGAATGTTTCCAAAATTACACAGGAAGCAAAAATATTGAATTCAGAAGCTTTTTTACCGGTTAATTTTAACGTAAAACTTCGTATTTTACGTGACATTTCGCCATGGATGCTTCGATTATGATCACGAGACGTGATACGTCACAGGTGTGGAACCGCAACAAGTCACGAACATGGCTGACTCAAATTCTTGCAGTGAGAGCTCAACTTCTGCTAGCGACTCCACTGATTTTTAGAGAGCTATAGGAGGGGATATGTCAGGGGATAAGTAAGAACCTTCTATGGTATTTCAACCCTGGCGTTTTGAGCCTCCAGGGAAAAAACAGCGAGACAGAGAAAGGGAGTAAAATATCGAACCTCCTCACCGCCGACGGCGACGAATGGTGAGTGAATTGAAGTCCTAAATGTACAGTTTCTTTCTCTATTACCTCGGCCAGTTGTTTGTGAGCTAAGACAAACCTGAAAAGCCTTGTTTTTATTTGCATGTACGCGAGAAGCTGAATTAAACATGCTTTTATACAACCAAACTGTTTGCTGCATTTTGTTGTTTATATTCGGTCTTCAAATATTTTTGCTCATGTTTATCACAATAGGTTTTGACCTTTTGAGCTTCAGCCTAATGTGCACTATCTATCTTGTGCGTTTGAAAGCTTGCAAATACAGAAACGCAAGTTAAATTCTTTGTCTCTTTTGTGTTACCGATTTTTCTAAATTCTGCTCGAAAACGAAGAATTCTGCCGGCGAAATGCCAACCACCGAAACTAGACTATCCGAAATTCTGCGGCAGATTTTATCTAGAACATACACAGGCTTGCAGTTAAATGTGGACAACCCCAACTCTGCTGGGTCTCTTCACTTCTTTTGTTGGGAGAAGGGAGTTTGCGCTTTCTGTAGTTGAAACAACTTGCCTCGAGGAAACTTTGTTCAAGGTTGTTCGTGCTTGTATGCGTAAAACTGTACTGAGAATGATTTTGTAAACTGATTACTGCCACCGGGACTATTACACGACCCTGCGTGATTTTATATTTATCGGTATAATTAAGTTGTCATGTTTTTATTTTGCAATTTCTTATCGTTTTGCGAAAAGAACCCCCACGAAAATCGAAAATTGTGCTGTGTTTGGCTCCTCATTACTTTCGCGTTTGCTTGCGTTTTAATTCATGGTTTGCATTTGAAATGGTCGTTGCGCTCTTCGTGTCTTACAACATTTGGCATGTTTTCCTTTAGTTATCTCGTCAACTGACATCTGCTCGAATCTGCACACGAAACTGTTTCGTGGTCAGGCTAGGGAGGGTGAAAGGAAAGAGCGTGACACGCTTTCATACCCGGGTTTTATGCTACACCCCAGGTTGCCTAATTTACAACAATTGTTTCTCAAAAGGAATCACAGAATAAGTACTTCACGCAACACTTCTTCTCTTAGTTATCCGGATATTGTTTTATATTTGATTTCCCATTTCTTCGTATAATTTTATATCCCGCGAGAGCGCCTCTGCTAGCGCGCGGGGTAGTGGCTTCTTATTGCGCCGTACTGACCTGCACGCAAATCACGCGCGCCTTTCAAAGGCATATACTTCAAAGAAACACTACATTTGCTGGTGGGAATTGCATTCTATTTTGCCAATTAACAGCAGGAGAAATCTGAGGGTGGCGATAAATTTCTCAACAACAGAATCAAAATATATCGGTCTGTTTCCGAACGCGTGGATTTCGCTTACATATAGGACATATAGAGGCTCAGTATTCCTGCTCATAAATGAAGAGATTTCTGACAAATTATGGGAGTCAGCACTCGCAGACCCTTTTCAATTTACTATCTACTCCAGACAAAAGGCATCTTTATCACGATATGGTGCAAGAGAGGATGCATCGTATTATAAAGCTATGTACATTTGCTGACCTTAGAAGGCCGATCAATCTGACGGATTTGTTTCGTTTCACGACACATGATTTACTCTTTTTAAGTTTATTTCCTTTCATATTTAAGCACTGAAGCACTACCTTTTTTATCTTGGACATCATTGAACAGCATAGGGTCTCTCTCCTTGTCATTCTCATTTATGAAGAGACGCTTGGCGTGTTTTCCTCTTATCAGAACCATGCAAAAGCAAATCTGCCTTCCACACCTGTGACGTAACATCACGTGATGTACCAAAATCCGAACGTTTTCAAAATGGCCGCCAAATTGGCGTAAAAGAAAATTCGTACTAAATTCATTTTGGCCGATATCTTTAAAATTTTACCTTCTAAAGATTCCTGTGTGCTATAAACAACTTAAAGAAAAAATAAAAAAATCGGGGTAAATTTCCCAAGAGTTGCCCTTTAACAAGGTCAAAGACAGACCTCACGCTAAGTAACCCAGATAAGAAGATGTGGTGATATTCGGCCGGGATGGGAGCTGCAAACAGGAGCGGGAAGCAGGAATTTCAAGAAAGAGCCGGAGCGGGATTTTGAGAATCTTTACGGAAAGTTTTTTCGTAACTGCATAAAATGTAATTAACAAAATTTGACTGGAACAAATTGCTTGATCTGTGTAGCGGTGTAGGGTTTCAAATACGGAATAGGTTAATAGTTTAGTGTGTCAAATTTATATAGTTGCGGTTACACATCGTCCTTTTAACATGGTAAAAGGGCTCTTTACCTCGGGAAACTCACAAATAGAAAGGACGTTTTTTTGGTACTGAAATATCATAAATAATATGTGCTCTGTCATTTTGTTTTTCCGCGTGCTTTGTAATTTTGTTTTCCCGGGTGTTTTGTCATTTTCATGGCCTGTTCGCCATTTTTATTTCCCGCTTATGAAAGAAAAAAGACTAAAAATTATCTCAGCAAAATGTTCCCCCAAGGTAAATTTATGGCGGTGTGAAAAAGAACAAAAGAATCGCCCATGAAAGTTACCGAGGCAAATAGGTAGGTTTTCCAAGTACCCCAAGATAAAATGACCAATCGTGAGGCAAACCTCAAAGAAGAGCAAATAAAATAAACAGAGAATTTGAAATTAAATATGATGGCGTGAGGTTTAGATTTCCTGAGGTCAACTTTGCGTGTTCAAGGCAGCAAAACGTGGTCTTTCTTAGAATCATGGCTTGATGGCTTGCTGATTTGTAAGTAATATAAATGCTATTTTTTTGTGGAAATTTGACGTTTAAATACAACACTAGTCAAGGAAGATCTACTAGTGCGTTTTCTTATATGTATTTTGATTTCATCTCAAGGTTAGAAAAATCCAAGGCAAGGCAATACTGACATAACAAAGCAGTAGAGGACTGTCGAAAGAGTATAAATAATAAAAGCGAGATGATGCTAAGTAAGCACCCTCGTATTGCCCATTTTCGCATTTCGCGCCGAAAACAGTATGAAAAATGTGACCTTGGTAAAGTGTTAAGTGTGTGACCGCAAACACCTCGGTAACGTATTCCCGCGGTGAGTTTACCTTGGTGTTATTTACCTTGGGAATGCTATTTGCCTGGGTATGTGTAAAACGTTCGTTACAAACATATCGGCATTTCTATTTTCAGCGTTTTCGTCACAAGAAACATGTATGAAATACTCTATTTTCTGATATTGTTCTTTGATCGATAAAAAGGGGCAATAAATACTACTTATTAACCGAGAGTGAGGTCATTACAGGGAAATCTCAGACCTCGGCCTTGATGTATTGACCGAGCGATAGCGAGGTCAATACATCAAGGCCGAGGTCTGAGATTTCCCTGTAATGACCGAACGGACGAGGTTAATAAGTTATTTATTATATGGCCTTTTTATCGCTGAAAAAGGGAAACGTTTTTCAATATCCGCTTGAGCGCGCAAGAGGTCATTCGAGATCATGCGATCCAAACCAGGAGAAACAGTTTCTTTGACAATGAGGCAATTTTTGTCTTCATTACGCTAAGATCTAGGGCAAATTTAACCACTTTAATTTTCACAAAACAAACTGACCTGTGTTAATAAGTGTTTGACCCTTAAAAAGTTATAAAAAGCTAAGGCAAGAAAAATTTTCATAATCCCGGTCATTACAAGAAAATCTTGCCCGCTCATCAGCCAATCAGAGCGCGCGTACTATTGTAGCCGTATAATAAATAACAAAAGAAATGGAAAACTTCGCAAAACGTTGGCGCAAGGAGGTGAAGTGGGGGACGAGTGCTTCGAGTAACGCTCAATTCCTCTTGCGTTCAGTTTGCGTCGGAAATAGAGAGGACTCTGTCATTTTGTTTTCCCGCCTGTTCGCCATTTTTATTTCCCGCGGATGGAAAAAGAAGACTAAATATTATCCCAGCAAAATGTTCCCCCGTCTCTGCTTTCCCTATCCCCGGATATGGTAAATTTTCTAAGAAAACCTATTTTTTTAGTGGCGCGAAAGTCTTTAATGAACTCCCTGTAAATATTGCAAGCGTAAATAACATACAAGCTTTTTGCGGCCTAGCAAAACATTTACTTTTATAACAACGATTTAGTAAAGTATATTTTAATCCCTTTTTGACTGACACGAGACAGCCCAAAGGGCCTTTGATTTTTGTTTTTGTTTTGTTTCGCCGCTCACTGTCGCCGCAAAAAAAAAACTAAAACAACGCTCTGGCACCCAGGGTAATTTCCAGGACCTAATTGACTCCAATTGACTCCTCGTTTTCCCGAAAAATTTTGAAGTTGATAAAAGGTATTTTTACGCAATCTTCGGTAATCACACAGTCTTACCGTAGCGGGTAGCTTCTCTGCTGTTTCATAACTAGGCCGTTGTTATTGCTTTCTCATCTTACAGGATTCAGTTCCTTCGACCTCTGCAGAGGTTATCGAAGATAGCCAAGGCAAACGCCCTCATGTTTCGAGCGGACAAACGCCGAAGAAGAAAAGGAGTCGAGTGCCTTCGACAACAGGGCCGAATTCAACTCCCAGAACTATACGTTCGTCTAGGAGAGTTCTCTTCTCGCCTCAAAGGAGTCCTTCGATTCGTGTAAGTGTATTTTATTGTACTGTCGATCACTTAAAGTTTAACATGTCTCAAGAATCGGCACATCATGTAAAGGAATGATTATAAACAGTGCAATTTTAAACTCTCTTTTTTGGTGTCTTTGTGTTAGGTGGCTACCAAATTGTTGGCAAAAGCGAAGTCACCAGCGAGAAGGAAACACAACATTTGGACAAATAAAGAAAATGCTGCTCTTGTACAGTTTGTGGCCCTGCACAAAGACCTTCAGGAAACTGACAAGGAATGGCCTTCAATGAGAGCGACGAGGACACTTACTCCGAGAGACTGGGAGGAGAGTCTTCATCAAGCATGTGAAAATGGGGACGACCAAGTGCTTGCAATTAACCTGGTACGCTTGATTTTTTTATTTTTTTTATTTTTTTTATTTTATATATATATATATATATTTATTTACTTACCAACACGCTTACAATTCTTTAACAAAGGAAAAAATATAAAAAAAGGTACATTTCACTTAAAAAACACAAAAGACAAGATAAAAACAAGCAAACAAAAAAAGTCTAATTACAAAAAAAAAAACATCGATTACATGATTAAATGCGAGGTAGTATATATTTCACTATATTAAGTTAATTGTAAAAAAAAAAAAAAAAGCAAGAACTATTTCTGTTTAAACTAGTCCTGAAACAACAGGGAGCAGTTCTTTCCATTTTTTGTTGTGAATCTCTAACGTTTGATTCTGTTTAGCTATGGAGAGCTCCAATTCGTAGGTTGTTTTCATCCTGGCTTTCAGTAATGAAAGGGATGGTTTTATATTAAGATTTCGACATTGAAAGATTACTTGCTTGGAAAGGATAACAATATGATTTAGTAAAAGGAAATCTTTTCTAAAAAACCCAAATGTTATATTAGAAGCGTTTAAATTTTGA